>JAVGWX010000018.1:59045739-59393239 GCA_036924085.1 Ariolimax columbianus
AAGTCATCAACACTTCATCCACGACAGCAGTGTGTTTTGAGAATAACTTTTACTAACATCAACTCTCGTTGTGCGCGAGAGTGGGAGAATTGAGAAAGAAAGAAAACCAGAAATTAGCCAGTACATAAGGCAGCTGGCAAAATATATATCTCTCTCTCCTTACCTCACTCTGTTTCATTTGATTCTGTCCAACAATCACACTCTTGCACACTTTTCACACGCGCCCTCAGGGTGAGGCCCTCAGATTGCACTTTGGTTGAGCTGGCTTCTGAGAGCGCACAAACTTAGTATAGGTAGATACACACACACACATACATGCAAGCACTGGTTTATGCGTCTTAATATCGCCCAGTCTGGGGTAGAATAGGCGCGCTTCCGCCAGCTAGAAACTAGTCAGGCAGACATGTAAAATCTTCTTTTTTTTTTTTTATGTATAACATGAAAAAGGCGAACAGTATGAAAGTGTATCACAGACGTTAGAATAGAGAGTACACCGCAGACACAAAAATAAAAACGGAACAGAACAGACAAGTACTATGGCCTTTCTCTTGTTTGTGCAACAAAAAAACCAGATATAAAAAAATGTCTGGACTAAAACGTTCAGCCGGTTTCTGTATGGCCTAATTTAAATCGTTTTACGACATGCCTCAGCCTAGAATATAAACACTAACACGTGTCACGCCTTTGCAAGAATCTAACGCCCTGGTAAGATGTGGGATCAGGAGGCTTACGTCCCTTTTATCGGGGTCATTAATGTTTCCAGTTTTGAGAATGTGGACTTCTGCAAGTAATAAATGGCGGTCTGGTAGGTGGAACACATGCCACCGAGTAAGGTTTCATCACATGCTGGTTATAATGGATTGGGGAAGTGCATTTTGATGTACGCGCGTGTGTGTGGGGGGTGCGGGAGGTGGAGGGGGGGGGGGGGTGAATATGTATGTATAAATATTATCAGATACGCCTCTGAAGGAGGGTTTACGATGCACTTGATTTCCGTGTCCCAAGACAGGGTCCGCTAGAGACTAAGTTGGGACCCGCAGCTACGCCGAGGAAGGGGGTTCATGAAGATAGTATCAACATTTTTGCCAACAGCATATATTTAGGGGGGGGGGGTGTCTGTATGTGTTGTGTGTGTGGGGGTGTGGTCTGTGTATTTGTGTGGGGAATGTGTGTATGTCTTATGTGTGTGATATGTGTGTTGTGTGGGTATATTTTTGTATGTTTGTGTATGTGTACATGTAAGGGTTTGTATGTGTATGTATGTAAGTACTATGTCTATGTATGTGTGTATGCATGCATGTGTGTATTCCTGCGTGTGTGTAGTCGTTAATTAGTTTAGTCATGTATGTGTGTAATCATGTATGTGTATTCATGTATGTCTGTATTCATGTATGTGTGTATTCATATATGTGTGTAGTTGTGTATGTGTGTAGTCGTGCATGTGTGTATTCATGTATGTGTGTATTCTTGAGTGTGTGTATTCATGTATGTGTGTATTCATGTATGTTTGTATTCTTGTGTGTGGGTGTATTCATGTATGTGTGTATCCATGTATCTGTGTATTCTTGTGTGTGTGTGTATTCGTGTATGTGTGTATTCATGTATGTGTGTATTCTTGTGTGTGTGTGTAGTCGTGTATGTGTGTATTCATGTATCTGTGTATTCTTGTGTGTGTATATTCATGTATGTAAGTAGTCGTGTATGTGTGTATTCATGTATATGTGTAGTCGTGTATGTGTGTATTCACGTATGTGTGTAATCGTATATGTTGTGAATGGCTTCGTGTATGGTAAAGGGAATATATAGACATATACGACACAGAGTCATTATTAGGTCTGCATTAAACAACCAATTCATATTCGGTTCGGAACCGAACAGCGCATTTGATGGAATCCTCGTATTTGATTCGGGGTCGAACATCGCGTTTGATGGAGTCGTTATATTTGACAAAATAATATTCTGCAATGTGATTCGAAATGGTCATTGGCGGCATAATTATCTTAGACCGTACAAAATTGGACTACTTTTGATTGAATTTCCGATGTGACATTCAATTAATGAACAAATGCCCGTCACTGATTTTGGGAAATAAGCCATAGACAACCCTCTTCCAGCAAGTTCGATATTGAGCTGTATTTACTGCGTCTGTTTGACGTCCATAAACCGAATTTCATTTTTAGTTTCTTCTTCTTGTCTTTCTTGATCTTCTTCTCTTCCTCTTCCCCTGTGGATTTTACGTCAGGACCTGTCTGACCACGTTTGACGGTACTTTCCGTAGCGTGTGTCCTATCCAACTCCATCTTCTACGTTCGATCTATTGCTCCACTGGTTGTTGTTGGCTCCCTCCCCAAGTCTTGCCATCCTGTACCCGTTACACCCCTTCGACATTTACTGACGAACGACTGGAGTTCTCTCTGTGTTGCCTTTGTGGTTCTCCCAATTTTTTTATCCGCAAAGGAGTACTGACTTGACGTTGTAGAGAAGTGCCGATTTGACGTTGTAGAGGAGTACCGATTTAACGTTGTAGAGGAGTACCGATTTGACGTTGTAGGGGAGTACCGATTTGACGTTGTAGAGGAGTACCAACTTGACGTAGTAGAGGAATACCGACTTAACGTCGTAGAGAAGTGCCGATTTAACGTTGTAGAGAAGTGCCGATTTAACGTTATAGAGAAGTGCAGAATTGACATTATAGAGGATTACCGATTTAACTCTGTACAGGAATACTAATGTGACTTTGTAGAGAAGTGCCGATTTGATGTTGTAGAGAATTACAATCTTATATGTAACTGGGAGACATCATGGCCTAAGAGGCCACAGTAGCGCGGTGAACTGGCTTCCAAGTCATGTGATCAGGGTCCAATACCCATTTTGTGCGATATTTTTTTCCTGATCACAAACCGGCCGCTCTGGTCGACCCAGCCACAACAATTGGGTACCAGAAAAATCTGGGAAGAAATGGCGGCCGGCGTGATGCTAACCACATCATCCACTCTGTGCCGTTGGTAAGAAAATAATATTGGGCCTAACACCATATTTCCTATGCGTCGCATGGCGTGACGGATCCTTTTACTTTTTATCACAGTCTAGGGGTGGAACGTCCGTTTCACGACACCAACGCACCGTATTGGGATGCGCCCTGTCCAGTGTGGGTGGCACGGTTTCTTTTTCTTGGCACAATCGCTTCTCCGCGTACAGAAAGTAATGGCAACCTACGGTAATGCACACCTGCCAAGACATTGATGCCAGTCTACTAGTTTGTAGTAATAAGCAAAAGACATGCCACTTGCATTTTTAAAAATAAATTTATCTTAGTCTTTATTTCCCTGGATACCCATATACGAAGGCCGTCTAAGAAATATCCGACTGTTGTATTTTCTAGAGAACTATGAGAGATGAATTTAAAATGCTTGTATTATTGTTCGACGTAGTCTCCTGCCACCGCAACACAGTTTGTCCCACCTGACTACGAGCTTCTGAGTTTCTGCAGCGTATGATTACGTTAGCTGGTCCCTGAGCCGTTAGAGGAACCTCTTGACGCACTTCATCATCCGCGTGGAACTTGCTTCCACCGAGATGATCTTTCAGAGGTGCAAAAATGTGAAATCACTTGGAGGCAAGTTGGGACTCTAAGGCTGATGTGCCAGTACCCCAATACAATTGGGCAATACGTGCCACAGTTTTGAGGGTCGTATGGATATGCTTGGCAGGTAATGTTGAAAAATAGGACCGGCATATCCTGAAAGCGACAGCTACACGAGATAGACAGACAGCGGTGGCATAAGACGATTGCTAATTCTGTGAGACGTGATGGTCCTACGATCTTCTGGGTTTTTTAAGGACAAGACGAGAATCCCTGGTACGGTTAGAGTTATTCAAGTTGACAATTAAATTGGTATTGTTTTTCTTTCGTCAGCCTGTCTTCTAATGCTGGTTTGTTGTACTGTGTTTTGTGCCTAACCGCCAAGTATATCTGAAATCAGCACACTATTTTAACTGGGCTTACTTCCCATAGAGGTACAACCTTGTTCATGGATCCGAACACAAGTCAATTTGATTTGAGCTGCGACACTGGCCACTTAACGGTTCCGTATTAAACGCGTATGAAGAAAAGATAGAAAATATTAAGAAGTTATTTGGAGTTTCTAGTAACTGCTAGCTTACACAAGATTATTTAATATGCACTTAAGATGAAGTCTGAGCAAGGCGACAATGATAAGAAGCACAATCTCGCTATGTAGATAACAACGGCTGTATTAGGCTCACATGTGCATTATATATACCCTTCCGGGTTAGCGTATGAAAGTGTGCGATGAAGGCGAAGATAAATAGTAAATAGACGAGCGAGAAGAATGAATAGAGGAACTAGGTGATGAGAAGAAGAAGAAAAAAGGAAACGTGGGAGAGGTGAGAAGAAAGAGAAGAAGGTAGGGTAAAAGACGAGGAGACGAGAGAAGAAAGAGAAGAAGGTAGAGTAAAAGACGAGGAGACGAGAGAAGAAAGAGAAGAAGGTAGAGTAAAAGACGAGGAGACGAGAGAAGAAAGAGAAGAAGGTAGAGTAAAAGACGAGGAGACAAGAGAAGAAAGTGAAGAAGGTAGAGTAAAAGACGAGGAGACGAGAGAAGAAAGTTCAAGAAGCGCTGGCGGATAAGAAGAAAACGAAGCAGACGATGGAGAATCGGTAGAAGAAGAAGAAATATAAGAAGAAAAAAAGACGAAGAAGAAGAATAAGAAGAAAGTGATGTAGAAGAAGAAATAAAGGTGACGGAGAAATGAAAGAAGAAGAAGAACATCAACAAAAAGAAAAAGATGAAGAAAATGAGGATGATAAAAAATGGAAACGGCAGGAGACTAGAAACTTGCACAGAAATAGCTCAGTCTATTTCTAAGCTTGACATTTGGCCGTGCCACGCTTTGATCCAAAGCCTAGCTGATAGGTAAATAAACATGACCTATCCAAGCGTCGTTTTGCTGTATGTACCATTGTACCTCCGTCTGTGAGAATACTTCCTCTGCAGATTTCTGATGGAACTAAATAATGCGAAGCTTCATCAGAAAAGTCCAAGTTTAAAACGATTGATGAATTACGTTTAACACTGCTTCCCAATTCCTTCCCCCCCCCCCGCCCCACCCCCACCCCCCAACACTCCAATCCCTTTTTACGGGCACCGCCTTTCTCACAAAGGTACTTTGGGCCTTACAGCAGTGGTTGCCGTTGGGGCTATGTGTTTGAATGATCAGGTCAGGTCAGGTCATCCCGTAACCGGTGATGTCGTTTGGGCACACACGAAGACATCCTCACAACTCCACACCACCCTTCTCTGTCAGCGGTCGCTGCCTGTGCCTCTTCTGATCGGAGATTGGTCCATTCTTGTATACTTCTGATCGGGGATTGGTCCATTCTTTTATGTTGTCCTCCTATCTCTTTTTGGGACGGCCTCTTTGTCGTCTGCATTGCACCTTTCCCTGCAGGATCGTATTTGCAAGACCATTTGATCTCGAAATGTGACCGTACCAAGCGAGTTTCCTTCTTTTGACAGTTGCCAAGAGGTCTTTGCTATTCTATATGGTATTTCTTCATTTGTAACTCGATCTTTGTATGTGACGTTTAAAAGTCTTCGGAATCATCTCATCTCCAAGGCATGTATCCTTCGCTGAAGGTCAGCTGTAACTGTCCATGTCTCAGAGGCATAGAGGAATATTGACAGGACCAATGTATGCATGATCAAGTTGCTATTTTTAATCTATAAATAAATAAAATATATTTAGTTATGTAAGACTACGCGGTACTAAAATGTAGCCCATTGCATCTAATTTGCGTATAGATGGAGTACTTGCATTTCACGGTAAAGTTCAAAGTTCATCAGTCACTACCTATACGCTCTAGTCGATCCAGCTGTTAACTGGTGCATTTGTGAATAGGTAATGGACCTACGGTTAGGGCCTAAACCACCCCACCTAAAACAAGCTGTGGTTCAATACATTGAAGTATATATCCCTTCATCCCAGACGCAGAGTCTGCTATTTATTTACGTTTCGCATATCATCTACACTGTGGGTCCATGGACCACTTCCTGTGGAAGAACGAATAGGATTACTGCTCCTGCATATAGTAAAACGAGGCTGAGATGAGTTATGCTTAGGTCCATCATCTTGATTGTGTAGCGAACAATGCTGTGGAGAGCAAACTGACAACAAAAATATACGGTGATTGGCAAATGTAAGGACACCAATTATAGGTGTCGTCTCATGATCCTAATCAACTGAATGAAGATATCATACTGATAGTTAATGGTTGGTTGGTTTGTTTGTTGGTTGGTTTGTTGGTTGGTTGGTTTGTTGGTTGGTTGGTTTGTTGGATTGTTGGTTGGTTGGTTTGTTGGTTGGTTGGTTGGTTGGTTGGTTTGTTGGTTGGTTGGTTTGTTAGTTTGTTAGTTGATTGTTCGTTGGATGGTTGGTTGGTTGGTTTGTTGGTTGGTTGGTTTGTTGGTTGGTTAGTTGGTTGGTTGAATGGTTGATTGGTTTGTTGGTTGGTTGATTGGATGGTTGATTGGTTTGTTGGTTGGCTAGTTGGTTGGTTGTTTGGTTGGATGGTTGGTTGGTTTGTTGGTTGGTTGGTTTGTTGGTTGGCTAGTTGGTTGGTTCGTTGGTTGGTTGGTTGGATGATTGGTTGGTTTGATGGTTGGCTAGTTGGTTGGTTGGTTGGTTGGTTGTTTGGATGGAGGGTTGGTTGGTTTGTTGGTTGGCTTGTTGGTTGGTTGGTTGGATGGTTGGTTGGTTAGCTGGTTGGTTGGATTTACAATTAGTTGGTTGATTGGTTGGATGTACGGTTGGTTGGATGGATGATTAGTTGGTTTGGTGGTTGGATGGTTGGTTGGATAGAAGTTTGTTTATTTGATGGTTGGTTGGATTAAAATCCGAATGGATGAATGATTGGTGTGTTGGTTGTTTGAATAATTGTGTATTTGAATGGTTGATTGGATGGATGGTTTGATGGTTAGATTGATGATAGGTTAGATGTGTGGATGACTAATGGATGGTTTAATGGTAAGATTGATGGTAGGTAAGATGTGTGGATGACTGATGGATGGTTTGATGGTTAGATTGATGGTAGGTTAGATGTGTGGATGACTGATGGATGGTTTGATAGTTAGATTGATGGTAGGTTAGATGTGTGGATGACTGATGGATGGTTTGATGGTTAGATTGATGGTAGTTTAGATGTGTGGATGACTGATGGATGGTTTGATGGTTAGATTGATGGTAGGTTAGATGTGTGGATGACTGATGGATGGTTTGATGGTTAGATTGATGGTAGGTTAGATGTGTGGATGACTGATGGATGGTTTGATGGTTAGATTGATGGTAGGTTAGATGTGTGGATGACTGATGGATGGTTTGATGGTTAGATTGATGGTAGGTTAGATGTGTGGATGACTGATGGATGGTTTGATGGTTAGATTGATGGTAGGTTAGATGTGTGGATGACTGATGGATGGTTTGATGGTTAGATTGATGGTAGGTTAGATGTGTGGATGACTGATGGATGGTTTGATAGGTTAGATTGATGGTAGGTTAGATGTGTGGATGACTGATGGATGGGTGATACAATAAATGGTTAACGATGATGATAACAATGATTATTCTTTATGGATGGTAATATCTGTCCAGACAATCTAACTCAGGACTGCTTGCAAACAATCTGAAGATGTGTCAGGTTTCTGAGTGACAGGAACGCGAGCTCAACAGCTAGAACACTGGCAGGATGTCGCAAGTGACCCGTTTCAGGGAAGTTGACCTATTAGGGTAGAAGTGTTATAATTTGTTTTCCACTCTGTTATATCATCCTCTAGTCAGTCATCATTGAAATGGGCTACTAATACGATCTAGAATCATGGGAATAGAACGTCATGGTTCGTGTTACATGGAGGGTAGGATTAAGCCTGGAATAAAGACCATTTTTTTGTTGTTCCTTAGATGTTTGCCTCACTAGTTTCTACTGGCGGAGGCGCGGCATTTTCCACCCCAGACCGTAGTCCGTTGGGCGATATCAGGACGCATAAACCAGTGCATGGATGCATGTGTGCGTCTGTATGTACCTATGCTAGGTTTGTGCGCTTTCAGAAGCTAGCCCAACCAAAGTGCAATGGAATGGCCTCACCATGAGGGCGCGTGTGAAAGTTGTGCAAGAGTGTGACTGTAGGACAGAGTCAAATGAAACAGAGTGAGGTGAGAAGAGAGGAGAACCAGAGTGAGGTAAGAGGGGAGGGAGAAGGGGAAGAGTTGCCCCCAGGGTGAGTGCCTCGACGGAATACAGACAAAGGAGATACGGATTGCTGATAAGCTAAGGACTCGGCGTTTAAGAAGACACGCCGCAAACGGTCCTGTCTTTCCTTGCACACACTGTGCAAGACGGTCCTCTGCCTGGATTGGTCTTACGAGTCACATTCGTTACCGCCATGGACTGCAGTTGCATACATGTGTTATCAAAGCAAAATTACTATCGTCTGAGAAGACGGAAAGAGTTAATGAAGCAGCACGACAAACAGGGCCTTGCAGGACGATTAACAAAATGTAGAATTGACGGTGCCAAATAAAGACTACAGTGGCATGAAGAGACAATTAAATCGGTCCAGATGTTACACATATGGCCCACATACCGCTTACAGATGTTACACATATGGCCCACATACCACTTACAGATGTTACACATATGGCCCACATACGGCTTACAGATGTTACACATATGGCCCACATATGGCTTTCAGATGACACGTGGAAGATGATCGCATTTCATTATAGTGGGCCGCGACATTTGCAGCCAATTGTACAAATACGATGATTGAGACGTGATTTGAACCACAGACCGTCATTTCGGTTTTATAATCAAGTATAGGGCACAAATGACACGTTACACGTTATCCTTAGCGTCAGTCCAACAGATGTGCCCTATGTGAGCAAGTCAACAATATTGTGCAAGCGTCTGGCTAGTCTGCAACTGTACCTATGAGGGCGTAGGTTTTTATCGCTCCAACTCGTCATCGAATAGGGGGAGGGGGTGGGGCGACTTCGTGGACGTGTAGGCAAGGCATATGGCCTCTAAAACTTTGTTCTTCGTGTCATCCCTTGTCAGGAATGCGTACCACATGTCCAGCTGAGCGATGTTTGTGGGATATCGCAATCGTATAGGTCAACGACCAACAGTGTTGATGTTGAAGGAATGCCAACAATGAGTAGATTTACCCTTTTTGCGCAACGAAAAGGACCTTAGTGGCGGTTTGTTGTAGCTTTTCTCACATCCAGAGTATGCTGGTGAAGGTGTCAACAAAACGGTTGTGCTATGATTAACTTCATCTGCGTGATGCTCACTACTTTGGAAATCACGTCGACAGCTCACCTCGTTACCCAGGCTGCCAAGAAAACAGCCCGTTTCCAGGAAGGACTGCGAGGAAGTCGAGGTGAGGGTCTTAGCCAGTATGTTTTGCCTGACCCTGACTAACATGTCTGATCAGTATGTTTTGCCCGACCCTGACTAACATATCTGATCAGTATGTTTTGCCTGACCCTGACTAACACGTCTGATCAGTATGTTTTTCCCGACCCTGACTAACATGTCTGATCAGTATGTTTTGCCCGACCCTGACTAACATGTCTGATCAGTATGTTTTGCCCGACCCTGACTAACATATCTGATCAGTATGTTTTGCCTGACCCTGACTAACACGTCTGATCAGTATGTTTTGTCCGACCAGACGTTAGTCCTCCCACCGATCAAACAATGAGTAGCTAGGCCTGACAAGATAAGCAGCGCAAAATACAAGTACTTGACCTCGCCCTCAAAAGGGCAGAACCCCTTTCATTAACTCTCATGACTTCGATAACATTTAAGCTTTATTTTACGAAAGATACGCCCCTTGATCTAAATACATATTACTTGTTCGTTGTTGTATTAAAGTATGCGAGCACAAAACTAAAAGGATAGTTGGAATCCAGCTCTGCATTCATGAGCAGATCTAACAAAGAAATTATCGTAAAAGTAAATTCCAGAACCGTCAATTTTGGCCTACATTGGTAGTCTTAGAAATGTAGGCAGCAATTTGTGCATGATAATACACATCGGTTTACAAGCAGGCCGACACATGCACTTGCCATGTGAATATTAGTTTTTGTGTGACCCGTAAATCGAGAGTGCCATCAGATATCTTAAATTAGTTGGCCTTTAGCGATTTCTTTGTGTTTTCTAAAGATATGTTCCACAAATAGGAATCTGTAGATATTCCTTTCCTTATTCCAGAACAAGTTACCTTTAAAGTGATTTTTAAGTTTGAAAATTATTAGAGATAGGTAATGGGCCATTCGAGAATAGATTGGGCTGTGTAGACTAGCAAGCAATATGACAGACAGACATACAGACAGCTAGACAGACAAACAGACAGCTAGAAAGTTAGACAGACATCTAGATAGCCAAATTGCTAGAACAACTGCTAGATAGATAGACTGCTAGACAAACAGACAGCTAGACAAATATACAGCTAAACAACAAAACAGACAGACGGCTAGACAGACATACAGAAAAATAACTAGACAGAAAGACAACTATACAGACATACAGCTAGACAGACAGACAGCTAGACACACAGAAAGCTTGACAGACAGAAAGCTTGACAGATAGATAGACAGACATCAGCTAGACACACGGGAAGCTAGACAAACAACCAGACAGACAGATAACCAGACAAACGGCTGGACAACTAGACAGACAGCTGGACAGAAATACAGACAGATAGGCAGACATATAGACAGCTAGGTGGACAGACAGCTAGACAGACAACTAGAACGACAGATAGCTAGACAGACAGATAGCTAGACAGACAGACTGCTAGAAAGACAGATTGTTAGAAAGCCATATAGCTAGACAGACAGACAGCTAGACAGACAGACAGTAAAACACACAGACAGCTAGACAGACAGACAGCTAGACATCCAACTAGACAGACAGACAGCAAGATAGACAGACAGCTTGATAGACAGACAGCTAGACATACTGGCTGACGGATAAATGGCTAGAACGCATACAGATAGAATAATAAACAGACTTGCTTAGGAACATATAAACAAGCAGCCCGTCTGTCTGATAGACCAGTAGGCAGACAGACCAGCAACCAGATAGACCAGCAAGCAGGCTGATCAGTAAGCAGACAGACCACTAAGCCGACAGATTAGTAGACAGACAGACCAGTAAGCAAACAGCCCAGCATGCAGGCAGACCAGCATTCAGACAGACATGTATATACAAAAGCGGATAGAAAACAAACAGAATAAAACAGAGAGATAAACACAGACTGAAAGACAAACACAGACCAACAAACAGATAGGCTAGGCAGTCAGACAGACAGACACACACACACGTGCACAAGATTGAAAGATCAGGGAATGCGTTTCCCATGACTACAGAAAAAAACGCCGTGAATCCATGTTGGACCATGGCAACTAACCACCCTTCACATTCTTGTATAGAGAAGCAGGAAGTGGTGTTCAAATATATTGATCTAGAGTATAAACTCTTCTCTAAGTCACCTTAGCGTTGAAGCTACAAATGACTGCAACTTATGCAGAACTTTCATGTGATACAAGGTAAAAACGTAACGGATGTTTGAAGCCAAAATCAAATCTGTCTTTGCTAACTCTCTGATATTTTTTGTGAGTTTATTATCACTTGGGTGTTGATGGGGTGTAGCAATTTATTTTGAATGGATTTATGTATTCTCTTCAATTTTTGCGTACATTTACTGAGCCAAGTGTTATTAGCTGAGGTTGTAGGGAAAATGTTATGTTATGGTGCCCTGAAACAAGATCTACAATTGGGACAGTTCAGGTCTCATCAGGTGACTTAGACTGCATGTCTCCAGAATAATGAGCTGTCTGTGACATGTAGTGGAATGTACATGCATGTGTGTTTTTCTCATGCTGTAACTTGCGCTTGGATAGATTAAAATGGAAAAGCTTTGCGCTGCGTAGGCCCTATTTCCTAGTCCTCTGCCACCTTAATCCAGTGGCAGTAATCAATACGACTGGTGGTAGTGTGGGATGATGATTTTATGTTTCTAAAAATCGACGTTACTGCAATCCGGACACACCCATAGGTGTTCAGTCTCTCTCGGAAAAAGGCGCAGGGTCTGGATGCTGATGGTACATCTAGCTTGTTGGTTCCACACTTTCCAGCTCCGGTTCTCTCACGCGGCATACTCCGCTCGAACTTCAATTAATGTTAAAACTGTGCAGCCTTGGATTGCTGCCTCATCTATTTCAGTGTCCTCATCCAACAGGCGGTCATTGATTGATTTCAAATTGTCATTTCTATACATTACTAACGTGCCCATGATGAGAGCTTGTGAAGCCAAGATGTCAGCTCTTTCGTTGTGCTGAATCCCAGCATGACCAGGGCAGTAGATCCATGTCAATCCCTGGAGGTGAGGCATCAATAGCTGCTATCCCCCCGTACCTAAACCACTAATTCAGTATCTTCTGAAGTGCGGCTTGCGCGTCTCTCGCGATGACTGACCTTGTTAAATAGGTCCCAGATTTTTCAACTGGGTTTACTCCTGAAGCCTTTCCATCAAACAGATGAAACACAAGGCAGCGGGGTTATACTACCGGCGGGGGGCGGCGTGGCCTTGTAGTTAAGTGGCACGGCTCACAACCCGAAGGTGCTGGATTCGATCCCCATCACAGCACCGACCGTTACCCTGGGGAAGCAGACCATTAGAAAATGCAGGAGGAAGCAGACCCTTACATAAAATGCATGCTGAAGTCAGATGCACTGGGCCTACATGCGAAAAATAAAAACCACAGTGCAACGCACACCCGTCTTGGGGATTAGAGAAATAAGGCGAACGTAAAAAAATGAAATTTTTTTAATAAAAAATACTACCGGCGTGTTTTCAAAAGTTGTTTTGTGACTTAATCAGTAGCAATGTATTATAATCGACACAATAGGCTTAACTATCCCAAACGTTTTGTGAAGGGTTAGAGTAGACATCCCTTTGCATAAAATAGATGTGAAATAAATTAGACTTTGAAATTGTAATGGTCATTTTTATTTAAGCATAATGACATGCTAGCGAACACGCGAGGGGGAAAGCTAATTGTACCCAGCCTAGCACATCGTAGGAATCAAGTCAATTGGGAGCTAGTAAACGGTCATTTGCGCGCAATTTTTTTCACATCCCAATAGCCACAAATTAGGCCTGCCATCTCTGACTACATTTCTATTTTTAGAACAGGTGAACGATTATGTCCCGTTATGATCATGACTTAGCTCACCCTAAAATTATTATCACGATAAGTTACTGGCCTCCATACAGGCTAATGGTGACGAAGAAGATTTGGAGTAATAGTTTCTTTCGCAACTCTGACAATGGTGGACAATTCAGAAAATAGTTTCTCACTGTTACCGTATAACCATTGCAGTGTTTGCAGCATGGTTGTCTGGTGTCACTCTGTGTAGGTTTCTGTTCAATGGCCCATGTCTTATCAGCGACTTGAAAGTTGTAGCCTTGTCTCTTCAGCTCTCCCTCCTGATGCTATCTTTGGGATTAGCTTGAGACACGTCTGCGTAGTGGGGCCTAGCAGGCACACCTTTAGCCCATTGGGCCATTCATTGGTGTATGCAGGTGTTGTATATTATGTTTTTAGTAGTTCGTTGGTTGGCTGGGATGTTGGTTTGTAGTTTGCAAACTTCTGTTTATGCCAGTGTATCAGAAACTATGTTGACAAGCAATATTGCTGGCCACTCAGAATAAGCGTAAATGATATTGCTCTTCAACAGGCTCATGAGTTCAAGTATTTGGGTAGTATGTTTTTGGCAGACGGCAAGATCGACAAGGAAATTGAGATTAGGTGTTAGAAAGCATATGCAGTGACTTATCAGCTGTCACGACTGTTTAGGCACCCGAGAGCATTAGTTTGGCAACAAAGCAACAGCTGATAAATATACTGACTCTATGCAACCAGTGTCAAACATGGTGTCTGTCCAGCGTGCGTTGGAACATAATTTCAACTTGTGAAATGAATTGTTTAAGGAAGGTTATCGATGTTATCAGGAAAGACAGATTATGGAACGATAACATTCGTAATATGGTCTGCATTACGTCTTGTGTCGAATACATTTCCAGGCAGGAAATATATTGGTTTGGTCAGCTCATGAGAATGCACCGTCATCAACTTCCACTGATGGCTCACAACGCTGGTAGATCTGGCTACAGGGTAGGGGGGCGGCCGCGAGGCAGTTGAATAAATTACATTAGAGTGATTGTGCAGTGACACCGGCTCACATTGTCCGACGCAACACACTTGGCGCAGGACAGACGACCGGAGCTCCCTACAACGCTCAACGGCACAAGTGCAAAGAAAACTAACTATCAATATTTTCATTGCCTCGAATCACTGGACTTTCTGTGTGATTAATAGATCCGACGTGCCATTTATGAATATCAGGACGAAAGTTAAGTGAAGGACTGAACCTTTGGGACGCCCTTCTTCGAGTGTACAGTTTGAAAAGTTATTTATTTGGCTTTTCATAGTACTGTCACTCGGATAGATCTGAATCCAATTGTACCTGAAGAGAGAGAGAGAGAGAGAGAGAGAGAGAGAGAGAGAAAGAGAGAGAGAGAGAGAGAGAGAGATAAAGCGATGCTATTTTGTTTACTCATTTCATTTGAGTCACTTCGTTGTATCGTTGTTACCTAGATTGTTTATCATGACAACGGTTTGGTTCAAGCTAAATCCTCCAGTCATACGCTTCAGTTGTTCATGGGTACTTGACT
Source organism: Ariolimax columbianus (assembly GCA_036924085.1). NCBI lineage: Eukaryota > Metazoa > Mollusca > Gastropoda > Stylommatophora > Arionidae > Ariolimax > Ariolimax columbianus. Next base: position 59,060,565 of record JAVGWX010000018.1, read on the forward strand.
AACTGTTAAGGAAGGCAAGAAACCTATAAACGATCTGGTCAATTTAGCTCAGAAAACGATACTGTCTAGATCAGGGACTTCTCTAACACTTGACCCTTGTCTAACACTTGACCTCTCTCTAAACCTTGACCTCTACTAACACTTGACCTCTCTTTAACACTTGGCCTCTTTCTAATACTTGACCTATCACTAACATTTAGCGTCTGCCCAACACTTTACTTCTCTCTAACACTTGACCCCTCTCTAATACTTGACCTCTCTCTAACACGTGTCCTCTCTCTAACACTTGACCCCTCTATAATACTTGACCTCTCTCTAACACGTGTCCTCTCTCTAACACTTGACCCATCTCTAACACTTGACCCCTATCTATTACTTGACCGCTCTCTAACACTTGACCTCTCTCTAACACTTGACTTCTCTCTAACACTTGACCTCTCTCTAACACTTGACTTCTCTCTAACACTTGACCCCTCTCTAATACTTGACCTCTCTCTAACACGTGTCCTCTCTCTAACACTTGACCCCTCTCTAATACTTGACCTCTCTCTAACACGTGTCCTCTCTCTAACACTTGACCCATCTCTAACACTTGACCCCTATCTATTACTTGACCGCTCTCTAACACTTGACCTCTCTCTAACACTTGACTTCTCTATAACCCTTGACCTCTCTCTAACACTTGACTTCTCTCTAACACTTGACCTCTCTCTAACACTTGACTTCTCTATAACACGTGTCCTCTCTCTAACACTTGACTTCTCTATAACACGTGTCCTCTCTCTAACACTTGACTTCTCTCTAACACGGGTCCTCTCTCTAACACTTGACCCCTCTCTAACACTTGACCTCTTTATAATACTTGACCTCTCTCTAACACTTGACCTCTCTCTCTCTAACACTTGACCTCTCTCTCTAACACTTGACCTCTTTATAATACTTGACCTCTCACTAACATTTAGCCTCTGCCCAACACTTGACTTCTCTCTAACACTTGACCTCTCTCTAACACTTGACCTCTCTCTAACACTTGACCTCTTTATAATACTTGACCTCTCTCTAACACTTGACCTCTCTCTAACATTAGACTTCTCTCTAACACTTGACCGCTCTCAAACACTTGACTTCTCTCTAACACTTGACCTCTCTCTAACATAACCTCTAACACTTGACTTCTCTCTAACACTTGACCTCTCTCTAACATAACCTCTAACACTTGACTTCTCTCTAACATTTGACCTCTCTCCAACACTTGACCTCTCTGTAACATGTCACATCTTTCTAACATTTGACTTCTAACATTTGACCTCTCTCTAACATGACCTCTAACACTTGACCTCTCTCTAACATCACCTCTAACACTTGACCTCTCTCTAACATGACCTCTAACACTTGACTTCTCTCTAACAACGACGGCTGTAATCTCTCAACCCACACTTACTAGGTGTGTTCTCTCAAGGACGGGTTCTAACGATATAACAAAAGTAAAAAACATTTCCTTTACAGAACGTCACTTCTTACAACGGTCAATCTACGAGACTTGGCCGTTATAGGTTTCTTGTCAAGTGTAAAGTACGGTAGTTTTCCATTACTTTCCGTAAGTAGAAGAGCGAAGAAAATAAGTTCTGCCAAACTAGAAGGTAGTTTTCCATTACTTTCCGTAAGTAGACGAGCGAAGAAAATAAGTTATGCCAAACTAGAAGGTAGTTTCCCATTACTTTCCGTAAGTAGACGAGTGAAGAAAATAAGTTATGGCAAACTAGAAGGTAGTTTTCCATTACTTTCCGTAAGTAGACGAGGAAAGAAAATAAGTTATGCCAAACTAGAAGGTAGTTTTCCATTACTTTCCGTAAGTAGACGAGCGAAGAAAATAACAGTTATGCCAAACTAGATGGTAGTTTCCCATTACTTTCCGTAAGTAGACGAGCGAAGAAAATAACAGTTATGCCAAACTAGAAGGTAGTTTCCCCATTACTTTCCGTAAGTAGACGAGCGAAGAAAATAACAGTTATGCCAAACTAGAAGGTAGTTTCCCCATTACTTTCCGTAAGTAGACGAGCGAAGAAAATAAGTTATGCCAAACTAGAAGGTAGTTTCCCCATTACTTTCCGTAAGTACACGAGCGAAGAAAATAACAGTTATGCCAAACTAGAAGGTAGTTTTCCATTACTTTCCGTAAGTAGACGAGCGAAGAAAATACCTTATGCCAAACTAGAAGGTAGTTTTCCATTATTTTCCGTAAGTAGACGAGCGAAAAAAATAACAGTTATGCCAAACTAGAAGGTAGTTTTCCATTACTTTCCGTAAGTAGACGAGCGAAGAAAATAACAGTTATGCCAAACTAGAAGGTAGTTTTCCCATTACTTTCCGTAAGTAGACAAGCGAAGAAAATAAGTTATGCCAAACTAGAAGGTAGTTTTCCATTACTTTCCGTAAGTAGACGAGCGAAGAAAATAACTTATGCCAAACTAGAAGGTAGTTTTCCATTATTTTCCGTAAGTAGACGAGCGAAAAAAATAACAGTTATGCCAAACTAGAAGGTAGTTTTCCATTACTTTCCGTAAGTAGACGAGCGAAGAAAATAACAGTTATGCCAAACTAGAAGGTAGTTTTCCCATTACTTTCCGTAAGTAGACAAGCGAAGAAAATAAGTTATGCCAAACTAGAAGGTAGTTTTCCATTACTTTCCGTAAGTAGACGAGCAAAGAAAATAAGTTATGCCAAACTAGAAGGTAGTTTTCCATTACTTTCCGTAAGTAGACGAGCGAAGAAAATAACAGTTATGCCAAACTAGATGGTAGTTTCCCATTACTTTCCGTAAGTAGACGAGCGAAGAAAATAACAGTTATGCCAAACTAGAAGGTAGTTTCCCCATTACTTTCCGTAAGTAGACGAGCGAAGAAAATAAGTTATGCCAAACTAGAAGGTAGTTTCCCCATTACTTTCCGTAAGTAGACGAGCGAAGAAAATAAGTTATGCCAAACTAGAAGGTAGTTTCCCCATTACTTTCCGTAAGTAGACGAGCGAAGAAATTACAGTTATGCCATACTAGAAGGTAGTTTCCCCATTACTTTCCGTAACAAGAGAAGCTGGGGAAAAAAAACATGTCTGCCAGACTGGACACGAGTGTGATTCGAACTGGTGTATTGGGATTAGGAAACGGATGATTGACTCCTAGGTCATGTAGCATCCTTGACAATATGACTTCTGTCATCATTTCTCATTCTTATTCACCACGTGGCTTTCTTCATGGTGTTTCTACATATATTTTCACACGGGTGTAGTTTTATATTTCTGGGCATTGGATTAGAATCAAGTTTGACATTGACTTTGACATGTCACATTTTATGACACGCCCCAGAAGTGAAAGAGGCTAAGGGAAATTTGTTTAGCCTTAGTCTTGACAGGATCCAGTTAACCCAGTTATAAATGTGTACCTACCTAACACACAATCAAGAAAGCGGACAGGTCCAGTCGGCTCGTCAAAGTTGGGGCTTTGTAACATTTCATCCCTGATGGCAATGTCTGTTGAAGTACTACTTCTACATGTGTACTGTAAGTGTGTGTATGTTTTGGTGTTTTTGTATTTACGTGTGTCAATGTGTTTATGTGTGTATGTGTTTATGTGTGTATGTGTTTGTGTGTATGTGTTTATGTGTGAATGTGTTTATGTGTGTATGTGTTTATGTGTGTATGTGTGTATGTGTTTATTTGTTGTATGTGTGTATGTGTGTATATGTTGATGTGTGTGGTTATATATTTATATGAGTGTTTGTGCGTGTATATGTTTATGTGTGTATGTGTTTGTGTGTGTTTATGTGTTTGTATGTGCGTGTATGTGTGTATGTATTGATGTGTGTGTTTATGTATTTATTTGAGTGTTTGTGTAGGTATGTGTTTGTGTGTATATGTGTTTATGTGTATATGCGTGTACGTTTGTGTGTGGTTTTATGTATTTATTTTTTGTTTATGTGTATATGTGTTTGTGTGTATGTCTTTGTGTGTGTGTGTGTCTGTGTTTGTGTGTTTATGTGTGTGTTTATCTGTGTGTGTGCGCGTGTGTGTGCAAGCGAGCGTATGTATGTATGTATATATGTATGGGTGCGTGTGGACGTGCGTGTTTGTATGTGTGCTCTTCTGGATGAGCTGACCTTACCTTGTCAATGACGTGGACAACTCCATTAGTGGCTATCTCATCGGGTCTAACAATCCTAGCACAGTTGACAGTGGCAACCTGTAGACACGATCACAAACTGTCAATTACACATCAATCAGGTTCTAGCATGAAGCAATTAATGCCTAAAGAGAAGTTGTTGTGAGTCTAAAAGCTTCAAAGTGTCAATGTACTGTTGGCAAAGAATGAAAGGGTTATGAGCAGTCTTCTTCTTCTTCTTCTTTGTCTTCTTCTTCAACTTCTTTTGTTTTTGTCTATCGTTTGCTTTATTTTTTTTTCCTTTATTTATTTTTGTGTTCGTCTTTATTTTTTTCAATTTTCTAAGGCGGTGTGCGTTGCACTATGTTTTTATTGTGCGCTAACCGGCCCAGTGCATCCGACTTCGGCATGCATTTTATGTAAGCGTCTGCTTCCTCCTGTATTTTCTAAGGGTTTGTTTCCCCGGGGTAACGGCCGGTGCTGTGATGGGGATCGAACCCAGCACCTTCGCGTTGTGTCACTTTAACCACTAGCCCACGCCGTCTCCTGTTCGCTTGATTTGATGACCCGTTCCTCAGCGCTGCTGCGGGTCCCAACTTCGTCTCCAAAAGACCCGGTCTTGGGCCACGGAAGTCCAGTGGGTGGTAAGAATTCCATTAGAGATATATTTTATATTGTTGCGGACAACAAAGGAGTCTGTCCAACGGACTGGAGGTCCTCCGCACGGTTTTTGCCTCGTGGTACCTGATTGCTGTCTCCGTACACCATCATCCAACGGTAGAAAATATAATGTCTCTTGTATAAACTTCACTCATTTTTGTCCAACACAAATAGGTCCATAATGTTACGCTTCTAGTGGTGTTTCTATGGGCCAGTGGGGTTGTCTCTGCTTATTATTTTCTGGGAATTATGTAGTATTTACTGTACAGTCCGGGGTGTCAGTCCGCATTCACACATGGCGGAGTCGCAATTTTTTTTGTACACTTGGTTGCGTTGGCTATATGATTCATTTAATAATTTCCTGCGGTGCCTATATGATTGATTTAATCATTTCCTGCGGTGTCTATATGATTGACTTGATCACCATTTTCTGTGGTGGCCATATGATTGATTTGATCACCATGTTCTGTTGGGGCCATATGATTGATTTGATCACCATGTTCTGTGGTGGCCATATGATTGATTTGATCACCATGTTCTGTGGTGTCTATATGATTGATTTAATCATTTCCTGCGGTGCCTATATGATTGATTTAATCACCATTTCCTGCGGTGCCTAAATGATTGATTTAATCATCATTTCCTGCGATTGGTACATTACTGGCACATCCGGCTGCTGGTCTGAAGCACCATTCTTTGCCAGTTGGCCTGCTCTCTCTCTCGTGAACCGGTAATCCATAATGAGAATGTATCCACTGCAGAACAAACTTGAAAACACTGACAATACATTTTCCAATTGCTGGGGTAGTAGATGATTTTTGAAGGCTGAAGACTACAGACCGCTTCGCCACTGCTGTCGCCAAGATGAGTTCGGGCTATGTTTGTTTATTTCACCCCCAACAGAAAAACAACACATGCGATACCGGGATTCGAACCGCTGATCTCCTTGACAGCAGGCAGGACTCGAAACCTTTCGGCTACGCTCCTCAGTTACTCAGTTCAAAAAGTACAGCTTGTAGATCTGCCACTTTTTTGTCTCTCGTTGTCCCTTAAGAAGACCTTTTGGGCCGTACTTGGGTTAAGTTTCTGAATCGTTTTAGCGCCGTATCTGACCTTTCCTATACATATGTTTCTTTAACTGTGTGTTAATCCACATCTCTGTCGCAGCCTCGCCTTGCTTTTAATTGTATTTTTACTTGAGGCTTAACTGTACTTTGCGTGGGATTTTTGGGGATGTAGGATGACCAGTCCTTTGTCGCTGCAATATGGTCCATAAATGTAAGTCAGCAATTTATATGTAGTTGAGTAAACTGGAGCATAACGAGTTATGGACGTGCTCTCTTTGTGGCAACATACATGTGCTCTAACACGCCCCCACTGAGACGTTCGTGAAGTAAGAAAATCGACAGATGAAGACGATCCACAAGTGCAACGTTTGAAAATATGGTCCCCGTTTTGTTGGTGTCTAAGTATGGTTATGACCAGGCTCAAGAGAAATATTGTGACGAAATCCTTATCTCACGTTAGGGTCAGGGAAAACCTTGTGACGAAATCCTTATCTCACGTCATGGTCAGGGGAAACATTTTGACGCAATCCTTATCTCACGTCATGTCAGGGGAAACATTGTGACGAAATCCTTATCTCACGTCATGGTCAGGGGAAACATTGTGACGAAATCCTTATCTCACGTCAGAGTCAGGGAAAATATTTTCACGAAATCTTTATCTCACGTCAGAGGCAGGGGAAAATGTGTGACGAAATCTTCATCTCACGTCAGGGTCAGGGGAAAATTTGTGAAGAAGTCCTCATCACACGTCAGTGTCAGGGGAAACTTTGTGACGAAGTCCTCATCTCACGTCAGGGTCAGAGAAAACTTTGTGACGAAGTCCTTATCTCACGTCAGGGTCAGGGGAAACGTTGTGACAAAGTCCTTATCTCACGTCAAGGGCAGGGGAAACTTTGTGACGAAGTCCTCATCTCACGTCAGGGTCAGAGAAAACTTTGTGACGAAGTCCTTAGCTCACGTCAGGGTCAGGGGAAACTTTGTGACGAAGTCCTTATCTCACGTCAGGGTCAGGGGAAACATTGTGACGAAGGCATCATATCACGTCAGGGTCAAGGGGAAAATTGTGACGAAGTCATCATCTCACATCAGGGTCAGTGGAAACTTTGTGACGAAGTCATCATCTCACGTCAGGGTCAGGGGAAACTTTGTGACGAAGTCATCATCTCACGTCAGGGTCATACGAAAGCAGGCTGTCCAAAACCCCACGTCCCGTGAGGGTCAGAGGATCATATGCTAAGTAAGACCCCGCATCATGCCAATGTCAAGAAAATATGCAGACCAAGACCTCACTTCACGTGAAGTTCAGAGAAAATATGCAGACCAAGACCTCACCTCACCTGAAGTTCAGAGAAAATATGCAGACCAAGACCTCACCTCACGTGAAGTTCAGAGAAAATATGCAGACCAAGACCTCACCTAACGTGAAGTTCAGAGAAAATATGCAGACCAAGACCTCACCTCACGGGAAGTTCAGAGAAAATATGCAGACCAAGACCTCACCTCACGTGGAGTTCAGAGAAAATATGCAGACCAAGACCTCACCTCATGTCACAGTCAGGTGAAACATGCTGAACAAGACACCCCCCACCCCCCCCCTCCCCCCCCCCCCGTCATGTCAAGGTCAAAGGACGCATACTGAGTTACTGTGCCTCGTCTTACATCATAATATGTACTTTAGAAGGTGGGCCTCACTTCTCATGGCTGTAGTGTAATGCAAGGCACCCTCGGCAAGCTCAGAATTGTATGGATTACATTGGCATCCCCACCTCGTTGGCCAGGCTACTATGGCACAACCTCTTTTTGTGAGCACCAACGAGGACGGGTCGTGAAGGTCTTATCCAGTTTGTTTCAGCTGACTAATTGTTCTTGGCTCCGTCATGCATTGCAAAAATGTAAATATACTTGCATGCTAACGAGTAGATAAACACTCACACCATAAGAATATTTGTTGACTCTGACTCTATCGCCGTTATGGAGAGTGACAAATTCATGGTTCCGGTCTCGGAATGTGGATATGTTAAGTCTGCCAGGGGCCACGTGATAGTTGAGGAGGGACATGGCAGACCTATCTGGACTTAATCTTGATCTGAAAGTTTTGGTGAAAGGTAGGTGCCATTAGGAATAGGAAGGAAAAGAACGGCCATAACCGTTTTCAGAAACATAAGACATATCTTTGATATTCAAGCAAACGACTAATATACGAGGCGTGTTCAAATGAAACGGACCTATTTGTACCAAGTGAACATATGTACGATGCGTATCAACCACCAAGTTTGCAAAATTTCATTTTCCTCCGACTCATAGTTTCCCCAGTATACTGTTGAAAACATGGCGGGTGTGATACGGAATCCGTCCAGAGTTAATCAGCGAGTGGTGATTCGGTTTCTAACAGCTGAAGGATGTCGACCATTTAATATTTTTCGCAGAATTCAGGCAGTGTATTGTGACAAAAGCGTATCGAAGACAACAGTGAAGAACTGGACAACGATGTTTAAAGAAAAACGTGAGTTAACGAAAGATCTTCCGAGACCAGGTCAGGTGCATATTGTTGCCTTAGAAAATGCTATCGGAAAATTTATGAAACAATTCGGGTGGACCGTCGCCTGAGCTTACGATCGCCACACTTTTGTCACCATACACTGCCTGAATTCTGCGATTAATGTCAACTGATCGACATCCTTCAGCTGTTAGAAACGAATTTCAGCTCGCTGATCAACTCTTGGCAGAGTCCGTCTCACACCCGACATGTTTTCAACGATCTGCTGAGCAAACTATGAGTCAGAGGAGAATGAAATTTTGCAAACATGACGGTTGGTATGTGCTGTTTACTTCAAAAATGACGTCATCGTACGTACGTTCACTTGGTGCAGTTAGGTCCGGTTTCATTTGAACACGCCTCGTATTAAAAAATGAGAATAATCAAGTGTTAAGCATACTGATGAATGTTAATGGGAAGATAGACGCACAGATAACAAGCATTGGGAAAAGAGAATTGTTATTTTTGAAAAATAGAAATACATTTTAGATTTCTTTTTGTTCCACGCGAAGCACACGCCCACAATACAACTGTGAACTTTTCATGAAGCCTCTGTTCGATGGTATTAAGTGGTGGTTTCAATAGCAGATGTTCTACATAATAATGTTGCTACCCCGATCCACACCCCGTTTTATTCACCGCCAATGGCAAGAGTAGTCCGTTACAGGGAAGGTTACACAGAACCTAATCTTCTCAACCCAAGCCCCACTGACGTGGGATCATTCAATTTCCGGTACTGATCAGAACCTAGGTTCTACAGCACGCGGTAACTGCACGGATATGTGGCTTTTATTCCGTGCAAGAATAAGAATACACCTTTTCTGGTATAAGCTTTCCTATGACTAGTGTACAGAAGCCGTCAAATATGAAAGATTAACAGTTCGTACTAGTAGGGGTTGTGTACACAATTTCAGCTTTCTTGTCTATGGGTAAGTTGGTTAAAATAGGAGAAACAGAAGTACAGGCTAAAGTACAGCAATAACATGAGAAATGAGAGTACAACTATGATAGAATAGTTGGTTGTACAACTATAAGAGAATAGAGGGCTGAAAAACTGTAAGAGGATAGTTGGCTGTACAGCTGTACAACTGTAAAAGAATAGATGACTGTACAAACTGTACAACTGTAAGAGGATAGATGGCTGTACAACTGTACGAGAATAGATGGCTGTACAAACTGTACAACTGTAAGAGAATAGATGGCTGTACAAACTGTACAACTGTAAGAGAATAGATGGCTGTACAAACTGTACAACTGTAAGAGAATAGATGGCTGTACAAACTGTACAACTGTAAGAGAATAGATGGCTGTACAAACTGTACAACTGTAAGAGAATAGATGGCTGTACAAACTGTACAACTGTAAGAGAATAGATGGCTGTACAAACTGTACAACTGTAAGAGAATAGATGGCTGTACAAACTGTACAACTGTAAGAGAATAGATGGCTGTACAAACTGTACAACTGTAAGAGAATAGATGGCTGTACAAACTGTACAACTGTAAGAGAATAGATGGCTGTACAAACTGTACAACTGTAAGAGAATAGATGGCTGTACAAACTGTACAACTGTAAGAGAATAGATGGCTGTAAAAACTGTACAACTGTAAGAGAATAGATGGCTGTACAAACTGTACGAGAATAGATGGCTGTACAAACTGTACGAGAATAGATGGCTGTACAACTGTACAACTATTTGAGAATAGATGGCTGTAAAACTGTAAGAGAATTGATGGCTGCACAACTGCGCAACTGTAAGAGAATAGATGATTGTACAGCAATGACATGATAAATGACTGTACAACAATAACATGATAGATGTCGGTACAAAAATAACATGAGAGATAACTGTACAACAATAACATGATAGATGACTGTACAACAATAACATGAGAGATAACTACACAATGATAACAAAATATTTGTTGTTCGTAACTACTGGTACTGAGATCGTTATTCTTTGTACAGTATCGATCCTCACCTCGATGACCAGTCTGCTGTAACACAACATGTTTCCATGAGTACAACAAGGACAAGATGTGATAGCCTTGGCCAGCATGTTTTGCCTGAGCCTAACATTAGTTTTATCTCCCAAACTCAAGAAAGGAATTGTATCTAGGTACATTACAATAGACATAAGAATTATGCATGTCGTAGTAACACGTGCAATGATAACGATTAGAGAAGCGAATTGATGCCTTCGAAGTGTGCATGTATATATTAATGGGCGCATCTTCCTGGAAAGAAAAGACAGCAAATAAGGAAGGAGAAATTAGGTATCCAAAAATAATTGATGAACGAAGAGTCTGGCAGTTGAGATAAGCCTGTCACATAAAAAGACGTATATAGTTACACTTCTCCTAAGAGTGGACTGATAAATACCCTATGTATTCCTATATTGCGTTACCAATATCAATATTGGTCATTACTAGAAACACATGCGAGTAAGATCCAGGGCTGTGAGATGCCGTGTGTGAGAAGTGCAGCCGGAAAGACAATCCGTGACCGAATCCCCAACACTACGCTGAGGCAGACAGTGGGGACAATCCCAGTTAGTGCCTACATTGACTCCCAACAAATAAAGTGGTTTGGTCATTTAGTCAGAATTCAGTATGACCATCATACAGAAAGAGCATATCATATGCAGGTCTCCGGTCCATGAGCAAGAGGCAGACCTTGACGTCGATGGATCAAGGGTATCTCTGACACTCTCAGGAAGTTACACCTGACTACAGCACAAGCACAAGCCTCCCCCTTGGCGATAACAAGAAATCTACGTATCCCACCTCTCTGGTATGACATGAGCAGTAGGACAAAAGAAGAAGAAGGAGATAAAGAAAAAAGACACAAGACTTTGCAGAGCACAATACTGAAAGGAAAGGTAGAGGTAAAAAGGTAAACAACGATATAAGTGTGAGGATGCCCATCAAAATATGGACAGAAAAAAACCTTGCACATTGTTCCATCAAGGCAAGATCCAGAAGACGTTGGAGATCTACTGCAGCCGACGATGACAAGAAGACAACTAAAGTAAAACTGAACTGAATAGAAATAATATATATTGCCTTTGTCACGACAATCAAATAACAAACACGTTTTGTAATACTCACAAGATGTCGGAAGACACGTCCCTTTGTCACGACAACCAAATAACAGAGACGTATTGTAATACTCACTCAACCTAATAACAGAGACGTATTATAATACTCACTCAACCAAATAACAGAGACGTAGTGTAATACTCACTCAACCAAATAACAGAGACGTATTGTAATACTCACTCAACCAAATAACAGAGACGTATTGTAATACTCACAAGATGTCGGGAGACACGTCCCTAATGGCCTCATTAGTAGGAGCGAAGACCGTGTAAGCCCCTCCATTCGTTAAGTCCTCCAGGAGTCCAGCTCCTTCTGCGTGGCTGATAAACTCAGTGAGGCCAAGGTCACGGGTTGTTTCAATAATGTTATCAAGTGGCTTAGCTAGATGAAATAAGACCAGGGGTCAAAGTTGGTAGGGCAATGTGTGTGTGTGTTTATGTATGTGTGTGTTTGTATGTGTGCATGTGTATGTGTATGGAGAGCGAACCTTACACAATAATTTTCAAAAGAATATCATAACTTTACAATACATAATGGAGCCGGGGGAGCACATTACGTGGGTTCCAGTCTAGCGTTCAATCCCCGTTTGGTACGAGATATTTTCTTGTCTACCCAGCCTCAAATATTTGGTAACAGAACTGCAGTGGCGTATCATGGTCGATGACACAAAGTGTGCTGTATTCTTATAATACGATACTTTACAAAAATCAATGTTTCTAGAATGACTTTCAAACAGCGTATGGGCCGTTGAATATTTATTTGCCAGAAGATCGTCTAATGCATAATTGTAATCTTTCATAATTTCATTTTTTAAAAAAGGAATTAAACTTAAAGATGTATAAAATACATTTCACAACACTATAATCACTAAAAGATTCTCTAGACAATAGTAAAAAAAACTAGTAATTACACGAATGTAGCTATAAAACGTTTTTAAAATGCAAAACTATCACGTTCAATTTAGCTGAGTGCGGGAATTTTAGCGCACACATGTCAACGGTTAATTGAAGGCTAACACCAAGACGTGACGTCGTTCGCGTCAATTCGCTCTCACCGATATCTAGCATAGGATTGTGCGCTACGTTTTTAGCCACACGCAAGCACATACTCTGCACTTGTTTCTCACTTCTTGTTATCTCCGCTGAACACTGACAAACAAATCAGTTAACGATTTTTACGCTTTCTGACGTCTCAGAGCAACACCACATGTTGTTAAATTGCAAAATAATTATCTTTGCATTAATAAAAATGCTCTCACAGCATACAATTAAATTACTTTTTTTTAAGAGTTTTCCTTTGGCCGGAAGCGAACAGCTATAATATATTGGATATACTCCACCACAGAACAAGCTTGGTAATTAAAGGCTGTTGCGTGAAGCTAACCATCATCACCCGTAGTGTGCCGTCAGTCAAGAAAATAATGACCTAACACCGTATCTCCAATGTGCCTCACGATATTGAAACTGGATATTTACTTTTCACAACAACATTTAAATGTGATATCGGGAACTATGGAATAATCCTAAATAATCTTAGGATCAATGATATTGTACTATATGACCTTGAGAGCTAATGCCCAATGGTTCATAGTTTTGGCAATCATAGTATAATCCTACATGATTCTGTAGTCATGATTTTGACTTTGTTAATGATAGCTTAATCCTACATGATTTTGATAATCACAGTGCAATCCTGCATGAAATTGATAGACATAGTATAATTCTACATGGTCCTGATAACCATAGTTCAATCATACATGATCTAGAAACAAGCCATGATCTTAAATGTCCTTTAGAATATGATCTTGCCAATTGATATAAAGTCGTGGATGACCTTGAGAAATGGGATACCAGTAGACAACATTAAGAACGTTGTCCTAATCTGACGTGGCCTCTGGCACAATGTCACAACTCTATATTCTGGAATAATCTTAGCGGTCTAACGTCTGGTCAGATAAAACATACTGATCTGACAGAGTTAGTCAGGGTCAGATAGAAATACTGACCAAGACCCCAACGACACTTCCATGCAGATCTCCTTAGAAACAGATTGTTTATATCTGGCTTATGAGGTGAGGATCAGAGTTATTCCCATATTCGTGAGCTTCGTGCAGATAATGTCAGACTAAGCACAAGAGCCTTGAGGACTCTGGTCCAACTCCATCAGCACTCTCGTGATATGAGAACAGTTACTGCAAGCCGACACTTTACGTCCTTTCAGAACGCCCAAAACGTAAGCTTACTCATCACGAACATTCAATAACAACAACATGACTTCAAGAACAAAGCTACATTCTGACATGACCTGAAGAACAAAGCTGCATTCTGACATGACCTAAAAAACTAAGCTTACTCAATCAATGCTAATCACTCACTCTCTAGCTCACACACTTTCACTCATTCGATCTCTCTATAATTCAGTCAAAACCTATATCTGCTGTAATTATGTCTGACGCAATTGCATATTTTCTGAGACACGATTCTCGTATCACTTTCTCTCAAGTTCTTTTCGTAAAGTTAACATACCATATTAACAATAAACCTGACTTCGATACGAAGAAACTTAATGTAATTAACATACTGAACCCATAAATATAAAATTCGTGACCACCATAACAACAACATTAAGGGCATTAATTACAACAATGGCACGATAAATAACATCCATGACTCAACAACCAGGTTTCTAATAACAACATCCCTGACCTCGATTAACAAACGTCCTGACAGAGTTAACAAAAAAACAAACAATATATCTCAGCTTATTAACATTAGCCATAACCACACAAAAAACAGCAGACAATACCACATTGAGACAACGATGTTATCATTAACAAACTGATAACTGCCTTGACTCCTTTACCAGTTATCCGTGATATCAATAATAATACCCTTGACCTCATTAACAACAACATTGACTTCAGAATGAACAGACCCCATTATCACATCCCTGAAATGATGCCAACGTCTTGACTGATAACAAACTAATGGTCTGAGAACCCATGTGGAAAGTGTTGTCTCCTACTGTTTCTCTTACCAACAGTACATCCTCGCGTTCTTCTTTGCTGCCGGAAGCCAGCACAGCATTCCCAGCGTTCATACCTGCACGCAAAGACAATCAGTTATTGTAATAACGCAACAATAACAAACACAGACACGTTGGACGTAGGACGTGAGTTGGTGTGAGATAAGCACGTCGTGCTCAATCTTGTTATGATACATTAATCATAACCGATATCACAGCACCACGGGCATTCTCGAAGGTGCTCAATCTCTTTCCGGCAAAAGTGTTTTAAAAGTAGGTGCAACTGGTTTATGTAGTTTGATATACCTGTGGGATATTTCTTCAAATGCGTCCCTTTCTGTTCCACTTACGAGTGATTTCAAATTACAGCAGTCTGTGTGTTCCAGACTTTCAAAAGTAAAGATATTCTGTCCCGTAGTAGACACGGCTATCGGGGATGAAGTGTTAGACATCATTATAATAGAACACAGCTTGTTTATGAACTTGGGTACCCAGTTACCTTCTTCGTTGCATTTCTTTCATTACCATGTAAACCATGTACTCATTTACAGCTCTGTCGACTGGAGCGTGCCGATAACTGGGGCCAAACCAGCCGCTATTTCAGAGAAATGTGAATGCACTGGCACTACGTTGAACCGACGATAATGTAATTGCGTCCAGTTCCCTTCCCATATAAAAAGTTACATCCTGTCCTGCATGTAACACCGGTAATTTCCCTTCCCATTTCAGAAGTTACATCACGTCCTGCATGTAACACCAGTAATTTCCCTTCCCATATCAGAAGTTATATCATGTCCTGCATGTAACACCATTAATCTCCCTTCCCATATCAGAAGTTATATCATGTCCTGCATGTAACACCAGTAATTTCCCTTCCCATATCAGAAGTTATATCATGTCCTGCATGTAACACCAGTAATTTCCCTTCCCATATCAGAAGTTACATCATGTCCTGCATGTAACACCAGTCATTTCCCTTCCCATTCTAGAAGTTACATCACATCATTCATGTAACACCAGTAATTTTCCTTCCCATACCAGAAGTTACATCATGTCCTGCATGTAACACAGGTAATTTTTCTTCCCATTCCAGAAGTTACATCATATCCTGCATGTAACACCGGTAATTTCCTTTGCCATACCAGAAATTACATCCTGTCCTCAATGTACCACCAGCAATTTCCCTTCTAATAACAAACATTCTGTCCTCAATGTACCACCAATAATTCCCTTTACCCTACAGGACATTGTAGCATTTCTTCCAACTAACACCAATAATTTCCCTTACTATACTGGAAGCTACATTCTGTTATCCGAGTAGCACCAGTAATTTACATACCAACAAAAAAAAATCTGACAGGAAACGTGTCATCTAATCAAACTAATTATTGCCGACAGCATCACTTGGCTTTCTTAGTCTGTTAAAAATCAAAAGAATGTTAGTGATATATATATATATATATATATATATATATATATATATATATATATATATATATATATATATATATATATATATATATACAGACACGAGGGGCGTTCAGAAAGTAATGCACCACAGCTCTTTTTTTTTAGCCAATAATAAAATAGAAGCATCCCATTTGCACACACTTCAAATATGGCATGTGTTGATTGTGTGTTCCAAATTAATCTGGAATCGGCCAAAAAATACGACTTCACTAAACCGTTGAAACGGAGGATGTTAGCAACATGCGTTATAAGCAGCGAATTGTAATATAATTTCTTGTTGCAGAGAAGGAAACGGTTGTGAATATTCACAATTCTAGGTTAAGAGAATCGAAGAATCAGGAAGTGTAGATACGGAGCTGCTTGATCGAGCACGCAGTGGACGTCCTGCCACAGCCACGAACACAGATATGTTGAAATGCGATGAAGGCATAATTCTTACTGATAGGCAAATCACTATTCAATAACTAGCTTCACAGCTATCAGTCAGCATTGGTAATGCAATTGCAGTTATAAAAGCTTGCATTTTCTAAGTTTTGCGCAAATTTGGTTCCTCGAAGTCTCACAAATGTCCACCGATTGGAAAAGAAAACAATTTCTTATGAATTGTTGGGGCGTTTCAATGCTGATGGAGATAACTTATGGGCTAGTGTGACGAAACCTGGGCACATCATTTTGAACCTGAGACAAAAAGACAGACCA
Source organism: Ariolimax columbianus (assembly GCA_036924085.1). Lineage (NCBI taxonomy): Eukaryota > Metazoa > Mollusca > Gastropoda > Stylommatophora > Arionidae > Ariolimax > Ariolimax columbianus. The sequence continues at coordinate 59,077,275 of JAVGWX010000018.1, forward strand.
TGGAGTCACATCACGTGCAATCACCGCGAAGAAAACTATTCAAGACAACTCCTTCAGCTAGAAAGATCATGATCACTGTCTTTTGGGACATTGAAGGTGTGATTCTTGTGGATGGGATGCCAGGAGAAGAGACAACCAATTCGCAAGTCTACATTAAGAGTTTGAAAAAAAAATGTTCACAGACTTTGGCTACACAAGAATCAATCAGACGTGCTTCTTCTTCACCACGATGCGCGCTCTCACACAAGTCTGGCAACACGGGAAGCAATCACCAAATTAGGTTGGACTATACTACCCCATACACCCTATAGTCCCGATTTGACACCCTCTGATATCCCTCTGTTTTGTTCACTCAAAGATGCACTCTGTGGGACAAAGTTTGAAGATGATGAAGAAGTAATTCATGCAGCCAAGAAATAGCTGCATGGTCAAGACACAAACAGGTACATGCGAGAAATACATACACTAGTTTCGCATTGGCAAAATGCTGTACAACTTGATGGTGATTATTTTGAATAATACAGCTGTTCACATGACATATCCATGTATATTGGATAGAAATGTCACGCCTTTTGAATAAACAGCTCCTGAGAAAAACGATGTGGTGCATTACTTTCTGAAAGCCCCCTCGATTACATATATATATATATTTACATTCACATATGTCGACCTCCTTTGCACAAAGTGATAGTTTGCCCGTAAAATTCCAGAGGGCACGATCCCGGGTACGAAAGGAGACAGGTTCTGTTTTGTAAATGTATATAATTACATCATCTAGATTGAAAGTCTTGTGTGGAACATTGGACCTCAACAGACGCTCTCCATATGTTGCTGTTCCGTGCCACCATCTTGAGTTTCTCCCAAGAGACCTGGATTGAACTCGTTTCCTCTTCCACAGCTCTCCACCAAGTGTTTCTTTCTTTACGTTCCTATTTCTCTTCTTCTCTGGTGGTTCCAATTCTGCGCATGTCTGGTTATGCTGCCCAAGTTCTTTCTGAAAGTGTGCTCTAACTATTATCACTTTCTCTTCCAAATGCTCTACTATGTTGGTTGTGATTACCACAGGGCATCTAATGTAAAGTGTGGAACTATGACATTTGGTGATTTCTGTTTCTAAAACTCGACATCCCTGCACATTTCGGGCATACAAATAGACGCTCTCTCTCTGTCTCTCTCTCTCTCTCTCTCTCTCTATCTCTCTCTCTCTCTCTCTCTCTCTCTCTCAGCAATGAGGCAGGGCTTGAATGCTGATGGTCCATGTAGCTCGCTGGTTCTACACTCTCCTGCTCCGTCATCTCATGCGACCAATCCACTGAAACCTCATTTGATGTGGAAATGTTGCAGTCTGTGGATTGCTGATCCATTTATTTCCGTGTCCTCTTCCAACAGAATGCCGCTCCTATTCATCACTAACATGCCCATGATGAGAGTTTGTGAAGTCAAGATGTCAGCTTTTCGCTGCCCTTAACCCCAGCATGACTAAGACAGCTGATTCATGTCAACCCATTGAGGTTTGAACCCTAAACAGCTGCTATCTACTCGCACCTAAGCCATCCCTTCTGTACCTACTAAATTACGACTTGTGTGTCTGTCCCGATGATTGCCCTTGTTAAAAGGGTTTCAGATTGCTTTCTTAACGCTGAGATCACTGCTTCCATCTCCATTCTCAAACTGGAGATCATTGACGTGTATGCTCCACCCCAATCAGGAACGATTTGCCCTCTCACTCACCTGAGAAGTCCCCAATCTGATGTCCCGCTGCGCTAAGTGATACTGCTGGTGAAGGTCTGCAGCCTGTATATGATACCTTTAGCCACATGCCATGTACCAGGGCCACATAGTAGGACAAACGTTACATTCCTGTCTTGTCATGTCTTATCTATTTGTGCCGTGAGGCGGCGTGGGGAGCCGTAGTTTTCTGAAAGCCAGATAGTCCTGTTCACAGATGCCCTGGCCGTAGTCATAGCACAATTTTAAGCCAGAAAAATACTGAGCTTAATGATTTAAGAGCAGTACTCTGTCAACTATGCCAGCAGACCGCACCAAAAAGATTAGTGGTACAGTGGGTTCCATCCCATTCTAACATCCAAGGCAACGAGGAGGCAGACAAACTGGCAAAAGAAGGTGCAAGACTACCACAACCAGATTCTAGCGTGAACTACGAGGGGTCAAAAAGGCTTATTAGAGCCAGATACATGGCCTAATGGGAAACAGAACATACTGGCTACACAAAAAGATGATGCCTATTACCAATTTAACAGAAGAGAGCAGGTCGTGGTCTTCAGACTCCGTACAGGCCACAATAGACTGAGGTACCATCTATTCAATAAACTGAAGATAGGTGGCACTGACGAATGCAGTTGTGGTAATGGAAAAATTACCGCTGAACATCTGCTGTAAAACTGCCCGACATACGAGGATCAGAGAAAGCACATGTGGCCATCACCAGTGGCAACACGAGACAAGCTCTATGGCAGTGTCGACAGCCTCAGGATGACCGCTGCTTTTTTTGAAAAAATACAGGTTGACGTTTGACAGCGTACGAAGAAGAAGAAGAAGAAGAAGAAGAAGAAGAAGAAGAAGAAGAAGAAGAAGAAGAAGAAGAATATCCGCAATATTTCCTATCCATCTAGTTCTCGGCCTGCCACGGTTGCAAAAACCCTAACGTCGTGCGTTATAGGCGCACAGGGGGGGCTGGTCAGGATGCATTCTCATTAGGAGGCCGAACTTATTGATTCTTACTTCATCAATATATTCAGATCAGAGTCTTGCTTCAACTAATCTTCTCACATCTTTATTGCGCATTCTGTCTCTCTTTACTATGTTGATTGTTCTCCAGAGGCACCTCACGTGTCTAGAGTTGTTGTTAAAGTCCATGTTTGGCACTGGTAACAGAGAGTTGGCATGAATATACTGTTGATTAGCATTCTGTGTGGGGTTTATGTTAGGGTGTTTCAATAATGGGGACAGCTGGTATTTAATCGCATTTTCTTTTTGGCACCTGATCTCAATCTCTCTATCTAAACCTCCATCCGGTGTAAAAACACTGGCCGAGTACTTGAACTCCTGCACTTGTTTGCTCTTGGTCCCGTTTATCATAATGTTCATGTTTTCAGGCAATCTGCTTATCTGCCTAGTTTCTGTTTTGGGTGTGTTAATTCTCATACTGTATCTTTCGCACACACAGTTGAGCGCAGTCTGATGTTGCTGCATATCATCTTCACTACATTCTTTGTAAACAGCCTAATCCTATATTTCACATACATTACCACCGAGTTTCAAATACATTTGAAATAAAATAGTACAGTTTTGTTCCATAGTACTTACACTACTGTCAGGGAATGCAGTTATTAGTGTTGAGTACACTGAACTACAGCTTGTGTGAGTTAGAGTGACCAGTTGCTTTTATCGATGCAATTTACTTATCTACTCGTATGGAAGGTACCCATTTACAGCTGGGTCGGCTAGAACGTGACTGTTGTTAAAGATAAACTTCGTACATTAGCCGTAAAAAGCGAATGCATAGCCACTACGCTAACGACGCTCAAATGTGTTCTCATTAACTCTCGCGTTAACTTCTTGAGCGCGTGGGCTATGGTTAAGATGCCTGTTTCCTGGCAAAGCATTATTGTTTTTTTTTTATATTTGGAGTGAAATAAATAAACATAGACAGCACACGACGTGGCGAAACTGATTGTATTCCCCAACTTTTAAATCTTTTTTAAAAAAATGGTTTAATATATAATTTATTATTCTGCCTCCAACAATGTACTCGTACTTGGTAGATAAATCAATCGTTTCGCTTTTTTAGATGATTGAGTCTCTTCGCTTGTTATTTGTTCCCATTCCCTTTCGTTTATTCACACTGGTTTACAATCTCACTTTTATTGCACCCAGTGATTGTCTATCTTTCTGTGTATGCATTGCCTATTATGTGACAGGATACATGTATCATCTGCGAAATGTACATCTTCCAGGGACTTATATCGTATCCATTATGTTAATTCGCCCTGAACTCGTGTGTAGCATTTGAAGACATGGAGATCTTTTCGTGAAAAAATGTCTCTCCATCAATCAACAGTCGGCAGATCCCTCAACAGGTCCTTCAACAAATTCACACAAGGTCATCCCGTCCTCAACAGGTACACACAAGGTCATCCCGTCCTTCAACAGGTACACACTAGGTCATCCCGTCCTTCAACGGGTACACATACGGTCACACTCCGTCACTTAACAGGTACACACAAAGTCGTCCAGGCCAACAACATGTACACATTAGGTCATTCGGTCCCTCAACAGGTACACACAAGGTCATTCCGTCGCTCAACAGGTACACACAAGGTCATTCCGTCCCTCAACAGGTACACACAAGGACATCCTGTCTCTCAACAGGTACATACAAGGTCGTCCAGTGCCACAACCAGTACACACAATGTCATCCTGTCTCTCAACAGGTACACACAAGATCATCCAGTGCCACAACAAGAACGCACAAGGTCATCCTGTCTCTCAACAGGTACACACAAGGTCGTCCAGTCCCACAACAGGTACACACAAGGTCATCCTGTCTCTCAACAGGTACACACAAGGTCGTCCAGTGCCATAACAGGTACACACAAGGACATCCTGTCTCTCAACAGGTACACACAAGGTCGTCACGTCCCACAACACGTACACACAAGGTCCTCCAGTCCCACATCAGGTACACACAAAGTCGTCCAGTCTTCAACAGGTATTCAAACGCATCTCTTACCACAACAGGTAAACACAAAGTCATCCCGTCCCTCAACAAGTACACACTAGGTCATCCCGTCCCTCAACAGATACACACACAAGGTCATCCCGTTCTTCAAAAGGTACACACACAAGGTCATCTCGTCCCACAACTGGTACACACACAAGGTCATCCCGTCCCTCAACATAAACACATAAGGTCCTCCAAACCCTCAACAGGTACACACAAGGTCCTCCCGACCCTCAACAGGTACACATAAAGTCATCCCGTCCCCCAACAGGTACACATAAGGTCATCTCGTCCATCAACATGTGCACAAATGGTCATCCCGTCCCTCAACAGGTACACACAAGACCACATCCTGTCACTCAACAGGTACTCATAAGGTCATCCCGTCCTTTAACAGGTACACACACGGTCATCCTGTCCTGCAACAGGTACACACACAAGGTCATCCCGTCCCTCAACAGGTACACACACAAGGTCATCCCGTCCTTCAACAGGTACACACAAGGTCATCCCGTCCCTCAACAGAAACACATAAGGTCATCCCGTCAATCAACAGGTACACACAAGGTCGTCCAGTCCCACAACTCGTACACACAAGTTCGTCCAGTCCCACAACTCGTACACACAAGGTCGTCCAGTCCCACAACATGTACACATAAGGTCGTCCAGTCCCACAACTCGTACACACAAGGTCGACCAGTCCCACAACATGTACACATAAGGTAGTCTAGTCCCACAACACGTACACACAAGGTCGTCCAGCCCCACAACATGTGCACATAAGGTCGTCCAGTCCCACAACACGTACACACAAGGTCGTCCAATCCCACAACACGAACACACAAGGTCGTCCAGTCCCACAAGTGCACTCAAGGTCGTCCAGTCCCACAACACGTGCACACAAGGTCGTCCAGTCCCACAACACGTGCACACAAGACGTCCTCTCACCCTCCCCCAACCTGCAAGTACTCACGTGGGTCTCTCACAGATCATCTTCAGATGGTCCGCAACACAGTGAGTGAAGAACCTGTCTTTAGTGCCCAGGACGTGTTGAACTCTACACATGTTGGGGCTAGGAAACCAAAACGTCAAATTATATTCAAATTTAAAATATATAGTCAGTCACAAATTATTAATGCAGATTAATAGAGACATCCACACGAAATAGATACATCCACACTTATTTGAGGCACCCACACTTATTTGAGGCACCCACACATATTTGAGGCATCCACACTTATTTGAGGCACCCACACATATTTGAGGCACCAACACTTATTTGAGGCACCCACACATATTTGAGGCATCCATACTTATTTGAGGCATCCACACTTATTTCAGGCACCCACACTTATTGGAGACACACACACTTATTTGATGCACCCACACTTATTTGAGGCACCCACATTTATTTGAGGCACCCACACTTATTTGAGGCACCCACACTTATTTGAGGCATCCACACTTATTTGAGACATCCACACGTGTCGAAGACACTGTACGGGCGTATTTAACTGTTGAGGGGAATATGCTACTCCGTCACGGTGTATTTAAGTGTTACGGGGAATTTGTTACTCTGTCAAGGCATATTTCACTGTTACGGGGAATTCGCTACTCTGTCAAGGCGGATTTAATTGTTTCGTGACAAGCAGGTCGCTAAGTGGCAAGACTTTTTTGTTTCTAGCCTGCCCGGCTCAAGATTTTAGGAGGGAGTCATTACGTAACTTAAGATCAGGTGAAACATACTGACCAAGAACCCACCTGTCAGCCTTTTCGCGCTACCCGAAACAGACTGTTACACCAGTCTATCTAACGAGGTTGGACTCAATCATTTTGACACCCATAGTTAATGATTTAAGAGCAGTACTCTGTCAACTATGCCAGCAATCCGCACCAAAAAGGGTAGTGGTACAGTGGGTTCCATCCCACTGAAACATCCAAGGCAACGAGGAGGCAGACAGACTGGCAAAAGAAGGTGCAAGACTACCACAACCAGATACTAGTATGACATACGAAGAGTCAAAACGGGTTATTAGAGCAAGATACATGACCAAATGGGAAACCGAACATACTGGCTACACAAAAAACGATGCCTATTACCAGTTGAACAGAAGAGAGCAGGTCGTGGTCTTCTGACTTCGCACTGGCCACAATAGACTGAAGTACCACTTATTCAACAAATTGAAGATAGGTGGCACTGACGAATGCCCATGTGGTACCGGGAAAATGACCGCTGAACATTTGCTGCAAAACTGCCCGACATACGAGGATCAGAGAGAGCAGATGTGGCCATCACCAGTGGCAACACTAGACAAGCTCTATGGCAGTGTCGACAGCCTCAGGATGACCGCTGCTTTTTTCGAAAAAATAATGGTGACTGTCTGACTGCGTACGATGAAGTAGAAGAAGAAGACACCCATAGTGTTAAGTCTACAGAGAAGTCTAGTGTTACCCTACAACTAGAATAACCCATGCCACCTTCTTCAGTACACGTCAGAATATCAACAGAGCCACTGTAACCAACTAAATCAAGTGTCACTCTGAAGGTTGTTGACAATGAGTTCCGTCAACAACCATTTGTCATTTGACCAATGATATGACCTATGATACCCATGTCATTACATCCCCTATCGTCTGTTTTGCCCTTTATCTGCCTTCTCTGCCCATCTTTCAGAGAATGTGTGCAATGAACCAGGCTTGTCAATCCTGATTTAGTAAGAAAAGATATCTGAACATTGTTTCCATGTAAAATATTCTCATCGGATTTATTTTCTGTCCAAGGAACAAGTTGAATTCTTCTTCCAAACCGCATTGGTGTTGCTGAAAGTGAATTCTCATTTTGTGTAAATTGTCAAGAACTAACATCAATAATGCTTCCTCTTTGTCTTCTTTTTCTTCTTCTTTTTCTTCTTTTTCTTTCTTTTCTTTTTTTTGCGTTCGGGTTTTCTGTTCAGGCCAAACCTACAGTACTACCGCCAGTATGAAGTCCACAGATGCCATTTAGGTTCCACGTACCACCCAAGCTACCAGAAGATGATTGTCAAGTGTGAAAACCTGAGAATGAGATGCTTCTGTCACGAAGATGAAATCTTGTCTTGGAGTACGTAGAATCCTAGTATTGAAGCAGGCAGGTTATATCTGCTGCCAGGTAGCCGACTCCAACGTTCTTTATATTGCAATATTTAAATCCTGCAGCTTAGTAGGTTGCGTAAGGAATAGGAATTTCATAACTTTTTTATAATTTTGCCCAGACAGTGGATAACAGCTTACTATAATCGATGTTCGTCTGCCGAAGGCGTGCACAGCTTGTAAACTTGATCTTCGAATTCTTCGTCAACATTCGAGATGACTAGACATTGATCTCATCTTGAGATCAGACGACGTTTCTTCTTCGTACGCTGTCAGACGTCAACCTTTATTTTTTCGAAAAAAGCAGCGGTCATCCTGAGGCTTTCGACACTGCCATAGAGTTTGTCTAGTGTTGCCACTGGTGATGGCCACATCTGCTTTCTCTGATCCTCGTATGTCGGGCAGTTTTGGAGCAGATGTTCAGCGGTCATTTTCCCAGTACCACACATGCATTCGTCAGTGCCACATATCTTCAATTTATTGAATAGGTGGTACCTCAGTCTATTGTGGCCAGTGCGAAGTCAGAAGACCACGACCTGCTCTCTTCTGTTCAACTGGTAATAGGCATCGTTTTTTGTGTAGCCAGTATGTTCTGTTTCCCATTTGGTCACGAGACGACGTTTCGAATCTCATAGATTTCAGACGATGTTTGTAGTCTATGAGATTCAAAACTCCACTGTTTGAACCATTCGTTTCGTTAGAGACAAGCTCCATTACCTCTCAGCTATAGCTGTGCTTGCCTTTCAAAGCGATGAACGGAAACGGTGTGCGATTGAATCCCACAAGTTTCAACCGACCGCTGGTCTCAAGGGAGGTTGGACCAGCGTGCCTGCATCTGAGTTACCTCCAGTCGTCTCACCGTATGTCTTGCCACTAGTCCAAGGTAGCTCGAGACCAGAGAATGACGTCGATGACCAACGCAGTTTCCCTCTCCCTTTAATCCAAATACAGCGCAAGTTACATCATCAAGACAAAACCATCTAATGGCGTCCCCCTCCTCGACGGTCATGCAATCTCACTAACGTATAGCCACACTAGAGCTCGCTGATGTGCTCAAGAGTTTGAGCCTGGCCGCTTGCCATTTTAATACGGCCATCAGGCCTAATACAACAGGAACGGCAGTGATTGTGGTTGAAAGGGATGTACTTTTATCCGTTTAACATTGCCCTCAACTGAATATGTCACGTGTCATCCTGACACTGCCAGGCCAGAGCATGGGCGGTTCATGATTTTAATACAATCACGTGACCAAGGGCGTGCGACAGTTCGTTGTGACATTAGACTCGTCCACTTTGGTGGGTGGACATCGTTGGTGGAGTTGCGTGAGTGAGTCATATAATATCTACACCACAATAGCAAACAACTTATCGCCCCGTGACCCGTTCACGCTCTTCAGTTAACAGGATTTTCTGGAGCCACTCCAGTTTTAGCATTCACTTAATTAAAGTGAGAATACTAGACGTTTATTTTTATCTAGACTGCTCACTCCTGACCAGGGGTCTAAAACACACGGCATACATGTCCCATGCGAACTGTGGAACCTTTTCTTTGGAGCGCAAAGTGGGTGGTAAGCGAATGTTTCAACTATTAACAAATGGCGATAACAACATAATACATTTAGAGGTAAGGTTGAAAATACACAAAATGGGCACAATTGGTTCTATAATAGACAAGGAACATAGACGAATGAATTTAATCATAGTTTAAAAGACATACAAAATTAAGCAAGTATATACATGTACATATTTTTACCAAACCATAACAGATGATCTTCGTTATGAGACAGACATTATGTCAAGAATAGCATTGGAAAAACAGGCGTTCATAGAAAAAGTGGAAATTGCCAACTTCAAAGAATTTCGGGGTAGAAATGAGGATACGAATAATTAATTTGCATGTATGGCCAATCGTACTATATATATATACTGAAATATGAACTTTAGCAAAGAAGAATAGAAAAATCTTGGAAGCGTTTGCAATGTGATGCTACCGTGTGTCAAATGGAGAGACATGCTCAGGCAACGTTTAACCAGTCTTAGCACTGATAAACCAGACGATAGAGTCGAATGGAGAGACATGTTCAGATACCCTTACATCCAGTGTTAATACTGATCAACCAAAGGATATGATTGAATGGAGAGACATATTCGAACAACCTTACACCCAGTCTTAGCATTTATCAACCAAAGGATAGGGTCGAATGGAGAGACATGTTCAGACAACGATAAGACCAATCTTACCACTGATCAACCAGAGGATAGAATCGAATGGAGAGTCATGTTCAGACAACCCTACGACAAGTCTCAGGACTGATCAACCAGAGGATAGGGTCGAATGGAGAGACATGTTCAGACAACGCTACGACTAATCTTAGCACTGATCACCCAGAGGATAGTGTCGAATGGAGAGACATGTTCAGACAACCTTACATCCAGTGTTAATACTGATCAACCAAAGGATATGATTGAATGGAGAGACATACTCGAACAACCTTACAGCCAGTCTTAGCATTTATCAACCAGAGGATAGGGTCGAATGGAGAGACATGTTCAGACAACCCTACGACAAGTCTCAGGACTGATCAACCAGAGGATAGGGTCGAATGGAGAGATATGTTCAGACAACGCTACGACCAGTCTTAGCACTGATCACCCAGCTGATGATGGACAGACACACTACTATCAGCGATAACGGCCCACTTTAGATAATTCATTGCACATTCCAGCATAATCTTTACTTGATTAACGATCTTTGCAGCGGCTGATTAGCGCAATGGAAGAGCACTCGCTTTACATGACAAAGCAATTGCGTTCAACTACGCAGCTCCAGTCGACGCAACTGTAAATGGGTACCTGACTGACGACTAGGGAAGAACAAAAGCAGAGAAGAAAGGAACTGGTCACCCCATTTCACAAAGTTGTGACTTAGTAAAATGAAAGATCCAACACCTCATACACGACGGCAGTGTTTGCTATGAAACTATCTTTACCTTACTTGACTTATCTACTATAACATATTACCATTTGCTTATAATAATTCTACTATTATGTAACAGCGCGTTGTATATTTGTGAACTATACATGATTACGTTTGATAGAAAATCTGAATAAGTACATTAAAAGAAACTCAAATTGAGAACTATTAGGCACCAATTACATTTACAGGATGTACTTTGTTATACCTAGCAACGTCTTTATACTGGTTTAGAATACTCTTCAGAGTGTTTATAACCAGTTGTTTTTTTTTATATTTTCTTTATCTAAAAATACCTATGCGCATCAGATCTATTCTAGAATGCATTAGGTTACCTCATTTCTACTATTTCCTGTGGCAATGCATTCCAACCTTTAACCACTATCTAACAACAACAAATATTTCCTGCTACCTAATCTGGGCCGTTCTTTAATTAATGTGTATCTGTGCCCTCTTGTTCCTGTAGGTTGCTTGTTTTTGTGAAACGTGTTAAAGTCTTTTATATTGTTATGAACATTGAAACTTTGAAACTGCCCTTACATGGTTCATGGGTCGTTGAAACTGTGTGTGTGTGGCCAGTGGGTCGTTGGAACTGTATTTATGTGACAAATGGGTCGTCAAACTGCCCTCACATGATCCATGTGTCGTTTAAACTGCCTTAAAGCAGTCCATGGGTCGTTGAAACTGTGTTTACGGTAGCCAATGGGTCTTAGAAATTGCCGCCATGTAATTCCTGGGTCTTATAAATTGTTCTAATTTTAGCATTTTGTCATTCCAATTGAGTTATTGCCGGCCATGTTATCACACTATTGTCAAGTGACTGTTGGACCATCTCAAATGTTTTTATGTGAACAATGTCTCGCATCTCGACTTACTGCGGAAATTGTATCTTCGAAATTAACTTAGAGTGTATACTGGATATTCAAATTTGTTTAATGAGAATATTGCGTCCTCGAAATCTACTTAATGTAGACATTAGATCATGAAATTGACTTAAAAAGGACATTGTGAACTTAATACAAACATGCGGTTAGTAAATTGGCTAGATATAATAATTGCATCATCAAATTCACTGAATTCGAACTGTAACAGTTCCCGCCGGAGCAAAGGGAGTTTAGGACAGGGGTGAGGTGGTTTCTGATGCCTGAACATGTTAAAGCTTAAAACTACCTGAATGCGTGTCAAGGTCACTCACCGTCTCAACAAAGGAAAACAGAGTTGGGCTAAGGAGTGTGGACAGGTGGAAACTGACCGCTGGCCTGCCGATTTTGGTAGGGGGAGATTGATTGACAGACGAATTGGCAGCGGGGTTTGCTGCGAGAGAATGAGTGACAGGTGTGCAAAGTGTTTCGTTCCAATGGGACTGAATATGGCCATCACCTGAAATCCATTGAGCGAGCTCGAACTTTGCTTGAGTGTATATAACTCGAGAGGAAGTTTGGCTCAGGAGGCTGGACGGAGGGGAGGCTGGATAGATAGATGAGAGCGAGAGAGAGAGAGACTGAATGTAGATAGTATGTTTAACTGTCCGACTTAGGTAGAAGAGCGATTGATAGACTGTTGGACGAATGTTAGTCATGGAACAGGATCGCTCAAATCGGTGTGTGAGTTTTGCATTAATAGATAATCTGAACGTGTGTTTGTAAGCAAGGACACATTGTGAACGAGTTATGCCGAGATCGCCCGCCTGAGGGGATTTCAGTGAGGAAGAGTATTTGATAAGGTGTGTTGAGAACGCAGTTAAGGCGATGTGTGTGTGTGATGTAATTGCAGGGCAATAGAACTGGGTTTTTAGTTAGTTGGGAATTCCATCAAGAGCTAATGCTTACAATTCCCGTTTTAGTAATATGTATATCAACATATATATATATAATAATAGAATGCTTAGTTAAGATGTATGTATTATATTGTGTTTGTAATTTCTCTACTCATTTCTATGATACGAGTATTATATAATAAATATGCCACCTGCTGTGTGATATGTCATTTACTGAGTATGGTCATGAATGATGTGGATGAGGGTGAGAATATTCTAAGTTAGAATAACGGCCAGGGCAAATAGTGGGTCTGCTACAGAACATAGGAACATCGCATTGACTTAAAGCGAACAATGGTTCATTACATTCATGTAATGACGCTAAATGGTTATATAAACTGCCTGCCGACATTTTGTTATCACAATAGCCTAGATGCGGCCCTCGGTGTGGTATGACATTCAAACCACTGCATTAGCTAACCCAATGCTGTGTCTGGATGCCCTCTAGGTCAAGCTGGGTCATCCAAATTGAAATAAGGCCAGTTTTACCTGCGCGTGAGATAGACTGATGCCTTCTAAAAGAGAGTTCACCTCTCAGATTGTACCGGCCGGGATATTTTTTACCACATAATGAAAGCCTAAACCGAAATAGAACATCGTTTAATTATACAAGATCGAGAGCAGGATTATGTGTATGGACAAAAAATACAAGACGATATGTGTCTCTAGCGGTGAAGGTGAACAGAGAGATAGAGAGAGAGAGATAGGGGGGGGGGAGAGAAAGAAAAGAGGCGAGAAAGAGAGAGAGAGAGAGAGGGGGAAGAAAGAGAAGATGAGAGAAAGAGAGAGAGAGTGAGAATAGAGATATAAGTGCACACAATTGGCCGAGTGTGAGTATTCGGAATCGCAGTGTGGATTCAGGTTTGGCAGATCAACGATCGGCATGATTTTCTTTCTTTTCGGATATTGAAGGAAAAGTCAGGCAAGCTGAATTACCCTTTTCGCTTTGCTTTCATTGAACTAACAAACGCATGTGATTTGGTTAACAAGATTGGGTTATTCAAAATCCTTTCTTAAAATGTTTTTTTTGTTTTTTTGTTTTGCGTTTGCCTTATTTCTCTATTCTCCAAGGCGGATGTGCGTTGCACTGTGTTTTTATTTTGCACCTGTCGGCCTAGTGCATCCGACTTCAGCATGCATTTTATGTAAAGGTCTGCTTCATCCTGCATTTTCTAAGGGTTTGCTTCCCCGGGGTAACGGCCGGTGCTGTGATGGGGATCGAACCCAGCACCTTCTGATTGTGAGCCGTGCCACTTAACCACTAGGCCACGCCGTCCCCGCTTTAAAATGGTTTAAAGGAAGCTGGAACACATCTAGTGTTCTTGTTTCATGAGGCCACGAAAAGAACAGCCCAATTTTACGGTAACACATCTAATGTTATCGTTCCATGAGGCATAACATGAGCAGCCCAATTTTACGGTAACATATAATGTTATCGTTCCATGAGGCATAACATGAGCAGCCCAATTTTACGGTAACATATAATTTTGGCATAACATGAGCAGCCCAATTTTTCGGTAACATATAATTGTATCGTTCCATGAGGCATAACATGAGCAGCCCAATTTTACGGTAACATATAATTTTGGCATAACATGAGCAGCCCAATTTTACGGTAACATATAATGTTATCGTTCCATGAGGCATAACATGAGCAGCCCAATTTTACGGTAACATATAATTTTGGCATAACATGAGCAGCCCAATTTTACGGTAACATATAATTTTATCGTTCCATAAGGCATAAAATGAACAGCACAATTTGACGGTAACACATCACAATCATTTGGTATTCTTCTTCTTCTTCTTCTGCGTACACAGTCAGACAGTAACCATTATTTTCTCGAAAAAAGCGGCGGTCATCCTGAGACTCTCGCCACTACCATAGAGCTTGTCTTGCAGTTCCACTGGCAATGGCCACATCTGCTCTCTCTGATCCTCGTATGTCGGGCAGTTCTGCAGCAGATGTTCAGTGGTCATTTTACCAGTACCGCACGGGCATTCGTCGGTACACCCTATCTTCAATTTGTTGAAGAGGTGGTACCTCAGTCTGTTGTGGCCAGTGCGAAGTCTGAAGACAACGACCTGCTCTCTTCGGTTCAACTGGTAATAGGCATCGTTTTTGGTGTAACCAGTATGTTCGGTTTCCCATTTGGACATGTACCTGGCTTTGATAAGCCGTTTTGACTCTTCGTACGTCATACTGGTATCTATTTGTGGTAGCCTTGCACCTTCTTTTGCCAGTCTGTCTGCCTCCTCGTTGCCTTGGATGTTGCAGTGTGACGGAACCCACTGTACCACTACCCTTTTTGGTGCGGACTGTTGGCACAGTTTGCAGAGTGCTGCTCTTAAGTCATTAAGCTCAGTGTTTTTCTGGCTTTTTAGCGCTGTGACTACTTCGAGAGCATCTGTCAGCAGGACTATATGGCTCTCATTTTCACTGTGTGTTACCATTTCTTCCACTGCCGCCCTCAGTGCCTCTGTCTCTGCTCTGAAATTGCTCGTGTACTTACCAGTAGCGAATGACAGTGTTATTTTTCTGCCATTTGGTAGGTTCAGGAATGCTCCTGCCCCTCCGTTCTGTGTAGTGTTTGTTACAGAACCGTCGGTGTATGCATGGGTCCAGTCCATGCTTGGGTAGCTTTTCGTTATGAAGCTTAAGGTAGTGTCTCTCCTTTCTTTTTCGGTCTGGCAGTTTTTGTTTGCAATATTTGGTATTCGAAGTGGTCTTAAGCAGAGCTGCGTCCTGGTCCCAGATATACTTTGCTTTCTTATTAAAACATGCATTTGATACCGCAAATAAAGGAATCTGATCTCACACTAATTCAGGTTGTATGCTCTCTAACCTTGCAAGGGACCAGAACGATCTGGGAGGTTGATATCACGGACTTACTTCTTCGATTATGATGCAGAAAAATTCACCGGAAGTCTGCAGACACTTCAAAGCGTGATAGATCGTTTCTCCAAAGCGTGCAATGATATTGGTCGCACAATAAATTTCAACAAAACAGTTGTGCTGGGTAATTAGGTAGATGTCAGGCCAACTCTTTAACTCGATAATTATGAAATGGCAGCTGTGCACCAATTCACATACCTGTGGTCTCTTATCATAAACAACAAGCTCGCTATGTCTTGAACAGAAATGCGATTATAAAAAATCTCATTGACAAAGCTGCTTCCACATTTGGGAAAACCAAAACCTTACCAAACAAACCAAGTTCATGGTGTCCAACTCATGTGTATATCAACACGTTATATAGCAGCGATACGTGGACAATGTATGCCAAACCAGAGTACAGACTAAACAGCTTTCATCTATAGCGATTGTGATCCATTCTCGGAATTTAAGGGATGGACAAAGTGGCAAATGCAGAGGCGCACTATCACCTTTTTTTTTTTTTTTTTGCTTAGATGTTTGCCTCACACGTTTCTACTGGCGGAGGCGCGCCATTTTCCACCCCAGACCGTAGTAAATTGAGCGATATCAGGACGCATAAACCAGTGCTTGGATGCATGTGTGCATCTGTATATACCTATGCTAGGTTTGTGCGCCCTCAGAAGCTAGCCCAACCAAAGTGCAAAGGAAGGGCCTCACCATGAGGGCGCGTGAAAGTTGTGCAAGAGTGTGACTGTTGGACAGAGTCAAGTGAAACAGAGTGAGATGAGAAGAGAGAGGAGGGAAAGAGTTGCCCCCAGGGTGAGACCCTCCTGCACTCTCACATCTGTTTCCCTAGGATATTAAGCAGCAACGACTACGATGGCTTGGTCAAGTTCGTCGTATGGAAGATGGTCACTTTCGTCGTATGGAAGATGGTCGCATTCCCAAAGATTTCTTCTATTGCCAGTTGGCGGATTACGAAAGAACAGTCGACCAATCACAGCTGAAGTAAAGATGTGATTAAGCGAGACATCAGCGCACAAGACATGAGTCTGACATCGTGTGAGGACGAAGCTAGAAACTGATGGAGATGTCCCCTGAAGACCCACATGATGCTGGTGAGGAGAATCCCCAACACCACGCACGAAGCAAGAAGAACGACAACCTCAAGCAGTAGAGTTATCCCTACATGATCGCATTATCAAAAAGTCAGTAATCAATGAATATATATGTATATCGTCATAATTGACTCTTTTCATCTTGTCAGACGATAGTAGTTGTGCTTTTAGCACAAAGCCCGGGCAGAAATATAGAGTCCATGTGGTGCCCATGCAGTATGGTCCATCTCTTGGTCTGCCTTGTTTGCTCCAAGGGAAAGGTGATACCAATACGTTTGGAACAAGGCAAGCTGTAGAAGCTGTCGGATCAGCAGAGCAATGCTCTATCTGTTCGTCTGTCTGGGATTTACTCCTAGACCGCCAACAAAGGCTATGGGCCTGGTCTGCCCTGACACAACACTCCGCTCAGGTTGCCTTTCCTCGCTCTAGGATAATGCATTGTATTCTCTTGCGAGTGCTCCTTCGCACATCTTCGGTTATCAGGTTTGGTAGACGCTGATCAACTTTCAGAATTATCAGAAAACATGTTGCACAGCCATATCAGACAAAACTGAACAAGATACGCCAGTATCTTATCTACAATACTTCGGATGGTTTGAAATCAGAGTTTTCCTTCTCCTAGATGAGCTCCCTTGCTATGCTTTCGAGTCCTATCTGACCGAAACTATTGGTTTTAAGGCGCCAGTGGCTCGCCTCTTGCCCCTTCTCCTGTTAGTCAAAATCGTTCTTCTGCGCGAATAGGTCTCAGGCTATATGAGACGAACGCCATGGGAGCATTTAGTTGGTGTTGAGAGTTCATCCTCTATCCCACCCCGGCTATAACAACATTTAGTACAAGATACACACACGTAAACACCCATACACACCTATGCATACACACACATATATACGTACATACATGTATACACACAAACACATATCTACACAGACACACGAACACACATATGCGCAGGCACACGGACAAGCGCACTTCGGACATACACACACACATACACATATCATAGACATACAAACACATGCAAACATATACATGCACTTACAGCCCTAAACGTGTACACACATATACACAAATGTACACACACACACACGTACATATATAAACAGGCGCAATATGTAAAGCTAAAGGAAAGCTCCACAAATCAATGTGGAACTATTTGAAAAGAGCTTTAGGGTGCAAGAGCTTCAGGCCCTGAAGAAACTCAGGCCAAGAAAGGCTCTAGGGCTAAATAAAATTCATAATGATATTGTACTTAGACTGGGGACCCAGGGGAAAAGAAACTCTTCTCAAATTGGTCAACGTGACATTGCGAAATGAAAAGTTTTCATTAGCCTTAAGGGATGTACAATTAGTGCCAAAGAACATTAAAAGGGACATACAAGATATCGGCCTATCTCACTAACATCGTGCCTGGGGAAATTAGCGGTGTAAATGATAAACGCGCATTTTTATTAGTTCCTTGAGCGAATTTAGTGTTTAGAACTGCCACATGCAGAGAAAGTCAAGGTTTTAGGCTGATCCAAAGAATAACTGTGTCAGCGTGACACTTGTTGCGCTGAAAATACGAGGTTGGGAGAGGTATTGTGTAACCTCCGATGGAATCTCCATGAGGTAGACGGCTTCAGTTCATGTAGAAAGGCCCTTGAGTAGTTATAATCTGGGCTGAATTATGTGGTGCAGTCAAGCGGAACGTTCAACTCCATATTAGACTGTTTTCTCACGGTTTAAGCTAGGCACAGCCGCAGCAAGATGCAGCATAACAACATGAAAACAATACATTTCACAGTCCTTGATACCACCTGGTGAAGGAGTTGTGAATTTTAATCCAAACAGGAACTAGCAAACTTAAGACAACGACACAAACACCAGAGCGAGTCGAGAGCGCAGCCAGTCAGACGCGGCTATCTTACTTTTCTGAGCCATAAAAATATTGTGAGCCACGCACGACATATACATGGGGATCTAAGCAGAATGCATGGCTCCTACCAAGTATAAAAACTAAAGATTAATTGTGAAAAGACAAGTGTATATCCTCTTTACCACGAGCCACAAAGCTGCCAAACAAAATTTAATTTTGAGATTAGAAAAACAATTGATTAGATAAGAACGTTCTCCAAATCTGGAAGTCACTTGACCGAACAACACAGTCTCAAACATCAGGGTCAGTATTTGAAGAATAAGGCATTCAGACGTGCACATCTATTGATACGATTTGCTGTTATATCATGGAGATAAAACAAAGATGCTTTTCTAGATGTGTTCCTTAGTTATGTGCGCACCAAACAACTTGTTTAAAATCTAATTTGAAATCTCTGAGCAGGGCACAGAACAGTCTTCGACTCATTAGTGAGGCAATGAGATCAACACCAAATGGGACTTGTGAAACACATCAGATGCAGATGGAGACAGATATGATGGAAACTTATAAACCAAGTAGCAGAAAGAAATGGGATTCTCCCAACAGGCACATTACAGAAAATTGGCAAGCACAATTGAGAATTGAAGAAAAACTTCTACGCCAGCATGTTTTTGAACGTATAGACAAAAATCTGGCAAAGATGGCGCCATAACTGGCTGCGAGTCTACATTTCTCTACTGCTTTGGTTCATTATGGATGCCGCCAGACCACGGATTTGTCTGGAATTCACACTAGTCGACGACTTACACTTGTGTTCACGGAAACGTGGTGTTGTTTTCCGTCGGGACTTGTTATTTCGTTCTTTTTTTGTGATTTCTTCCATCCGTTTATCCTGGTCTGGACGCCGGCTGAATCAGTGAATGGAACTACGTTTATACTAACTTATAGTTATTTATACCTGTGTCGTGTTTCACGGGTTAGTTCTGCCGGTTCACCTTCCCGAATTTGGCGTGTGGGAATTTTAGATGCTACTGTGATGAGATGAATATAGCTGGGGAGAGATGAATACAGCTGGGGAGAGATGCCAGACTCACTCACACGCTGAGTGTTGTCCATACGACCTCTTGTGGTTATCGAAAAGGCACGACAAACTACGTTAGATGGCAGATGCCTTCCCACCTTTCTACCCTGCGGGTTACATGTTTACGGAAAGGCTTCGGTGGTAACCCTGAGACAAAATCTGCATCCTATGCTATCTCCAGTCGTCTCGATGAATGTCTTGCAACTAGCAAAAGGTAGCTTAGGCTTTGTCAGTGAGGTTGACAAAAGGCTAGGTTTCTTCCTCACTTTAATCCAAATCACCGCGCAAGTCACCCATTTCAGCGGACACAGCAAGAGATACGACTGTCCACACGGCTGAACAAAGAGAGTGGTCTTCATCACTTGTGATGGACAACTATTATTTATTTAGACACGTACTACTTACTAGACACAAGCTAAGAGTTACGAATAGTAGATTAGGATGTACTGACCACAGGCATTCATTAAAATAACGGAAGTATTGGCAAGTTGAATCGATGATGCAACAAAATGTTCAGATTAAATTACTACTCTTTAGCGTCTGTTGGCGTAGCTGCAGAGTTACACAAGTAATTAAAGGTACTGAGTTCAAATTCCATGCAAGGAACGGCGTGAACTAGAGGTTAATTGGCACGGCTCACAATCCTAGGGTGCTAGTTTCCCTCACCAATCACAGCACCGGACGCCACCCCGGGAGGCAAAGTCTTAACAAATGTAGAAGGAAGCAGACTCTTACATAAAATGAATGCCGAAGTCGGATGCACTGGGCCAACAGGCGCAAAATAAAAACATAGTGCAACGCACGCAGCCTTGAGGAATACAAAAATAAGGCGAACAAGAAACAAGAAGAAACGAAACCGAAAATTACATAATTATCGCCAAGATCCAGTGTAACCAACTGTAAATGGGGGACTAGCCTGCTATTATGGTAGGAAAGGCAGTAAGGAAAATAAATTGCCACGGCACTTTAAAACTAATCTGCGGCATAGTGCATAGAAAAATCTAACACAGCATCCCCGACTACGGTGTCTGGTTTGAGAATAGTTCTACTTTTACTTTCAAATGAGCAGCTCAAGGGACTATTTATGCCTACCCCAGTGTATGGATACATTAAATTACTGATAGATCTGTATCGAATCGAAGGCACCATCGAAGCAGGTTAAGCCACCTATATGAAATAACCAGATAAGTCCTTTGATGAACTGCCTTATGCATTTGCGGGTAGCTCTGCTCTAACTATGAAGCTGAAATCGTTGCCTTGGAATCCTTCTTGTACCTTCTAATGATGGTTCCAGATGCCATTCCTTCAAAGGTCAAAACCATTATTGTTTGTTTAGAAAATTGATGTCCGTCCTTTCATAAATAGAGGATGAAGGACATTGTAGATTTGATCGTATACAAATACATTACACAGCATTGGACAAAATGGCATGACGCCAAAATGACGCTGCATACGTAGCAACATCTTTAAAAATAACAGCGCATACAAATATTTATATACACATACATATGTGTGTGTGTGTGTGTGTGTGTGTGTTAAGGACACAATCGAAACCAGATATAAAATGCAGTGCAGTGACCCACCAACTGTGATCACTACTCAAACATCGGAACATCAGTATATAATCTAATTAGAAATAGTCAACATGGGTTTTCTAGAGGGAGATCATGCTTAACAAATCTATTAAAATTCATGGAGGAGGTTACTAAAAACATTGATAAAGGGGAGCCAGTGGACGTTATTTATCTAGACTTTGAAAAAGCCTTTGATAGAGTACCTCATCAAAGATTATTTCGAAAGTTAAAATCACATGGAATAGGTGGGGAAGTTGCCAAATGGATTGAAAATTGGTTAACGGGAAGAAGGCACACGGTGGGCATAAATAAGGAGTACTCTGAGTGGTGTGAAGTGAAAAGTGGTGTGACACAGGGCTCGGTTTTTGGGACCAATTTTGTTCTTGATATATATAAATGATTTGGACATTGATATGGGATCCATGATTGCAAAATTTGCTGATGACACAAAACTATGCAGTACTGTCTCATCTAAAGCGGAAGTGGATATATTGATGTCGGATTTAGATAAAATTCGAGAATCGTCTGTAAGCTGGCAAATGGAGTTTAATGTAGATAAATGTACAGTCATCCACATGGGTAGATCCAATATGGAACATAATTACAGAATGGGAAAAAACAATATTAGAAAGATAGATAAGGAAAGGGACATAGGGGTTATAATAGATCATACAGGAAATGTGAGTGAGCAAGTTAAAGTAGCAGTGAAGAAGGTAAATGCAATGTTAGGTATGATAAAAAGAAATATTAAACATAGGAGCAAGGAAGTGATCTTCAAACTGTGTAAAGCTTTAGTTAGACCTAGATTGGAGTACTGTGTACAGGTGTGGAGTCCTTATCATAGAGGGGATATAAACATGCTGGAAAGAATACAAAAAAGAGCGACAAAGATGATAGTGGGATTCCAGAATTACAGTTATGAGGAACGACTCAGAAAAACCGGCCTACAGTGTCTCGAAGAGAGAAGAATTCGTGGTGACTTAATACAGGTTTACAAGATGATCACAGGAATGGATAAATTAGACTATAACAAGTTTTTTTTAAAATACAGCCACCCACAATAACACGAGGGCATATCTAGAAGCTGACTAAAGAGAGGTCCAGATTAGATATTATGAAATATTTTTTTTAGTCAGAGAGTGGTGTCTGCTTGGAATGCATTGACATGGGAAGTTGGTGGTTGCAGGGACAGTTAATGCATTTAAAAATTAACCGGATGCGCATAGCTTTTAGAGCAAGGTGATGTAAATGTAACTGGTTGTATACAGACTCTGCAGGGTCTTCTAAACCAGTTTAAAGACGTTAAGTTAAGTTAAGTTAAATGATAAGTACTATTTTCTTACCATCTCTGTCCTATCAGTGCCAAATCTGGCCTCTGTCCAAGGCACAAGAAAAGAAGATCGCAACTTATGAAATGAGATATCTGAGAAAAGTCATCAACGTAACCAGAACAAACAGAATGAGAGACACCGACATCAGAAAAATGTGGGAACAACATCCTTCCAAGAATACAAGCATAGGCATGGTAAGTGGATTGGTCATCTCATGAGAATGAAACCAGATTGGCGGCCATTAAAAACATATAAGAGAAAGTGATCGTGGTGTTAAGCCAATAGAAGACTGCGAGGCAAATGTATAGGAGATATTTTTTTTTGGTAAGAGATTGGTGAATGTTAGGAATGCATTGCCACAGGAAGTAGTGGAGGCAAGGACAATTAATGCATTTAAGAATAAATTGGATGCGCATATCTGTTATTGCAAGAAAATGTAAATTAAACTGGTTGTATTCAGACTCTGCAGAGTCTTCTAAACCCGTATAAAGACGTTAAGTTAAATTAAGTTAAGTTATAGACAACTTCAAAGACATCTTATACCTACATGGACTCACAACAGCTACAACAACACAGCTGGCTCAAGAGGGAAATCTACATCTTCCCACTACTCTTCACGACATCGGTGGAAGGAAAGAATAAAGTAAGTACAAGATAGCAGTGTTCCGAATTAATTTTCACATGAACAAATAATGATGAAAAATTGAAAGAAAAAAAATTACAACACTCATATTTCAATGTTTATACATGTGGGCAATTACGTGGTCTTCATAAATATCGCACTGCTTTAGTAGTTTATAAAATGGTGTCTGTGCTCGATTAACTTTAAACCGGCGATCTGTAATTGAATTCTGGTGGTAGAAAAAATCAAGTGATAGGGAAACGTTCACATATTTTCGTATAGATTAACTTCTTTGTACTGGTTTAGAAGACTCTGCAGAGTCTGTATAGAATTAGTTTCGTCTACTGATCTAGCTCTAAAAGTAACTATGTATATCCAATCTGTTTTTAGTATGCATTAACATTGCTGTGTTTAGAATTGTGAAGCCGGAAGACCATCTCTGGACGCTGCATCCAGAAAGTTAGTTTTAGGAGGTGGAGAAGTTGAGCTGCATGATCGGCCGCGGAATGGTCTCTATTCTACCTCATTGTGGTGGCTCATAACAGAAAGGCGTGCACGAATTTGTCTCGCGCTGTAATCTGTAGTTCCGTAGAAGTGCACATAGATTATGTGGCGGAGTGCTCAAGCCGTTTGCCCCGTGTTTAGACGGACGGGTTTGAATTCGAACTGCGATGGTCGGTTCATAGTGCCTTTTCTTCTTGAGATTCTGCTGGAGCTGCAGAGTTCGTGCCTTGTGCGATGTTCTGCGGAGAGAGACCGAGGGAACAAAATTGCGAGGCAAGAACGATCTATAAAGACTATTTGATAGGAGAATTACAGAAAGCATGAGGATGTTAGACGCTTTATTGAGGTGGAACATTCTTCTTCTTTTTCTTCTTCTTCGTACTCTGTCAGACGTCAACTTGTATTTGTTCGAAGAAAGCAGCTGTCATACTGAGGCTGTCGACACTACCATGTAGCTTGTCTAGTGTTGCCACTGGTGATGGCCACATGTGCTTTCTCTGATCCTCGTATGTCGGAAAATTTTTCAGCAGATGTTCTGCGGTCATTTTCCCTGTACCACAGGTGCATTTATCTTCAGTTTATTGAATAGGTGGTACCTCAGTCTGTTGTGGCCTGTGCGGAGTCTGAAGACCACGACGTGCTCTCTTCTGTTCAATTGGTAATAGGCATCATTTTTTGTGTAGCTAGTATGTTCTGTTTCCCATTTGGCCATGTATCTGGCCTTAATAAACCTTTTGGACTATTCGTAGGTCACAATAGAATCTGGTAGTCGTAGTCTTGCACCTTCTTTTACTAGTCTGTCTGCCTCCTCGTTACCTTGGATGTTACAGTGGGATGGAACCCACTGTACCACTACTCTTTTTGGTGCGGACTGGTGGTATATTTCACAGAGTACTGCTCTTAGATCATTAAGTTCAGTATTTTTCTGGCTTTTTAGTGATGTAACTACGGCCAGGGCATCTGTAAACAGAACTAGCTGGCTTTCATTGCTTTCGCCCGTCAGCATTGCTTTTACTGCAGCCTTCAGTGCCTCTGCCTCCGCTCTGAAATTGCTTGACTATTTTCCAGTTGCCACTGACAGTGTTATTTTTCTACCATTTGTTAGGCTCGGGAATACCCCTCCCCCTCCATTCTGTGTTGTGTTTGTTACAGAACCGTGGGTGTATGCATGGGTCCAGTCCATGCTTGAGAAGTTTTCCGTTATGTGCCTCAGGGTTATGTCTCTTCTTTCTTTATCAGTCTGGCTGTTCTTGTTTCCAATACCTGGTATAGTTTCTACCACCTCCGGAATGATATGCTGCTTCCATGTGAGTTTGCGTACAGTAGGGATGGGCTTCCGTGTTGTTACGGTGTTCATAGGGTCTTCGCTCATTTTTGCTTTGGCTATTTCTGCAAAGTTTCTCCGCTTTAGTTTCCCATTTCCAAATCTATTTAGTCTCTGATGCATTAGATGGTCTGTCAGTCTTCTGAGTTTCTCTGCTTGCTGCTGGGCTCTGCAGTCTCTTCTGTCGGTCATGGATTACAGATTTGTAATCTTTTCAAGTTCTACAATTGGCGTTGACTTCATGCCTCATAACTCTCATGGCTTGGTTTTAGAGTTTGCTAATTTTATCAAAGTTCGCCTTTGCTGCTGTTGCCCATGCCGCAATGCCATACTCGAGAACTGGTCTCACTCTTCCAGTGTACAGTTTCTTTAGTATTCTTTCGTCTGCTCCCCAGCTTGTGCCAGCAAGTTTCCTCATGATTGTCATTCTTTGTCTAGCTCTCATTCGGTTTCTCTCGATCTGACTTTTGCATGTCATGCGCCGATCAAATGTGACTCCCAAGTAGTTTGGGTTGTCATTTGGCCGCAGATATTTGCCGTTAAGACTTATTTTGGTGTTCTGTGGTTTATTTGAAATCGAGAATATCGTACATGTTGTTTTTTTCCTCATTTATTTTGACCAGCCATGAGTTTGCCCACTCCTCGAACGATGTTAGGGCCTGATGCATCCGATTGTTTGCTACGGTGAGATTTTTGTCAGAGGTCCACATAGCCAGATCGTCTGCAAACATGGAGCTGTAGACTCTTCTTGGTATATTCTCTGAGATGTTGTTTATATACACCAGGAAAAGTGTTGGTGACAGTACTCACCCTTTGGGTACTCCTTGTTCAAGTGTCACCTTTTTGCTCATCTGCTTTTGTACTTGAATTCTGGCTGTTCTGTTTTCGAGGTAGTGGCTGATCCATCTGTACATATTTCCAAATACTTCACTTCTTCGTAGCTTGACTTTAAGTCCCTCTTTCCACACCTTGTCAAATGCCTTCTCTAGATCCACCCAAACCGCTACTGTATGCTTTTTCTCTTGGTAAGCATCCGCTATTTCCTGTGCCTGTGCTATGAGAGTGATCTGGTCCTCAGTCCTCTAAACGCATTCACTAAAAAAGTACAGTAGAACATATAAAAAGGCAACACGAGATAGCTGAAAAGACAATATAAAAGCTCAAACTTGATAGTGCATGACGCAAACTTTAGAAACTATATAGTTAGAGCCCTAAACAGCGAAGACTCTTCTACGAAACTAATTTCAATCAACCAAGCAGACCATATGCTAACATGGCACACAAGATGTACATGGAGGTTTGAAACACTTGGCTAGTGGAGACCATGTTGAATTTCACAAGCGAAAACCATCCCTGATAAACTTCTGGCAAATACAACATAAATAGTAACCATACCAACAGAAACATTACCAATAACAACACAAATATTAACAATACCAACAGAAACATTACCAATATCGACACAAATATTAACAACACCAACTCAAATATCAACAATACTAACTCAAATATGAACAATAGCAACTCAAATATTAACAATACCAACTCAATTATTAACAATACCAACTCAAATAATAACAATATCAACTCAAATATTAACAATACCAACTCAAATAATAACAATATCAAATCAATTATTAACAAAGCCAACTCAAGTAATAACAATACCAACTCAAAAATTTAACAATACCAACTCAAGTAATAACAATATCAACTCAAATATTAACAATACCAACACTACTATTCTAGCAGAAGGGCCCATGTTGGCGAGAAGGGGGGGGGGGGATTTAACTGGATAAAATGGCATTGGCAATGAGGGAACTGAAGATAAATTGATAAGGCTGAGGAAGAAAGGCCGCTTTACCAGCAATCGCCAAGCACTTTACAGTTAAGGTTTTTATTGTACATTCGTTAAAAAAACAATTATGTGTTACCGAGAGTTTGAACGCACATCTTGCTGATCATATGGCCGCAGGGATCAAGATGTTTAGCAATGCATGAGCTGTAGCGGTCTTCGACCCAAAGCTGACTGCTAACGTCCGGGCCAGCGACCCAGATCTGACTGCTAGCGTCAGGGCCAGCGACCCAGAGCTGACTGCTAGCGTCAGGGCCAGCGACCCAGAGCTGACTGCTAGCGTCAGGGCCATCGACTCAGAGCTGCCAAAACCCTTCTACACCTTCACGTAGTGATCCTGGATATCAGGCTGCAACAAGGCAGACTGGCTAAGGAGAAGGGATCGAACGGGGAAGGCGAACCAGATACCCAAAAATGCCATGCTGAAGTCAGATGTGGCGGACCGAAAGGTGCAAATATCGCAATCAAGCTGTAAACTACGACATAACGCATTCTTTTCTCCGAGCTACATCCTGATACTTGCAAAGCCCTTTTTAGGGATTGGAAGCGGGAGTTTCAGAACGAACGAAGAAGAAGAAATTGAAGAACATGACCGACACAGAAAGAACTCAACCAAGCCTTAATCTAAACATTGAATACCAAATGAAATGTTAATCGTTCCGGCCACAGCAACAGCAAAGAAAGCCCTG
Source organism: Ariolimax columbianus (assembly GCA_036924085.1). Classification (NCBI taxonomy): domain Eukaryota; kingdom Metazoa; phylum Mollusca; class Gastropoda; order Stylommatophora; family Arionidae; genus Ariolimax; species Ariolimax columbianus. The sequence goes on from JAVGWX010000018.1 coordinate 59,104,769, forward strand.
GCGGTCCTAAACCGCCGTTGGGAAACGCAGATACACATGTAGGCCATATGGATTCAAATTCCGAGGAAAGTTAACGTATTGTCCGGAATATTTTGAACACTTCTCTAAACATTAAAAAAAAAAAAAAAAAACTCCAGGTAGGAGAAAGTTCAGAAAGATGTATAAATGTATAGCTACTTCACACGAAGTCAGACAAATGGAACACTTTGTACTAAGAAAACAACAGCTTACAGACACTTGCTGATACTATAGATTGCACTTGCCCAAAGACCAGGTGCCCACAGACTGGTGGATCAATAACCAACCATAAATTTTGGAACATCTGTTATTGAGAAACTGTTAAATATTCTTATAACAATAGTTCAAGCCAATATATCGGTTCTGTAGCATTGTAAAAAAGTTTGCAAGCCGATATACCCGGCTGCACATGGTGAACCAGTTAAAGACCTAACAAATCCAAATGGTTGTAGGCCTATCAGTTTACTTACCTGCGAGGGAAAACCAATGGAACGCATGATAAATGCTAGACTGATGTGGAGCTTGGAAAAACTTATCTTTGATTCCGCATCAAGATGGATTCAGACAAGACGATATCAACTGAAGGTCATATCATCCACATTGCTCAGAAAATGTAGAATGTCTTCCAGGTAAGATAAACATTTACTAGTTTATTTTAAAGAAAATTTAGAAATAGTTTGTGATAAAATATAATAATAAATCAAGCTTGCGGTGAAATGTAGACATAGATCAATCATCAACCTGAGAGTCGACCCACTTAGTGGTCTAATACAAAAACTGGCTTTTAGAAAGATGCAATTAGAGAAGAGAGTGCTTCAGGGGAAGAGTTCTGTCACAATCATTGTTCTGCACTTTAACTAATAACATAAGAGACAATAATCAAGAAGGACTGCACTGCTCTATTTTCGTTGATCATTTGGCTTTGTGTATCATTATGAAAAAATCGAAACATATTCTCGGATGTTCTATTTTGAGATGTGAGCCAAGACATTATGGATGATACATGAGGGAAAACCAACGTATTCAATATTTTTGTTCATAAATAACCAGCAGAGCTCTAAATGTCGGTTAAATTGAAGAAATAAAATATGTCGATGGATGAAAACCTTAACTATTTCAGTATTATCGTTTATCTGTTTATAACGTGAAGGAAACAGATGACGCAATCAAGGTAATCTTGTAAAGAAAAGGCAAATTTGCTGACACGACTTGGGGTGCATATGGTCGTGTCTTTAAAAAACTGGTCTCTGGCTATGAGAGACCAGTTCTTGAACATTGCATATCAGCATAATCAAGTACAGGCGAATTCAACTTCGATAAAATAAGTGCAGAGCCAAGTACAAGAAAGTCCAACCCCCAGGTTCACACTTATGTTATCTCTGTATCTATAGTCGTTTCAGCGCCAAAGATAGCAGAACTCAACATTCTCCACTCTCTGCAGCTCTTTCATGCTCCCTTGCTCCCATGGTTGCACCTTCCCTGGTAATGGTTCTACCCCATGCCCTGTTGTCGCTAGGTTTCATCTAACCATCTGTAACGATTGTTATCGGCATCACGTGACCGGTGTACACCCAACGTTTCTTCCTGATGACATTAGAAACCTAACTTTGGTTGGACTAATTGTATTTTCTCTTTAGTCAAGAACTCCTGGAACCAATGCCAAATAGACGTCTGGGGCATTTATTTTCAAGTGCCTTCAATCTATTTTTAAGTGTCTCTCATTTTCCAGCTTTCACAACCCTATGTCAGCACTAAGATAACGTTAGGGTTACCAGAGCTTGAAACGTCTACTCAGTGATGTAGATCGCAACATATTCGTTAATTGGTTGAAGGCATTTGAGGCCAAGATGACTCGGGTGATAATTTCCATCCCTATTTAGCGTGTAACTAAACTGCCTAAATAGGTGAAACTCTGAACTTTGTGTATCTCCTGGCTATTGATCTGAACATCGGGACTCTGTGTGTGAGATGTTGGGTTTTAGACATTTATCGCATGCTCTATCTGTTTGGCTATGTTTCAGAGTTGGTCTATCTTCTCCCGCGCTTCTTCTACATTAGAATTTAGGAGTGCCAGATCATCTGCGAATTGATGGTGCCATAGAGGTTTGTCATATGTTTCCCCTAACGCTGAACTGTCTGTTGTTCGTGGATTTCCGCATATCCCGGTTTATCTTTTTTCTTTCTCTTATCTTCGGTCCACTTATGTCGTTAGACGTCGTGGGTAGGTGCAACCCCCTTTGTTTCATATTTTTTTTTCCAGGTGAAAATCCACTGGTAACTGGCTAGGTCAATCCCAACAGCAGCCCCTGGAATATACGATCGCCTATTTTGGGGACTGGTAGAGGTGAAAGCGTAAATTAGAGCAAGGTAGACCCGCAGCCTGTCAGGCGCCATCTAAGCCGATCCGCTAACCACATAACCAGGACCTGTTTTTATGACCCCACAGTCTCCTTCTTTACGACTTATTCTCTGTTGGGCGAGAATTCCTAGAATACTTAGAGTAGATTTTAAACTTGAATATTGCCCTAGCAGCGACCGTTAGGCCTACTCTTTTCGATTTCCAACTGCTAAAGTATTTTTTACGTGCGCACCACTGCACACGGGTGTCTGATCTCACTACTCAGAGATCAGGGGAAGCATTTACCGGATGATCCACGTGAAAAATTCCCGGTGTCTACTCCTGGATTTGAACCCGCCACCTCGAGCACCCGAGCCCAACACCTTACCTCGAGACCACTGGGTCAACCCAACCTAGTTTATCGCCACTCCGAATAGCAAATGGGACATAAAGCAGCTTTGTTTCACACCTGTCAATATCACACCATTCAGCCTTCTGGACAGTGGGCCGCACACATCACTGTGTCATGGTATATGGCGCTTTAATGGCCATTACAAACTTGGTTGGACAAGCACAGAGGATGAGAATGTTCCAAAATGATGGCCGATGTAGACTATCGAGTGCCTGTACAAAATCGATGAAGTTTACGATAATTGGTGATTGTATCTCTACGGACTCATCTAGAATTATTATGAGGATAAAGATCCGATCGATGGGCGAGCACTACGGTCAGAAGTCAGCTTGGTTCTCTCGTAGTCGCTCGTCTACTACCGCTCTGAGTTTCCCTATCTTCATGCTAGCTTCAAAGTACTTTCTCCGGCACTGATAGTGACGTCAGTCCACAACATTTATTGCAGTGTGAACGATCTCCCGTTCTTTGTATTTTCACAATCACGACGTTTTTCTATTGTAAGATAATCCCCCCTTCCCACCCCCCTTTTCCTCCATTCCCTTCCATACTTCGTTTATGAACGATAAGAAGTGAGCTAGAGTTGTGTTGTCAGCCATCTTAAGCATCTTATTAGAGAAGTACGAGGGGACTTTTTTCATAATTAACAATAATATATTTGTTTCAAGTAGTCAAAATACCATTTATGTTTCGATATAATCTCCTGCAACGCGTATCGTTTAAGGAATGATTGAAATACTTGATCATAGAAAGATTTGTCAGTATTTCTGAATCAATCCAAGACAGCATTTTCACCAGAGCTGAAATGCTGACCTCCCAGGAATTATTCTAGGGGTTCAAACTGGTGGAAATCGTCTGGAGCAAATTCTGGGCTGGAAGGTGAATGTGGCAATACGTCCCAGCCAAGTTGCTGCAGATGGCATATAGTGCGGTAACCCGTATGAGGTCGAGCGTAATCTTGCAGGAGCAGGACGCTCTTTGTGATCAAATCCAATGTGTACTAACCTTCCGAAAGTGCAACTGTTCATGAATAATAGTGTTCATCGTACCTAGAGAAAGACTTGCCACTTGTGAAATTTCATGATAGGTTTTTGCGTCGATTTTCCATGATAAGGCGTTCCACAGCCTGGAAATTGCCAGGAATGGCTTGGCTTAGCTTGGCTTCGTTCGTTCTCAATCTCCTACCACCAAACACTGAAAGGGCTTAAGTAGCAGAATGTAGTCCAGAGAACGGAATGAGTTGTGTCGTAGTTTACAGCTTGACTGCGATATTTGCACTTTTTGGTCCAACACATCCGACTTCGGCAAGCATTTTTTGAGTACCGGGTTAGCCTTCCCTCTTCGATCCCTTCTCTTTAGCCAGTCTGCCCTTCTACAGCCTGTTATCCAGGATCACCGCGTGGAGGTGTAGAAGGGTCTTGGCAGCTTTGGTTCGCTGGCCCTGACACTAGCAGTCAGATATGGGTCGCTGATCACTGCAGCTCATGTGCTGCTCAGCATCTTGATCCCATTTGCAGGAATGACTCTGGTGGGTTGAAAGCGACCACGACTTGAATCATCACTGACGGATGTACGGCCTTCTCTAAAACGTTTACACCATTCAAACGTCATACTGCGGCTGAGTGTCTCATTTCCGTATTGTTATTGCAGTCTTCTGTGAATTTTCACAGGTTTCACGCCTTCACAGGTTTCACGCCTTCACAGGTTTCACGCCTTCATTCACACGGTTGTTCATCACGACAAGCTGTTCTATGAAAGCATAAACAATGTTTCCGATATTTTTATTTATCTGTCACGTGACTGGCCAATGGCAAGTAGACCACCTAGCAGTAATGGGACATAGCAAGTGCCCCTAACTGATGATAGTACTTCCAGCACGCTATAACACATTCAGGTAGAACTATAACAAAAAGTTCCGGTTTAATTTGAACGCCCCTCGTAGAAAAGATTACAAACCTACAGGTAATGAAAACAGACGGCAAGACAGCGCCCAACAACAAGGGGAGAAACTCAGAAGACTAATATAGCTCACAAAGTAGCAGCAAATAACTGAGCTTGGAGGGGAAAGAATGAAGAGAACAAACTTTGCAGCAACAAAGTGTCAAAGAGATACTATATTTGGCACATCACAAAGGGTTAAACAGATACGACATTTGGCACATCACAAACAAAGTGTCAAACAGATACTACATTTAGTATATCACAAACAAAGTATCAAACAGATCCTAGATTTGGCACATCACAAAGTATCAAACAGATCCTACATTTGGCACATCACAAATAAAACCTATCTGCGCCATTGCTAACATGACTGTTGAACATTGCTGCAAGTGTGTTCTATACACGAGGAACAGAGAAAGAACACGTGAAGTAGAAGAAAAAGTAGAGGAAGAAGAAGACGAAGACGAAGAAGAAGACGAAGAAGAAGACGAAGAAGAAGGAGAAGAAGAAGGAGAATAAGGAGAAAAGAAGGAGATAATAGTTGATGTTGAATGCCTACGACAAATAAGTTTTCTCTTTTGTGCGCTGTGAAAAAGGCGTTATGTGTGAAGGGTTGCAATAGATTTCCTCACACTTCGAGCGTGCTGATGAAGGTAGGCTGGGATCATCCAGACAGTTGTGCTATGCTTGGTTTCATCTGAGTGACGCTCACTACTACAGGGATCACGTCAATCCCCACCTTGTTAGCCAGACTGTCATGAAAGTCTGGTGTCGCGGAGAACAGTATGAAAATAAGGTCGGGTATTGATACATATGTTTCACCTGTTCCTGACTTTCATAGACTGGTCAGTATGTTTAATCTGTTCCTGACTTTCATAGACTGGTCAGTATGTTTCACCTGTTCCTGACTTTCACAGACTGGTCAGTATGTTTAATCTGTTCCTGACTTTCATAGACTGGTCAGTATGTTTCACCTGTTCCTGACTTTCATAGACTGGTCAGTATGTTTCACCTGTTCCTGACTTTCATAGACTGGTCAGTATGTTTAATGTGTTCCTGACTTTCAAGACTGGTCAGTATGTTTTATCTGTTCCTGACTTTCATAGATTGGTCAGTATGTTTCAATTGTTCCTGACTTTCATAGACTGGTCAGTATGTTTTATCTGTTCCTGACTTTCATAGATTGGTCAGTATGTTGTATATGTTCCTGACTTACATAGACTGGTCAGTATGTTTTATCTGTTCCTGACTTTCATAGACTGGTCAGTATGTTTCACCTGTTCCTGACTTTCATAGACTGGTCAGTATGTTTCACCTGTTCTCAATTTCATAGACTGGTCAGTATGTTTCACCTGTTCCTCACTTTCATAGACTGGTCAGTATGTTTCACCTGTTCCTCACTTTCATAGACTGGTCAGTATGTTTCACATGTTCCTCACTTTCATAGACTGGTCAGTATGTTTCACCTGTTCTCAATTTCATAGACTGGTCAGTATGTTTCACCTGTTCCTCACTTTCATAGACTGGTCAGTATGTTTCACATGTTCCTCACTTTCATAGACTGGTCAGTATGTTTTGCCTGACTCGACATTAGCCTCCTCCCCCCAGAACATATTCCTGTATGGGTACGCAATGTGGATAATGACCACACACAAAGAAGAGCCAACGGCAGCGACTTCCTTCTCTTGTTTCTGAACTACGTAAAATCCAGCTACGCCCGATTTTATTCTGTTATCAATACAAGCAAGCGTTACTGTGGCTTGCTGCCAATGTTAGAAGGTCTGGGCCACACACAATGAGTTAGATTTGTGTGAAGATAGGAGTATCCTTAGAGTGGCAGATTGTTGTGCTCTAGAAGGATTCATCAGTAACGGTAGTTCTCCCTTAGGGGCGTCTGATCTGTAAAGTGGCAAACACTCCCTATTCGCGTGAAAGGTATCAGCACGCTCCAGTAGACCTAGATGTAAATATATACACCTATTAATTGGTACTTGATCTACAGTCAAGGACGAAAAAGCAGCGAGGAAGGGAACTATCTCCCTCACCTCATACACGATGTGGCCTTGTACAATAAAGTTTCTAAAGCTTCATCCTCGACAGCATTTTCTACTAAATGACCTTATTCAATTGTTATCACGTAAAGACGTCACCCGAGAGACTACTTTGCCTTCTCAGCAAGAAAATATAATTTTTAGAGAAAGCCAATTAAAGTGTAGATTTAGAATGATAACATTACACGAACATCGCTAAGGATAGTTAACAGAAAACTGGCAGAGTTATTCATAAATATTTCATGTACACGCCAAAAAAAGAAGTGAGCGATGAAACGTTTCATTATCAAAAGAAAAAGAAAGCCGGGATTAAGACATAGTAGACATAACAAAACAGCAATACATCTCACAAGACAAATACTGTATAAAGCACTGAGACCACGTACACAAAACACTAGATACTGGTATTTTCTTCCTTATTAGTTGTGTTAATACGTTTTCAGATTAAGTTATACCAAATATTATTGTTTCTAAGCATTTCGTAAAAGGAAACTAAAGAGGGTTGTTATTGTGGTTGGCAACATCATCATAGTAAACAAACCAGATCCTATTACTTAGATATCTGGAATCCTGGAACTCAAACAAATATGTTGTTACCGTTTGTTGCCAGGTATCTGTAGAAATTATTTAAAACTTCGTGCTGTTTATTAGGCCTGGTGGAAGGTACACAAAATGTGGATACATTTTTAACTATAATTTGTGAATTATTGTCCGGCAGCGGCCGTTTAGACTTTTATTTTCGATTTCAAACTAACAAAAGATTTGTAACGTGCTGGACACTAAACATGGCAGTCCGATCTCACTACCCAGAGATCAGGAGACATTTATTTTAGCAGAGGATCCACTTTAGAATATCCATGTTTCCACCGTGATTCGAACCGGTGATCTCAGGCACCGGAGTGGATATCTTACCTCGAGACCACTGAGCCCCCAGCCCCCACCCACCCACCCCCCTCCCAGTAATGACCTCCAGCACCCTAGTTTCTTGAAGGATGGTTAACCGATGTGCGAGTCCATCATAATATACTCAAACACTATAGCTAAGTAGACCCGCAGCCTGTTATGCGCCATGTACAGCTGCTCTTAACAAACCACCTGGAGATGTATACTTTTTAAAAAATAATTGTCAGAAGGTTCATGTTTAATTTGTATAAGTGAGACTGAAGTATAATCGTTCAAGTGATAGCGGAGTCAGAATGCCAGGCTCTAGCGAAAAGGGGCTGGGTTTTAGTGTCGATCTCCACAACTATGTCAACTATGCCTGCAGTCCGCACCAAAAAGAGTAGTGGTACAGTGGGTTCCATCCCACACAACAGACTGAGGTACCATCTATTCAATAAACTGAAGATAGGTGGCACTGACGAATGCACCTGTGGTACCGGGAAAATGACCGCTGAACATCTGCTTAAAAATTGCCCGACATACGAGGACCAGAGAAAGCACATGTGGCCTTCACCAGTGCCAACACTAGACAAGCTCTATGGCAGTGTCGACAGCCTCAGGATGACAGCTGCTTTCTTCGAACAAATTCAAGTTGACGTCTGACAGCGTATGAAGAAGAAGAAGGAGATCTCCACAAGCTCAAGTATTTTTTTAAAAGTGAAAATTCAGCAGAATTAACCGCTGGTTGGAAATTTCGTTTTTTAAAGACTCAACTGTACTAAGCCACAACCTGCGAGAGGTGGGGTGGCCAGTGTCCTTGCTGCTGTCACTTTTCCTAAATCATGCGTCAGGTATCCATTTACAGTTGGGTTGACTGGAGAAGCGGTCCCCGATTAAAATCACAACCCGGATTTTTCTTAGTCCCCGGACGCGATTTGAACCGAGGCACGCTGTTCCAACAGAAAATAATGAATTGAGATAAGGCGCCATTAAGTTCAAGTTTACCCAGTTTGAAATTGTAGCTAGTTTACAGATACGGTAGGCGAGGAAGAGAGCTGGTCATTCCACTGAGGAAAATAAATTGGGACATGGTTCAACGAAGTCAATAACACATCATTATCCCCCGACGGCTGTGCGAGCTATCAGCCCAGATTTGTTTAGTCTGTCCTCGATTGTTTATCTATTATTCTCGAATGGTCCGTCGGGATCTTTGTGTATGATAAGGACACGAATAGCACCACTGCCCCACAGAGAGCATGTCGTGAGAGGCGACGAACTGTGTGATCTGGCATAACACCGGCTATGTTTAGGTGGTTGTTTAGAGCAGAATATATGGCGCTTAAAAGGCTACAGGTCTATTATTGCTATGGTGTTTGAGTCTATTAAAATGGACTCGTACTTCGGTTAACCACCCTTTGAGGAACATTCCAGCGCAGCGTAGTAATACGCTGCTCGATCCTAGCCCGTTGAGCTGGAATCCTCCTCACAGCTATATCCAGTTCACGCCACAGCTGGGGCCTGCACAAGAACATCTGCACGTGTAGACGTACAGGTCGACTAAGATACTGGACCTCATTGACCGGTCTTATCTCATTTGATTTGATTTCATCTCATTTCATTTCATCACATCCCATCACATTTGGTTTCATCTCATTTCATTTCATCTCATCCCATCTCATCTCATTTGCCCACTTATGTCGCTAGGAGCAACGGGAAGGTGCAATGTTCTTTCCTGTGCCATCTGTGGAACTGTTAATACTGTTAATCCTTACCTCTTTAGTGTTTCTTCAACATCGTTAATTCATATTTTTCTTGGTCTTCCTCTTAAGCTGAAGTCCTGTTGCTGGTTCATATAGATTGAACTGATAGGGACGTCATCAAACAGTTTTCTCACATCACTAAACAAAATAGTCTCTACCTGTGTGTGTATGTTTTGTAAGGCGTTATCCCCCCTTGCTTTCTGTCCAAATAAATTGTGTAAGGCGTTACTCCCATGTAAGTTATCTATAACGTTATTTTCCCTCGCTGTCTGTCTATGTAAGTAATGTGTAGCGTTATTCTCACTCTGTTGTCTGTTTATATAAGTTTTATGTAGGGCACTATTCCCACTCACTGTCTATATAAGATATGAATAGCATTATTCCCTCACTGTCTATATAAGCTATGAATAGCATTATTCCCTCACTGTCTATATAAGCTATGAATAGCACTATTCCCACTCGCTGTCTATATAAGCTATGAATAGCATTATTCCCTCACTGTCTATATAAGCTATGAATAGCATTATTCCCTCACTGTCTATATAAGCTATGAATAGCACTATTCCCACTCACTGTCTATATAAGCTATGAATAGCATTATTCCCTCACTGTCTATATAAGCTATGAATAGCATTATTCCCTCACTGTCTATATAAGCTATGAATAGCATTATTCCCTCACTGTCTATATAAGCTATGAATAGCACTATTCCCACTCACTGTCTATATAAGCTATGAATAGCAATATTTCCACTCATTGTATTTCATTATCATGTAGCATGTCCTTTGTAGAACGTAGCTCCCATCACAGTCTGTCTGAAAGAAACTCGTTCCCTTGCCAAAACTCCAGCCTCCCCCACAGTCATACCCAGGCATTCCTGGATATCTTGGTGCCATCGTCTTCTTGGTCTACCCCTTCCTCTTTTGCATGGCACCATACCTTCCATCACCGTCCTATCGAGACCGTTGTGTCTCTTGATGTGACCAAAGTATTTGCATTTTCTAGCCAAAATGAAATTGATAAACCAGTTCTCCATTATGCTCAACTCTTACCGAATGTCTACATTTGTTTTTTTCTCTGTCCATTTTGACTCGAAGGATTCGATTCTTTGTCTAGAAGTTTTGGTAATCGCCCATGATTCGCAGCCATAAGCTGCCACAGGAAAAAAACAGGCTCTCAAGACTTTTACTTTTATCATTTTGTTGGTGCCCTGCCATAATTTCTTCAGGCTGTTCAGTCTCTCTATCTATATATTCTTCTTCTTCTTCTTCTTCTTCTTCTTCTTCTTCTTCTTCTTCTTCTTCTTCTTCTTCTTCTTCTTCAGCATTCGTTGTCAATCTCTCGCTACCAAGGCCTGAACAGGGCTTTGCTAGTAGCAGGAGAACAGAATGCGTTGTGTCGCTAGTTTAAAGCTTGACTACGATATTTGCACCTTTCGGTCCGACACATCCGTCTTTTGCAGCAGCTATAAAAGCTATGAATAAAGTTATTCTCACTCTCTGTCTATCTTAAGAAGCTATGCATAGCCTTATTCCCATTTTCTGTTTCTGTCAGTAAGTGAATATGCCATTATTCCCCATCTGTCAATTCAAATTTTATGTTTGGTGGTGAATTATATTAATATATAATTAATATAATGAATTTATCATCATCAAGTGCTCTGCCGGTTGGCGGTCATAGACCTTCATCAATTTCTATCACGTGTGTCGTTTACCAACTGTGTTGTTGATTGTCGCCCACACCATTCTCTCAGGCTGTCCGACTTCCTCTGTCTCTCTTTCCGTCTGTTTTTCCCGTTGTTACAACGTGCTCCGAACCGTCTCTTCTCATAACATGCCCGAAAAAGGCTGACTGTCTTGTTCTGATATTTGCAATGAGCTAATTTTGTATTTGTGCCTCTTCGAGTACTGTACAATTAGTCTTCTTTGCAGTACATGGGATCCGCAGCATTCTTCTGTAAAACCCCATCTCCGATGCTTACGCTTGCTTACGGATTGGCCATGATTCACTGCTATATGTCAGTATTGGTTCCACGTAACATCCAAGGACTCTCTTACACAGTTCCAGCGATACAGTTTTGTTGCACAATATTCCTTTCATAGTCTGGAAAACTGATTTGCTTGGGCTATTCTGCATTTTATTTTATAATTGCATCTTCCATATGATGTTATGTATCTGGCCAGGTATTTAAACGTGCTAACTTGTCTCAATTCGGTCCCTTGCGCTGTGACGCAGCGTATGCATGTATATGTTGTTGTCCGTCTTTCACTCCAGCAGGAGCATAGGACCACCACCAGTACAGAACCGTTAGAAAGCCGCTGTGAGAGCAGCTTGCGTTTGTCTTTCAGTGATGTTTTCTGTAGTAGCTATTAGTTTAACATGATGATGTTGCTAGCCTATGAACAACTCTCTGTAGTCCTATTTTACTATATGCAATGTACAATGGGTCTATTCCTCTCCAGGGAGGAGTTTCTACATCCACTAGTGGAATTTATATATAAAAAAACACATCGGTGAATTTTATCGAATGATGAATGTTTTGCCACGAGGGTCTATATTATCTACGCCACATGGGAGAAACAATTCCTGACGTCGTCCAGGTTATCATGCGGCCGCCTACAAAAGCTGGCAACGTTGGTAATCCTTTCAATCAAATATTATCATCTGCGAGCTTAAATAAGTAAAGGAATAAAAAACAGAAGTATATCAAGAGTCTCGCTTTCAGTTGTGCGAGAGAAACCAGAACTTAACAAGACAGGCTGGGCGAACGTAAAGATCTAGAGCGCAACCAAGAATAATAGGGGGTGGAAGAGAGAGACAGGGAGAGACAGATTGAGGGAGGGGATAAAGAGGGAGAGGGAAATAAGAGGTGAGAGTGAGGAAGAAAGGTAGAGAGAGATAGTGACAGAGAGATAGATAGATTGAGGGAGTGATATAGTGAGGGAGATGGAGAGAATAAAACGTTTGAATTAACTACACTGTGACGTTTGCCGTTATCCCGGTTCTGTCTGGTGTATCGGCTCACGAGCTGTGCTTATGTATGGCACGCGTCAGTGTTGTCAGCCAATCAGATTGTTATTTTAGTACTGGGTGTGGTTGATTCTAACATGCACGGAAACAAACATAAAACACACAATCACAAACACACAATACACGTATATATGTACACATTTTTGCACATAATTACACACACACGCACCACACACACAAACATATATATATATATATTTAATCAATAAAAACTACACATTCACTGCACATGAATTACATGCGCATTACGTACATATTGCACACAAACCGTTCACACTGCACATACATTTCACACAGATTAGTAGTCACTTTACACATTACACGCATATTACACATAAATTACTCGCATATTACATACACATTATGCACACAACACACACATAGTATACACGCATTACACGAACATTATAGGCATTTTGCACAAATATTACACACACATTACGCACATTACATGAATATTACACACATAATACACACAGATTACATAAACTACACACATTAGACACACATTAAACGCATTACCCATACATTACGTACATATTACACGCATTACCCACACATTACATATGTATTTTACGATTTATTACATACAAACATTACACAAACATTACACACTAGTTGTAATTACTGGACACACATTCGACACACACTATACGCATTACCTACACAGTACATACACATTAATGCATTACCCACACATTATTCGAATATTACACAAACATTACACATACATTGCACACATGTACATTTATACATAAATATATTTTCATTCTACGCACACAAAAATATGCACATACCCTGATGAATTCGGATGTGCCGTACTAAAAGTTGTAAATATTGCAGTCAAGCTGTTAACTACGACACAATGCATTGCGTTCTCTGGACAACATCCTACTATTTGTAGAGCCCTAATCAGAGCTTAGTAGTGGGAGAATGTGAAAGAGGAAGAAGATGAATATGTACATACCAGACAAACATTCACACATCACACGTATATATACAATGCACACACATAACGTTCACATACTACGCTTGAGTTTACATATATATATATGTATATGTGTGTGTGTGTGTGTGTATGTGTGTGTGTGTGTGTGTTTGTGTGGTCATTCAAAACGTTATTAAACCTTTGTGTATGGTCTTTCAAAACGCCCTTAACCTTCGTTTGTGGACATTCAAAACGTCCTTAACCTTTACGTGTTGACATTCAAAATGATGTCCTTAACCGTTACGTGTTGACATTAAAAACGTTCTTAACCTTTATGCGTGGTCATTCAAAGAAGATAAAAATAGGAGACGAAAACCTAAGCTTAGAAATAATAATGTTACAGAAGATCAGGTTATTGTAAGAAGACAATCAATAATATACAGAAATAGGCAGAAGGAAACTGGCAAAATGGACATATACCACAGAGACCACATATACCACGTAGACCACATATACCACATATATACCACTAAATGCAGGCAAACATTGACAGTGATACAGACAGACTGATGACCCTGCAGAACACTGACTTAAGACGCTTACAGATAACAAAGTTAGCGCATGTGTTAATTGTTGGTTTTGAGAAATGTGATGTGTTTCTTTTCTCCAGACATGCTGTGGAGGAATTATAAATCTGTTTCACATATTTTCAACCGTGGAAACGGGCTATTTAATATATATTGTGTTAGTTTTCCTCGTTCGAAATAATACATTCACGCAATCAATGTTAACAGCAGCTGCAGTAAACGCAATGCTGTCGACACCGCCATACAGCTTGTCGTGAAGTGATACCGCTTACATCATGTGTCTCTCCCATCATCAGTGAGTATTGGATAGTTCTGCAAGCAGTTTAAGTACCATGTGACCTACTTCACAAGTATTTCATGCGAATCGCAAATGTTCTACGAAGATTAATACAAGGCCTGTTAAGTCCCCGCGAAGCATTTGACTTTTAGAAATACTTGTCCAGCTCTACTGTCTTTGGCCAACCGTTGCAGCGTCTAATATGTCTTTCCTATTTTCGTAATGTTTATCTCGAGCTCTCTTCGCCATATATTTCTTGGTCTGCCCAGGCAACTTCTATCTTGGAGGTTCTAGAACAGAGATTGTCCGTGATACAGTTATCAACAGAATTTCTTGGTCTGCCCAGGCAACTTTTATCTTGGAGGTTCTAGAACAGAGATTGTCCGTGATACATTTATCAACAAAATTTCTTGGTCTGCCCAGGCAACTTTTATCTTAGAGGTTCTAGAACAGAGATTGTCCGTGATACAGTTATCAACAAAATTTCTTGGTCTGCCCAGGCAACTTTTATCTTGGAGGTTCTAGAACAGAGATTGTCCGGGATACAGTTATCAACATAATTTCTTGGTCTGCCCAGGCAACTTTTATCGTGGAGGTTCTAGAACAGAGATTGTCCGTGATACTGTTATCAACAGAATTTCTTAATGAATTCCCTTTCCGATGGCAACGCCGCTTCTCACGCAATGTTCCCCTAATTTTTGTCTGGTTCTTTCGAATATTTCTACATTAGTGATCTTATCATAGCATTTCAATCTCTCTATTCCTCGTCTTCTTAATAATCAGATTCCTTAAGCGGTTAGCTCTTGGGGATTCCAGATTAACAGTCCGGCGAAGTCCTATGGCTATCCTTCCCAGACCGGTCAGAGACGATACCGATGTATGGCCCCTTCCTGACTACAGAGGGAAGGGGGGAGTAATCTCTACGCCATTTATGCAAGTCGGAACAATTTTCGTTGTTGTTTTTATTATATTATTCATATTTTCAGGACTGGGGCTCGGGATGTGAAGAAAGCTACTGCAACTCGCCACTTAACGTCTTGTTTGGGGAGGCACACAAGAGTAAACCTACTAATTGTTGACATTCAACAACAACAACAACAACAGGAAGACAGAAAGTCAAACTCAAGTGTGGATCAGGTAGCCAATTACTGTGAAGAAAACAACACGGCCAATGCATCCCTATGCAAATCGTAAAACAGGCGAAAAACGTTGGATTAATTGAAACGCCAGTAACATAGTCATTTAAGAGATGGCATCAGAAACCACCACTGAATGGGCGAGTGGCGTATAGTGTCACCATGTGTACCACCACTGAATGGGTGAATGGCGTAGTGTCACCATGTGAACCCCCACTGAATAAGCGAGTGGCGTATAGTGTAACCATGTGAACCCCCACTGAATGGGCGAGTGGCGTATAGTGTCACCATGTGAACCCCCACTGAATGGGCGAGTGGCGTATAGTGTCACCATGTGAACACCCACTGAATGAACGAGCGGCGTATAGTGTCACCATGTGAACACCAACTGAATGAGCGAGCGGCGTAAAGTGTAATGCGGCAGTTTTGTAATGAGCCCTCTACAGTGGCAAAACTTTCCCTCGGAGAGTAAAATCAAAATGTAGAGGAAAATTAAATCATTTGGACATCTGACATCTGAATGCCTGTCAACAATTTCTCATTACCTTTGTATCGCGACACACCAGTCGAAAATTAGAGTAACAGGCAGAATAACAAAAAAAAGCTTTGACGGTGTGAAAAAAACACATCTAAAATGCACGCAAGAGGTGTCGCTGGTGGCACATGAGGAAAGACTGAATCTCCTTACTAGGTTTGGTGATATAAATGGACAGATGAGCTGAGACGTGATGAGATAAGATGCGAGATGTACTACAACTTTTTATGCCCAGCAAAACGTTTAGAATAATGTCGATTGTAAATTTATTCGGAACCAAAATATCGAACGAAAATAACTTGAGTATTCATGTATTTTGCTTCAATGTAGATCGTTTTACCAATAATACAACTTTGAGAGTCAGTCTGTTTTCATCCACATGAAGTGAGCCACTTTATTGCTCTAATGAGAAGCATATGTTTTAACTGCAGTTGGTACCTCGCAGGAAGTCTGTATTCGAGATTTCGCAGTTGTTGACTATAATGGCAGTGTTTCGGTAACATTCGTGAATGAGCCCTAGCAGAGAACAATTCTTTTCTGGACTCAATCATTTCTTCTTCTTCTTCTTTCTTCTACTGTCTTCCTTCTTTCTTCCTTCTTTCTTCCTTCTGCCTTTTTCTTCTTTCTTCTTTTTTCTTTCTTCTTTATTCTTTCTTCTTCTTTCTTTCTTCTTTCTTCCTTCTGCCTTTTTCTTCTTTATTCTTTCTTCTTTATTCTTTCTTCTTCTTTCTTTCTTCTTTCTTCTTCCTTCTTCCTTTTCTTCTTGTTTCTTGTTTCTTCTTCCTTCTTCCGTCTATCTTTCTCCTTTCTCTTTCTTTTTTCTTCTTTCCTCTTCTTCGTTCTTCTTCTTCCTCCTTTTCCTTTTCCCGTTCTTCTTCATCTTCTTCTTCTGCTTCTTCGTCTTCTTCTTTTTTT
This sequence comes from Ariolimax columbianus, assembly GCA_036924085.1. Classification (NCBI taxonomy): domain Eukaryota; kingdom Metazoa; phylum Mollusca; class Gastropoda; order Stylommatophora; family Arionidae; genus Ariolimax; species Ariolimax columbianus. The sequence continues at coordinate 59,121,576 of JAVGWX010000018.1, forward strand.
TTTGATCATAAGAGAACTGGGTTTTCACATTTCACAGAAATATGTTTGTATGGAATTGTGTATCTAGGGCTTTCTTTTCCAGACAGAAGACTGCCTCACACAGCATGCATTTTGTTTGATTAAATGAAAGGGGACATGATATATAGGTTGGAGAGTGTTCTTCTGCTGAGCGGTTATCGCGTTGGAGATAGGGCAGTGAATAAAGAGAGTGAACATGCCGGGTTGGAGATTAGAGAAGAACAAAGTTGGGTCACAATGGCAGCTGGGCGTGGTACGAAAATCTTCTTCTTCTTCTTCTTCGTACGCTGTCAGACGTCAACCTTTATTGTTTTAGAAAAAAGCAGCAGTCATCCTGAGGCTGTCGACACTGCCATAGAGCTTGTCTAGTGTTGCCACTGGTGATGGCCACATGTGCTTTCTCTGGTCATCGTATTTCAGGCAGTTTTGCAGCAGATGTTCAGCGGTCATTTTTCCGGCACCACAACTGCATTCGTCAGTGCCACCTATCTTCAGTTTATTGAATAGGTGGTACCTCGGTCTGTTGTGGCCTGTGCGGAGTCTGAAGACCACTAACTGCTCTTTTGTTCAACTGGTAATAGGCATCATTTTTTGTGTAGCCAGTATGTTCTGTTTCCCATTTGGCCATGTATCTGGCTCTAATGAGCCTTTTTGACTCTTCGTAGGTCACACTAGAATCTGGTTGTGGTAGTCTTGCACCTTCTTTTGCTAGTCTGTCTGCCTCCTCGTTGCCTTGGATGTTACAATGGGATGGAACCACTGTACCACTACTCTTTTTGGTGCGGACTGCTGGCATAGTTAACAGAGTACTGCTCTTAAATCATTAAGCTGAGTATTTTTCTGGCTTTTTAGTGCTGGTACGAAAATGAAGGATATTATAAGGAAGTTATGTGTAAGAGATTGGAGAAAATAGCGGATGTGGGAGAGTTTTGAAGAGAAATAGGTTACCATTGGACAAGTTGCAGAGAGAGCAAAAGTGTGTGTGTGAGAGAGAGAGAGAGAGAGAGAGAGAAGGAGAGTAAAAGAAGAAGAGGACCATGCAACTCATCTATGGCTTAAAGTTATGCACACTTCGTTATTTGTACGTGAGTAGATTGAAGGGTAGGAGAGTGACAGGGTCCAGCGGAGTCTGTAGTAGATTGAAGGGTAGGAGAGGGGTAGGGTCCAGCAGAGTCTGTAGTAGATTGAAGGGTAGGAGAGGGGTAGGGTCCAGCAGAGTCTGTAGTAGATTGAAGGGTAGAAGAGGGGTAGGGTCCAGCAGAGTCTGTAGTAGATTGAAGGGTAGAAGAGGGGTAGGGTCCAGCAGAATCTGTAGTAGATTGAAGGGTAGGAGAGGAGTAGGGTCCAGCAGAGTCTGTAGTAGATTGAAGGTTAGGAGAGGGGTAGGGTCCAGCAGAGTCTGTAGTAGATTGAAGGTTAGGAGAGGGGTAGGGTCCAGCAGAATCTGTAGTAGATTCTTTTTTGTTGTTGTTTGTTTACGTTTGCCTTATTTTTCTATTCTCCAAAGGCGGTGTACGTTGCACTGTGGTTTATTTTGCGCCTGTCGGCCAAGTGCATCCGATTGCAGCATAAATTTTATGTAATGGCCTGCTTCCTCCTGCATTTTCTAAGGGGTTGCTTCCCCGGGGTAACGGCCGGTGCTGTGATTGGGATCGATGCCAGCACATTCTGGTTGTGAGCCGTGTCACTTAACCACTAGCCCATGCCGTCCCTGAAGTAGATTGAAGGGTAGGAGAGTGACAGGGTCCAGCCAATTCTGAAGTATGTGTATGTGTGTTAAAGAAATCTCTAGAAACAATAGTCTACCTATGGCAGGGAGAAATAACTCGACTTCCTGAGGTTCGTAAGAAGAGAACTGAATAGAGAAGTCGACAAAACAAAAGAAGTGTCATCTTATGTATAAGCGACATCACTGTATCCCAGGAAGATCAATATTTACTGAACGTCTTTATTTGGCCAAATTGAATTAGCTGACAACATCCAGCGACTCATAGCTTACTGTTTGCGTCAAAGTCAGCGAATCATAGCTGATTGCTTGCGTCAGCGTAAGCTAACCATTGCTGACATAGAACCGGCTTCTGTCTCCAAGTGGCAACCCTATAAATAGACTGCAACCAAGCAGTTTAGCTAATAGAATATGGATGGAAAACATAAGATAAGCTGAAATAAAAATAATTTTAAAAACCGCGGTGAACCCGGAAATGCCGAAACTGCATGCCGCATATATCACAGCTTCCCTGTAAACTAAAACATAATGTTGAGAATCAAGTCCAATGGGAGCGAGACGGCCTAGATGGATAGAATGATTGACACCGATGGTCCAATGAGCACGCAGGTTGTGCAGAATCCTGTTCCGTTTTCTCACGTGCTACATATTTTTCAAATCACATCGGATATTATAAGACACGTTCTGTCAATGATCTATTCATCGATTACAGTATCGTGCTAGAGAAGGAAAAGCAGGCATCGATATCATGCGGTTTGACACTCGAATTCTATCAGATCTGTAACAGCGTTTTGATTATATAAAGGTATTTCTCAAGGCTTTAACAAAGGACATCGGCACATGCAGAGTACGAAACGTAAACAACTAAACTAATTGCAAGTCAGTTTGATTTTAAAATAACTAGATGCACTCAATCTATTTTAATGCACTAACTGACACAGCCCCCAATATTTCTTGTGACAATGCATTCCAAGCTTTCACCACTCTTTGACTGACATAAAATATCTCTTAATATATATTCTGGACTTTTCTGTAACAAATGTGTAACTGGCCCTCTTGTTTATTTAGCCGACTGTACTTTACAAAACGTGTTATAGTATATTTTATCTTTTCCGTTGATTATCTTATAAAGCTGTATTTAATCGCCACAAATCTTTTTCCTTTATTAACGGTGTCGGCTAGTTTTTCTTCCGTAATCCCACTGTCAGTTTTGTAGCTTCTTTGTATCCTTTCCAGCATGTTTATATATGCTTTACGATAATGACACCACACCTGTACACAGTACTCCAATCTATGTTTAACTAATTCTTTATACAGTTTCATTATATCTTTCTTGCTCCTATGTTTATAGTTTATTTCTATCATAACTAACATTGCATTTGCCTTTTGTCACTTCTTCACAGTCAGTTACTGTTCTTATGTACGATATTATTTTAGAATTTATCCACAGTTTAGTCCTCATGTGTCTTATGTTTTGTTCGGGACCATTACATGTTGGGTTTTTGTCAAAGTTAGCAAAACGGTGGGTGAGTGAATGTTGGGGTGAGGTACATGTTGAAGGGGGTGGGGAACTGGGGGGGGGAGAGGTAAAGTAAATGTTGAAAGAAGGTAAATGTTGGGGAGGGGGAGAGTAAATGTGGGGGGGGGGTGTTGGGGGGGGGGGTAAATGTTTAAGGGGGGGGGGGTAAATATTGGAGGGGACGAAGTAGTTGTTTGGCGGGGGGGGAGTTGGAGGAGGTAAATGTTTGGGGGGGGGGGGTAGATGTTGCGATGAGGTCAATGTTTGGGGGAGGTAAAAGTTTAGGGGTCGGGCGGGGGGGGGGGTGTGAAGGCGAGATCAATGTTTGAGGGCAAACGTAAATGTTTCGGTGAGGTAGATGTTGAGGTGATGTAAATTCTGGATTGAGATAAATTTTTGGGGGATAAGAAAATGTTGTTGTAGAGGGGTGGGGGGCGGCGGGGCGGGTAATGTTGGGGAAGGTGGTGGTATATTTTTGGGGGGAGGCAAATGTTAGGGATAGAGATACGTGTTAGGGATGAGGTAAATGTTGCGGTGTGGTAGATTTTGAGGTGACGTAGATGTTTGCGTGAGGTAGATGTTGGAGTCTGGGTAGGTATTGGAGTGAGGTAAATGTTGGGCTGAGTAAATGTTGGGCTGAGGTAGATGTTGGGGTTAGTGGAAGTTTTGGGGAGTGAAGGTGTTGGTGAATGGAAGAAGTTTGGGTGAGTGAATAATTGGATGAGTTAATGTTATGGTGAGTGACAGTTTTAGTGAGTGAAAGTTTTAGTGAATTAAAGTTTTGGTGATTGAACGTTGAAGTTAGTGAATGTTTCGATGAGTGAAAGTTTAGGTGATTTAAAGTTTTGGTGAGTGAAAGTTTTGGTGAGTTAAAATTATAGTGAGTGAATGTTTCGGTGAGTTAAAATTTATATGAGGGAAAGTTTTAGTGAGTGAATGTTTTGGTGATTGAAAGTTTTGGTGAGTGACACTTTTAGGAAGTGAATGTTTGGATGAGTGAATGTTTTGATAAGTGAATGTTATGGCCTAGTGACATTTTCTGTTAGTTTAAGTTTTAGTTAGTGAAAGTTTTAGTTAGGGAAAGTTTTAGTGAGTGAAAGATTTTGTTAGTGAATGTTTTGGTGAGTGAAAGTTTTGGTGAGTGACACTTTTAGAAAGTGAATGTTTGGATGAGTGAATGTTTTAATTAGTGAATGTTTTGGTGTATGACAGTTTTAGTTAGGGGATGTTTGGATGAGTAAATGTTTTGATAAGTGAATATTATGGTGTAGTGAAATTTTTTGTTAGTTTAAGTTTTAGTTAGTTTAAGTATTAGTTAGTGAAAGTTTTAGTGAGTGACAGATTTTGTTAGTGAATGTTTTGGTGAGTGAAAATTTGGTGAGTGAAGTTTTAGTGAGTGAAACTTTTATTGAGTGAAAGTTTTGATGAGTAAAAGTTTAAGTGTGTGAAGGTTTTGGTTGGTGAATGTTTTGTAAGTGAATGTTTTGGAAAGTGAAAGTTTTAGTGAGTAAATATTTGGATGACTGAATGTTTTGATGAGTGAAAGTTTAGATGAGTAAGTGTTTTGGTGAGTGAATGTTTGAGTGGGTGAATGTTTTGATGAGTGAATGTTTTGATGAGTGAATGTTTTGGTGAGTGAATGTTTGGATGAGTGAAAGTTTTAGTGAGTTAATGTTTTGGTGAGGGGAAATTTTGGTGAGAATGTTTGTGTGAGGGAAGGCTTGGGTAAGTGGATAATGAAATGAGTGAATACAGAAGTGAGTGAATGCTGAAGTGAATAAATACTGAAGTAGTTAAATGCTGTACTGAATGAACCAATGAGTGAGCGTTGGTGAGATATGAAGGAAGGATTGAGTGAGCGTTGGTGAGATATGAAGGAAGGATTGAGTGAGCGTTGGTGAGATATGAAGGAAGGAGTGAGTGAATATGGTAGGAGATATTTAACGTAACGTTTTGATACTGTTTGAAAAGACTGCATAGTCTTAATACGACCAGTTTCTTTAACCTTCACTTGATGAAGGACCAATTGAGTGAATGATTGTGAGATATGAAGGAATGATTGAGTGAGTTTTGGTGAGATAGAAAGGAACGATTAAGTGAGTGTTGGTGAGATATGAAGGAATGAGTGATGGTGGCATATGAAGAGACGAAATATTGAGCTAATGTTTTTTACTTAAATTACAGTGTTAAAAGGTAAATGAATTCAATCAACAGCGAGGAGGTAGAATCCAGGGAGAAGGGATATGTTTTGACTGGACAAGATGTAAGTGGGCAGGGTATGTGTTGACGCGCCAAGAATGTACAGAATCTGTTATCCGCGAGTCTGACAATTGCGCAAGCTTGCGACCTCTCACATTTGCAGAGAAATGTCACGTTAAGCGCATGCGCCGATTTCAGTGCATAACGTGGAAGCTGTGGTATTTCCTGTCGGGTATATCACGTGTCTAATGACTGTAGACGATAGAATCATTTCTAGAAGTCGAAGACAGTTTCAAATCCCATTGATCTTGGCTAAGGTTTAGTTTGTATCTTCTTCTTCTTCTTCTTCGTTCGTTCGTTCTCAATCTCCCACTACCAAACCCTGGAAGGGCTTAAGTAGCAGAATGTAGTCCAGAGAACGGAATGCGTTGTGTCGTAGTTTACAGCTTGGCTGCGATATTTGCACCATTCGGTCCAACACATCCGACTTCAGCAAGCATTTTTTGAGTACCGGGTTAGCATTCCCTCTTCGATCCCTTCTCCTTAGCCAGTCAGCCCTGCTGCAGCCTGTTATCCAGGATCACCGCGTGGAGGTGTAGAAGGGTCTTGGCATCTCTGGTTCGCTGGCCCTGACGCTAGCAGTCAGCTATGGGTCGCTAATCACATGCAGCTCATGTGCTGCTCAGCATCTTGATCCCGTTTAGTTTGTATGAAAATAATCACCCTTTCGGCTTGCGCTAATGCATCTAACTTTATGCCTCTAACATTTTTAGTTAGAGACCTATTATCAATGTTCTCATCATTATATCAACGTATGTCTGCACTACGGCTAGCCTTCTTGCAACAACCATGCACCTAGAAATGTACGCCTTTTTTATAAGATTGCTTTTATGGTACATTTTTTCCTCAAAAAAGGTTGCCAGTCTCAATAAATTAACTTATCCTGCGGATAAGTCCAAGACTGCATTAGGTTCTTCTAACCAGTTTTCATAAGAGCATGGATCTTGTTGGTTTACACGATTGTGATTGATGTGCTGCTAATCTATCTTATATTTCTCAAATATGATCTATTGTGCCTAATATATCTTGTATTTATCAAATATGAACTAGTGTGCCTAATCTATATTATATTACTCAAATGTGACCGTTTGTGCATAATCTATCTTGTATCACTACATCTGGACCTATTGTATGACTAATCTATCTTACATTATTAAATTTAGACCGTTGAATGACTAATCTATCGTCTATTACTACATTTAGACCGTTGTATCACTAATCTGTCTTATATTACTACATTTAAACCGCTGCATTTCTAATCTACATTTTCACAGATTCGTGTAATATCTATCTCGTATTTTCCTTTAACGGCCGTTTTGTACCAAATGTATCTTACATAACCGCTTAACGACCCTGACCCGTCTTGATCTATTTTGTTTTACCACTAAATTACAATTTCTTCGCTTGTCTATATTGTTCTGCCACGCAACGAATGTTACTTATCGTATGTAAGAACGGGACAATTTCAGAAGCCAATTCATCGGAATATGTGCTTTCTTCTGGACGGAAAGTGTAGTTTAGTGCACCTAGTGCCGTTTTTAAAGGGCGCTAGTGGAACGGGTACTGATCTAGCGAGCCGACAGTGGATATTTCTTTATCTTTATTTTGTCTTCACGTTCACAAAATACAGAAGAGGTGTCAAGAACAACACGTAAATAAACAAAGACAGCTCAAGTTAGGAGATAAATATCTGCGGTACAAGCAACAAGACAAAAATATCTAAGGCGGTGTATGCAACTGGCGCTGAAAGGCAAAACAGAAAAAGCAAGAAGAAGAAGAAAAAGAAAAAAAAGAAAAGAAAAATAAGAAAAAGAAAAGAAGAAGAAGAAGAAGAAAAAGAAGAAGAAGAAGATAAAGAAGAAGATGAAGAAGAAGAGGCAGACCTTAAAAAAAATAAAAAAAATTTTTAACATTAAGCGGAGGCTCGACTTCATTGCCTCGGGTTTTTTCCCCATTTTAGCTCGGTCTCTCTCGGCAGATGGGTACCCCACCTGCCGAGAGCATCGCACAAATCACGAACCCAGTAGCTCCAGCGATGAACCCAGGGATCTCCGGAAAAAAACTGACATCATGGACCGACCACCGCAGAAAAAGAATAGGAAGAAGAAGAAAAAGAAGAAGAAGGAGAAGAAGAAGAAGAAGAAGAAGAAGAAGAAGAAGAAGAAGAAGAAGAAGAAGAAGAAGAAGGATAAAAAGAAGAAGAACAAAAAAAAAGAAGAAGAAAAAAAAAGAAAAATAAGATGAAGAAGAAGAAGAGAATGCACCGAATTTTCGATTCAATGCGACTTAGTGCTGATCTGTGCATTCAAACAACTATTGTAATCAGCAGAAATAGTGCCATGCAATAGAATGTGACTTGCCAAAGAGCGGAGTGATCATTTTTGAACAAACAAATTGAAGGACTTGACACAAGGTAATGCCTTCTTGTGATCGCATCTTTAATTATTGCGCCCTCAGACTGGATCATGTAATGAACTCGGCTGACGTTTGTAACTCATTTATTCCATACAATGTTGATCTTTCTTTTTGAATCCTTTGACCGGTATATCTTCCATAACTGGCTGTACATGCTCAGCAGTTTGTTCGCTTAGCCCATACGTGTACACTGGTAAAGCAGACAGTCGGAACTTGTGCGAGTGTCAGCTCAGTCAGTTAGGGCAGGTCCTGGGACGATGAATTGCCATCTGTCCCTGCTAGTCTCTTCGTAATTGACAATGTAAGTAGCATGTCCTTTGCAGACCGTCGCTTTTTACAACTGCCAACCTAATTGGCTGTTATACGACTCTTGGCATGTGTACACTAGGTTGCCATTATTTTCGGTTCACGGAGAAGCAATCGCACCGAGGATAATATTGTTTTTTTTTAACATGTGTTAGCCAAATTGGACACAGCGTGAATCAAACACGGTTCTTTAGGATTGTCAAGGAGGCTATTCATCCCTACACCACTCTTCATCACTGACTAATAATTAGTTTATATTATGAAATAGTTTAGAGATATACCCTTCTCCCCGCCCTCCTTATGTAACGATGTAACAATGCTGAAACGTTAAAGAATTTATTGACTACTTTTTAATTTTAAGACATGAGTATCGATGAATTGGGCATAATGTTCGTTGATTGTTCTTACTCGCACTTGACCCTGTAGTTAAACATATCTCTACTCGTCTTGACGCTGTCGTTAAACATATCTCTACTCTACTTGACCCTGTAGTTCAACACATCTCTAATCTACTTGACCCTGCAGTTAAACACATCTTTACTCTACTTGACCCTGTAGTTAAACACCTCCACTCTACTTGACCCTGTAGTTAAACACATCTCTACTCTACTTGACCCTTGTAATTAAACATATCTCTACTCGACTTGACCATGTAGCTAAACATCTCTACTCTACTTGACCCTGTAATTAAGCACACCTTCTCGTACTTGACCATGTAAACACACTTACTCTACTTGACCCCGTAGTTGAGGTAAGACGAACCGATAAGTCCATCAGTGTGTGACTGAGTACAAAAGTAACTAAAGAAAAGGCAGCATATTCACAAGTAAAAACAATGATTTGTTTTTAAAGTAGCCTCAGAGAGAAACCGAACAGGGAAGTCCAATAGTCCGATCCGACAAGCACACGCTACTTATCACCTCGAATAATAGTGAACAAAAAGGAAATATTTCATTAACAAGCAAGTCTGACATGTTTGAGAATATTATGTTAGGTCTATATTGTTCTTGACCAACAGCACGCTACGGGGTGATGTGGTCAACACCACGCTGACCAGTTATACTTTCCTAGACCATTCGAGTACCTAATTTTTTAGACTGAGTCGACCTCAGGAACAGTTTTGGGATCAGAAAAATCCCGTACCAATGGGGGAACGAACACTGATCGCTCGAGTGGGATCCCAGTGAACTAACACCTGCGTTACCTCAGCTCCCTGACTAGAATAGACATGACGATACTCTGTCTGTAGTCCCGCAGCTGCTGACCCAGACACCAAGTGTTCAACAAATTGAAAAAAACGAATATACAAACGTCTGCCTGCCCATGTGTGAAGAGTAAACTGTAGAATACATTCTCCAAGTAGGATAACGCCATTAGAGGGGTGTACTGACAGCATAATTGATAACTAAACTTCTTCTTGATGAGAGAAACGTCAGAAGGATGACCATGTTTAAAAGAAAATATTCCACTCAAAATAATGGAATGCCCACTTAGCAAATCTCACAATGGTAAAAATGTATACTTTGAACAATTGGAATAAATTTAATTTTCATTGTGGTGGGATTTGTAGGCGACCCTTGAATTATTTTGAGTAGTGAAGTTATGATTATGTGAGAGCAAGTGATGAGGAAGAAATAAACAGAAACTTCAACTGCAACCGCTCGGAGAGATGAGCTGCGCCACTCCCTTGGACCATCATGGTACTCCAGGACGAAAGACAGACACGGGTTTAAGCAGCCTCTGGGAAGCTTTGGGAACATTGCCAGTAAATGCTATGTAGAATATTACAGGAATATAAATGATGCAGAGGTGGAGAGGTCATCAAACATTTCAGCTGGGGGAGAATATCAAACGAATGCCAGACCATCCATTACATGACGGGAAATATGTACAGAGAATAGAATAGAAACCATTTCCTACTAAAAGCAAAAGATCTGACAAGAGTAGACCAAATCAAAAGACGGGCAATAGCTAGAGATCTAAGGCAAACATCTCTACAACAAGATATATTCACGTTTGAAAACGATTTTACGACTCTATCATCATGCATTCACATCCTACGTTTGGAGCATAGAGCTGCATTGGATGTTCTCCAGCCGTTATTATTCTGGGCCGTTCCGCCCACGAGACTCAAGCTGCAGTATCTTATCCCAGCAATCTTTGCCAAGTATTCTCTGGCATCCATATTCGACTTCCCCCATCTGTGTTCCGATCTATCAGTTGTCTAGTTTAATGCCCGTATTCGACTCTCCCCATCTGTGTTCCGATCTAGCGGTTGTCTAGTCAAATGTCCGGAAGACTGTTTAAGGGTGTGTACTCTACGTCTCCAAAATATTATTTAACTTTATCAATATTAACAAAACAACAATATTGTTCCAATCGAGGATGGAAATGCTGAGTAAATTGGATATTCAGATACAGCTGGTACTGGAACATAGGGAACAAACAAATATTTAGATATACAGTTGGTACTGGAACATAGGGAACAAACAAATATTCATATATACAGCTGGTACTGGAATATGGGGAACAAACAAATATTCGGAAATACAGCTGGTACTGGAACATAGGGAACAAACAAATATTCATATATACAGCTGGTACTGGAATATGAGGAACAAACAAAAATTCGGAAATACAGCTGGTACTGGAACATAGGGAACAAACAAATATTCATATATTCAGCTGGTACTGGAACATAGGGAATAAACAAATATTCATATATACAGTTGGTACTGGAACATAGGGAACAAACAAATATTCGGAAATACAGCTGGTACTGGAACATAGGGAACAAACAATACAACAAAAACCACTACAAAACAGACTGTCATAAATGCCAGAATATACAGAATATACCAGAAATGATAATCTAATACTGTCTTAGTGCTCTTGGGCCCACTCCATATTGAGTTGGCCCTATTGGACAGTGGACCTTGCCATAATGCAACGCCTTGTCTATTCAAACCTATAAGTGTACGACTCTGAGAACCGTTTGAGTTTGAGACATCCGGTAATATCCAGGCGGTTCAGACTAATAACACGAACGTTCAGGTAACTGGGAAAAAACGATTGAACTATAAGTAGACTGCTGTCTGGGATCAAGTGTTGGTTATGTCGTGTAATATTTCCCGTATGTATATGATACGTGGTGAGAAATGTCATTCCTCACTGACATGTCCTGTAACACTAAGCCGGGTACTCGTTTACAACTAGGTTGACGATAACTGGGATTGAATCAGGTCCGTTTTTCGCAAGAAGGTACACTTATCAGATGTTCTAACGAATAGTATTGCATCCAAACAAAATGGACACGATCACATGGGATATCAGGGTGAACTGCAAGGACGAAGAACGAACAATGAAAAGTTGTACAATGAACAGACTTCGTAAATGGAACAAGAATGTCCAGCAAATGGAAGAAAGTAACGCAAAAAGCATACATTTGCGATTTTGTTTCTACTGTTGAGGTCCGTTACGACTCATAAGAATGAAACAATAAAGTCCGCTTATCTCTGCAGTAACAATTCAGTGTGCAGGCTAAGTGTTTATTTTATCGCTAATAAAAAAAATCCTACACTATACCAAGGTTTCGAACCCATGTAGCCTTAGTGAAGAGTCCAGTACCCTAACACTGCTCGACTACCCTCTCCTTAGTGAAAGGTAAGCTTAGTCCAATAGCGAAGTATTAGAGACTTCATTGAACGAGGTTACAGCTTTTTATGAGTATGTGGACATGACTTTTACTCGATGCCTTTACTTTTCTAAGAGTGAGATAAATACTAATTTACATCTGGGTTGACTGGTGCATGCCCCCATATAGTCCACGATGTTTAAGTTTAAAATTATTTTCTAAATTTCTGAAGCCCTATTCTCTCTCAATATGTCGAAAAATATGTACTATTATAAATGATATAGTAATATAAAGTCAATATAGCAGAAACTGTCCTCGGGTATAAAGTGATAGAAACGTCATTGTACTTAGCAACAGAATGGGAGAGGTGAGGTGGCCAATTCCATCCCTCGCTGCCTATCTTTCTCTAACCATAAGACTGCGGCGTGTATCTATGCTGTCCGATTGCTGTCCGAAAAAAACAGATCTAGTTTTTCAATGGATTCTGGATAAATGTGGTATCCCTGGAAACGAGAAAGCAGACGTGCTTGCAAAAGCTGGAAGTAGCGGTATGCAGACTCCTCATCCTAGAGGAGCTAGAAAAAGCAAAGACATTCATCAAACGATCCATGAGAACAGAATGGACAGGGCAGCACAGAGAATACAAGTCAAGATCCCGTCACGCCATACGGCGCATAGGACATATGGTGTAAGGGCCATATTATTGTGCAACCCACGGTACTTGGTGGATGAAATGGACCGGTACCCAGTTAAGGCTGGGTCGACCCGGGAGCCTTTGCGGTCTGAAAAAACATTTCCGCATCAACCCAGGACCACTCATTTGCGAAGCCAGCATGCTAACCACTGCGCTACGCGGTACAAAGAATACAAGTCAGAAAAGTACAGTATAGACAAACTTGGCAGAGATGGGTAAAATAAGATCTTCAGACTCAGAACGGGACATTGTAGACTCAAGGCCCACCTCCACAGAATGGGTCTCAGAGACACTGCCACGTACGATTGTGGAGCACCCAAGCAAACACCAGAACATATTCTGCAGGACTGCCCGACCTATGTAGACCAAAGAGAGGCAGTCTGGCCTGGTTGAGCGACCATGCTTGAAAAGCTTTGGGGGACCGGCGAAGACCTGAAACGTGCAGTCTCCTTCGTGAACCTCACAGGACTAAAAGTATAGCATCAGTCGATCAAAGAAGAAGAAGAAGAAGAAGAAGAAGAAGAAGAAGAAGAAGAAGAAGAAGAAGAGCTCTATATGTTGTTCTTCATCTTCGTTATTTTCCTTGAACACGTTTATTTGTCTCCACAGCTTGGTAGTCGTTCAACAACTTATGTCGTCACTTATCATAATATCTTAAATAACCGAAACTATTTCTCTGATAAAACTGATATTCTATTACAAGACTTCGCACGTCACTTTACAGTTGAACTATAAAAAAAATATGTATTTCTGTCATAAAACTGATATTTTATTCAAAGACTTCGCATTTCACTGCACAGATAAACTATAAATAAAACAAATATATTTCTTTCATAAAACTGAAATGCTTTTACAAGACTTTGCACGTCACTAGACAGTTGAACTATAAAAATAAATCTATTTCTCTCATAAAACTGATATTCTATTCCAGAAGTATGGCATAAAACTCTATGGGTAACGATTAGGATATATAAAAGAAAAGGAAATATTATAAAAGTCCTTGAACAACAAATGTATGAACATGCGTCTAGCGCAGTTCTTGTGAATGGGAGGAGAGGGGACTGGTTTCGCACATCAGTTGGTGTGAGACAGGGGTGTACGCTCTACCCAACTCTTTTCAATATATTCCTTGAGGGAATTATGAGTGAGGCATTTGGAGGTCACGTTCGTACTGCCAAGATAGGGGGCCGAACCATTATCAAACTTCGTTCTGCAGATGATATCGACGGGTTGGCGGGCACAGAAGCAGAACTCTGGAATGGGTCAAAAGGCTCGATGAAACAGCTCTTGACTATGGTATGGAGATAAACGCTGAAAAGACCAAATTAATGACAAACAACGCCGAGGGCTTCAACAGTAGGATAAAAGCTAATGGTCAGGAACTCGAAGTGATTGACCGTTTTAAATATATGGGTTTGATTGTCAGTGATGAAGGATCAAATGCGAAGTGTTGGCCAGAATAGCACAGACAATAGCGGCTTAACACGGTTTAACAAAATCTGGCAAGATAAACGGTTAGCACTATGCACGAAAATCAGATTAATGCGTATATTGGTCCTGTCAATATTCATCTATGGTTGGACAGTTACAGCTGACCTTCAGTGAAGGATACAGGCCTTGGAGATGAAATGTTTCCGTAGACTTTTAAACGTCACGTACAAAGATCAAGTTACAAATGAGGAAATACGAGATAGAATTACAACAGCAATAGGGCCTTTTGAAGACATCTTAGCAACTGTCAAAAGAAGGGAACTCGCTTGGTACGGTCACATATCGAGATCAAATGGTCTTGCAAATACGATCCTCCACGGAAAGGTGCAAGGCAGACGACGAAGAGGCCGGCCCAAAAAAAGTGGAAGGACAACATAAAAGAATGGACCAATCTCCGACCAGAAGAGGCACAGGCAACGACCGCTGACAGAGAGGGATGGCGTGGGGTTGTGAGGATGTCTTCATGTGTGCCCCAACGACCTCACCGGTTACGGAATGATCTAACATGACCTATTCTAAGACCGCACATCACTATACAGTTAAGCTATAAAAGAAACAAATCTATTCCTTTCATAAAACTGATATTCTATTACAAGACTTCCCACGTCACTGTGCAGTTGAAGTATATAAAAAAAAAACTAATCTATTTCTCTCATAAAACAATCTATCTCAGACGTCGCATGTCGCTATACAGTTAATTATTTTAAAAAACTAATCTTTTTCTCTCATAAAACAATCTATCTCAGACGTCGCATGTCGCTATACAGTTAATTATTTAAAAAAACTAATCTTTTTCTCTCATAAAACAATCTATCTCAGACGTCGCATGTCGCTTATACAGTTTAATTATTAAAAAAACAAATCCATTTCCTTCACAAAACTGACATTCTATCTAATCCATTTGTCTCATAAAACAAACACTGTCTCAAACTTCGCACGTCGCTAAGCAGTTTATTATCAAATAAATAGATCTACTTCTGTCATAAAACAGACATTCTTTCTTAGACCTCGCTCGCCGACATAGGTGCATCCTTCAAATGAACACATAATTGTAACTCATAAAACTGACATTCTGCCTCAAACTTCGCTCGTCACCAAACAATGTATCCGTAAATTGGGTCGAAGAAAGCTTTCCCATATGCCAGATAAGCCTGCTAGACAAGACAAGCAACTTACCCTGGAGCTTTACTTTGCTGTACTGTATTCCGTTGCGTGTTGACGTTTGCGCACATAAGGAAAACAGCTAACAACATCAACATGTGGCGAGCGCTGGCGGTAGGTAATGACATTTTTGCAAATGTTGATGTTAATCGTAGTGAATTATGACTGCTCTTCTTTACTCTGTGGTTGTATGTGGTTTCTAATATTATATATGTATGTGGCTGCGGGTTTATCTCTGCATACTGCTGATCTTATATGTGGTTGTGTTTGGCTCCAATTGGCTGATCTTTGGTTGTGGTTGTCTCAAATATATGTCTGCTTTTGGTTTCAATTCGCCGATCTCTAAATGTGTTTGGCTCAAATTAGATGATCTTTGGCTGCGTTTGGTTTCAATTAGCCGATCTCTAAATATGTTTGTCTACAATAAGCTGATCTATGGCTGCGTCTTGTTCCAATTAGCCGATCTCTAACTGTGTTTGGATTCAGCAAACTGTTCTCTCTGGCTATCTGTGCTTGTTAATGTAATATATGTAAGTATGTCCTGTTAGCTAACGTCTACATGTGCATATAATATTTACTTGGTGATCTCATCTCTGTCTATATTTGGCCGCTGACGTGACCTCTTTTTGTACGTGAACGTTGTTAAACCTCTACGTGCAAGTAGTCGCTGATCTAATTTCAATATGTGGGCTTGTTAACTGAAATCCTTCTTTATGTCAATCAAGTTATTTGAAACCAAGCTCTTCTGGGGTTATCATTCTTTGACCTGTAGGTGTGTGGGGCTTCGCTCTGGTCGTGAGTGTCTTCTGCCAGTTGATCTATGATTGTCTGTCCAATCTCAGGTTATGATGTGTCTGTGTTGATGTCAGTCTGCTGCGTGTTTACAATCACTGCCTGTTAGTAGTAACTGTTGATTAGAAAAGTAAATTGAGCAGGTTTTATTTACAACGACTTGTGATTGGATAAATAGAGAGACGACTACGGGGATGAAAGTGAGCTGACGGTCAGTTTAGCTGGCCAAGGTCGTTTAACTGTAGCCCCGCGGGTCAAATGTCAAGGAAGAGGTAGTCTCGTAGCAGACAGTGATATAGGGAATGAAGTGTTAGCGACTTCATTGTAATAAACCTCACTTTTCTAAGATATAGAATGGGCAGTTTCCTTCCTTGTCGCTCATGCTACTCGTAGAGTAAGCAAAGTAACCATTTACAGCTGGGTAGACTGGAGCCTGTGAGGACAACGAACGAACCTGGTACCTTTGCCGTGAGAACGAGTGCTCTACCACTCTGAGGCTGGACCAACAGTGATCAGAGTTAGCTATTCTGTAGAACAGTTCATGATAACACTGATAACAACATCGATTACAAAACCGATAACAACAACACCAATAACAACAACATCGATAACAACAACACCGATAACAACATCAATAACAAGACCGATAATAACAACACCAATAACAACAACATCGATAACAACAACACCGATAACAACATCGATAACAACACCAATAACAACAAGACGGATAACAACAACATCGATAACAACACCGATAACAATACTGATAACAACATCGATAACAACACCGATAACAACACTGACAACAACACAGATGACAACACCAATAACAAAAAGACGGATAATAACACCGATAACAACACCAATAACAACAACATCGATAACAACAACATCGATAACAACACCAATAACAACAAAATTGATAACAACACCGAAAACAGCATCGATAATAATGGCAATTCGGAAAATGCTATTTAAAATTCTCGTACGAACCCCATGCCATTTTTAGAACTGAGGGCGTTTAAAGAGGGTTGTGAATGGTGGAGCTACTCGGTCATGGAAACGTTGCAGAAGCATGCAAGTTGTTCTCATGCAGGTTTGTATATACGAATATGATGGTGAGGTTGATAGGGGCCAATGATGATGGTGAAGATGGTGGTGGTGGTGGTGGTGGTGGTGGTGGTGGTAGTAGGGCCATTAGTAATGGTGGTGATGACGGTGGTGGTGATAGTTATGGTGAATATGATGTTGGTGACGGCAGGAGTTATGGAAATGGTGATGTGATGTTGTTGATATCACTGGTTATGGTAATGGTGATGATGATGGTATTTGTCATGTTGGTGATGGTGGTGGTTACGATGATGTTGGTGGTGGTGATGATGGTGGTATTTGTGATGTTGGTGATGGTGGTATTTGTGATGTTCGTGATGGTGGTGGTGATGGTGGTGGTGATGGTGATGTTGGTGGTAGTGATAATGGTGGTATTTGTGATGTTGGTGATGGTGGTGGTTACGATGATGTTGGTGGTGGTGATGATGGTGGTATTTGTGATGATGGTGCTGGTGGTGGTGATGGTGATGTTGGTGGTGGTGATGATGGTTGTATTTGTGATGTTGGTGATGGTGGTGGTTACGATGATGTTGGTGGTGGTGATGATGGTGGTATTTGTGATGTTGGTCCTGGGGGTGGTGATGGTGATGCTGGTGAGGGTGGTGGTGCTGGTGGTGGTGAAAGTGGTATTTGTGATGTTGGTGATGGTGGTGGTGATGGTGGTGATGGTGGTGGTGATGGTGATGTTGGTGATGGTGGTGGTGATGGTGGTGGTGATGGTGGTATTTGTGATGTTTGTGATGGTGGTGGTGATGTTGGTGATGGTGGTGGTGATGGTGATGGTGGTATTTGTGATGTTGGTGATGGTGGTGGTGATGGTGATGGTGATGTTGGTGATGGTGGTTGTTACGGTAAAGGTGATGGGGATGATGGTTGTTATAGTAATGGTGATGTTGACGGCTTTAGTGATGGTGATGTTGGTTAGTACGTTGATGGTGATGTTGCTGATAACACTGGTTATGGTAATGGGGATGGTATTGATAGCAATAGCACAGTAATGATAACGGCGGTAGTTTTGAGGATGCTGATGATGATGAGGATGATGATGATGCTAATAATGACATCTCACATTTCGATAACACTTGCCCACACCGACATCAAAGATATACAAATCGATCCCAGAAGTCAACAATAAAGTCCGGCTGCGTCTGCTGTCACAAGCGATGTTCTGCGAAAGTGATGTCCTGGTTGCGATGCTTAAATAGTGTCCTTCTTATAGTCATATAGAGTTAGCCTTGGTTACTCACACTTGTACTGTCCCAAGATGATGTTAAGTGATTTCATACATTTACATCATTCCTATTCGGTTACTCAAGCCCCGCCCATCTCCGTTCAGCCCAACTCTCAGTGGGCAAATGCTGGCCTCTGACTTGTTTATCTGCACCAGACACTCACCGTCCAAGAATGGCTGCGCGTGCATGCGGAATAATTCTCTTGTGCGAGATTACCAACGAGGCAGGTGTAAACAATGCATGGGAGAACACGCCGTAGAGATGGCGTACTTCCGTAATGTTCTATCTTGTTTGTGGCTAACGGAGACTAGATATTTGCATGGCTAAAGGAGACTAGATATTTGCACAACAGAGGCCAGGCAACTAAATGGAAATAATTGTGCACTCTGTCAACTTCGACTAGTTAGTTTTATAGAATAAACTTAGTCCCCGTAGTAGTGAGCGTCACGCAGATGAAGCCAAGCATAGCACAACCGCCGGGAGGACTACGGCCCACCTTCATCAGCAGGCTCGGGATGTGAGGAAAGCTAGTAAAACCTGCCACTTTAACGCCCTTTTCAGGGTGCATACAAAATTAAACTTACTCATTAACGCCATTAAACAACTACACAGAATAAACTAGGCCCCGTGACAACATTAACTGGGCGTCTTCTGAGAAATAGGCATAATAACAATATTCACTTGGTGTCTTAATTGAAGGTATTACGCACATTTACAATATCCGCTTTGTAACTTTTTTGAAGGAATTAGGCACAATTACAATGTCCAATTTGTGTCTTTATTGAAAGAATTGCACACAATTACAATGTCCAATTTGTGTCTTTAATTGAAAGAATTAAGCATAATTGCAATATCCACTTGGTGTCTTTATTGAAGGAATTGGCAAAATTACAACTTAAAATGTTAATTTGTAGAAGTATTTAGGCACAATTACAATATCTATTGTCTCTTTAGAAGAAATGAGCCAAGGTTACAATATTAACTGAGTTTCTTTATAGAAGGAATAGTCGCTCTGATAACATCAACTGGGTGTCTTTATAGAAGGAATAGTCGCTCTGATAACATCAACTGGGTGTCTTTATAGAAGGAATAGTCACTCTGACAACATGAACTGGGTGTCTTTATAGAAGGACTAGACACTCTGACAACATGAACTGGGTGTCTTTATAGAAAGACTGGACAGTCTGACAACATCAACTGGGTGTCTTTATAGACACGCATATAACACAACTGGGTGTCGTTATAGAAGGACTAATCACTCTGACAACTTGAAATTAGTGTCTTTATAGAAGGACTATTCACTCTGACAACGCAACTGGGTGTCTTTATAGAAGGACTAGTCACTCTGACAACTTGAAATTAGTGTCTTTATAGAAGGACTAGTCACTCTGACAACGCAACTGGGTGTCTTTATAGAAGGACTAGTCACTCTGACAATATAACTGGGTGTCTTTATAGAAGGAATTTTACATTTTGACATCACATGGTTTTTAGGAAGGACTAATTTAACTTAACATCATAACACCGGTTTAGAAGATTCCACAGAGTCTGTAGACCGCCAGTTTCTACTAGTCATTGTCTTGTCTTGTATTGGCTTGTCTTGTATTGGCTTGTCTTGTATTGGCTTGTCTTGTATTGGCTTGTCTTATATTGGCTTGTCTTGTATTGGCTTGTCTTGTATTGGCTTGTCTTGTAACCACAAGCGGCCTTAGTGGCCTCACTCAATGTGCGAGCTATTTGTACTGGGGCTGTTGCAATCTGGCAGTGTCTAATTTCTCCCAGGCGATGTGTTAGTCTATTTTTTACCTGTGTGTACATTTCCTAGCCACACCATAACCGACACTGTCATCAAACAGGGCGTGGGGCGTCAATCTCATGAAGTTCAGTGTGTACAGGACCGTGGAAAAACGGGTAACTCAAATACTTTTTCAAATAGCCTATTAATATACCAGGATAATCGGCGTGAAAAACACCCACTAAATGAACGAACTAATAAATCCAAATGGAAAATAGGAACACGTTTACGTGGACACAAGTGCAAGTCGATGATTTGTATGAATTTATGTCAAATTCGGGGCCTGGCGGCATTCGTGACGGACTACAACACGAGAGCAAAATAAATCCCGTGGTCTGTTAGGCGCCATTTTTCCTGCACTATGACATCCATTAGTGCGTCGTTGCAGAAGGAATTAGGCCTTCTGCGAGTTTTATGTAGGCATCTTAATCAAAGTTTTTCCCAATGTGGATTAGGCTTTTCTTTAGGACAGATGCTAAGGTCGGGTAAATCACACGTATCAACATTCCCACTTCACTTCTACGGCAGGGGACGGCGTGGCCTAGTGGTTAAGTGGCACGGCTCACAACCCGAAGGTGCTGGGTTCGATCCCCATCACAGCATCGGCCGTTACCCCGGGGAAGCAAACCCTTAGAAAATACAGGAGGAAGATTAGCCTTACATAAAATGTATGCTGAAGTCGGATGCACTGGGCAGACAGGCGCAAAATAAAACCACAGTGCAACGCACACCGCCTTGGGGATTAGAGAAATAAGGCGAACGAAAAAAAAATAAAAAATAAATAAATTATACGGCAGTCTTCCTGGAAACAGGCTGTCACAGCAGTCTGACCAACGAGGTGGGGATCGACACTATGAGCACCATAGTGGCAGTCCTACTGACTGTCTCACATTGCACTACATCCAGGAGGACCTGCAGCTATTTTGATCACAAAAGAGTAATCATACTCATTGTAGGTATTCAACAACAATAGCAAATCAATACACGTCGGGGTGTAAGAGAAGTTACCGTAACCTGCTACATCTTGAAGAGTTAAAATAACTCAGCGCAAATATATTCCAAAAACATTAAAGTCTATTTCACATCAGCTGAGAAATTTTTTTACAAATAACTTGGCACTTTGTCAGCACAAACTATAAATTAGATTATAAATAATTAGATATTCTGCAAACCTTGGCAAGACATTTTTATGCAAATAGCTAACATATTTTTATATAAATATTGCCAACTCTGCTTGTATTAGCTCCAAATAGTTAACTGAAAGACAAGATTAAAGTCAATGTCAGGCGATACGTGCTAACCACGGCATCACCTCTCCTCCTTGGTGGGGCTTGTGGTACAGGCTGGGTTACAGCAGTCTGGACAACGACGTGGGGATTGATACTACAATCCCTGTAGTTGTGAGTATTCTGAGAAGTACGCTTTTTATTATAGCCAGGAGGATTCCGGACTACTTTTAGCCGTAGTCTTCGGAACATAAGAAGAGCCACCGTAACCTGCTACCAGAGAAATGTCAGGAGTGAAGAACTGAGAAACTAAGATAGAACAACAGCAACAACATCACATACATAATTAGGCCTCTTATCAGCAGCGGCTAGGCATCTTCATTGAAGTATCTAGGCACGTCGTCAATATACGCTAGGCACCACCATTAACAAACTAGGCATTTTGTCAACAACGATTTGACACCTTTATAACAATAACTAGGCATCTTGTCAACAATGATTGGACAACTTTATAATAATAAATAGGCATGTTGTCAACAATGGTTAGACACCTTTATAACAATAACTAGGCATTTTGTCAACAATGATTGGACAACTTTATAATAATAAATAGGCATGTTGTCAACAATGGTTAGACACCTTTATAATAATAACTAGGCATTTTGTCAATAATGGTTAGACACCTTTATAGCAATAACTAGGAATCTTGTCAACAATGATTAGACACCTTTAAAACAATAACTAGGCATTTTGTCAATAATGGTTAGACACCTTTATAATAATAACTAAGCATCTTGTCAACAATGATTAGACACCTTTATAACAATAACTAAGCATCTTGTCAATAATGGTTAGACACCTTTATAATAATAACTAAGCATCTTGTCAACAATGATTAGACGCCTTTATAACAATAACTAAGCATCTTGTCAACAATGATTAGACGCCTTTATAACAATAACTAGAGACTTGGACAACAACAGCTAGTCGCTATTCCAGCAATAACTAGGAAGATTCACTAAACGCAAAACACTTCTATAGAATGAGATTTGAAACTCCTCGCTAGACATCTTTTTAAAGCTTTTCAAAGCTTTGACCGAACAGTGAGCCCTTACTTGTCTGAATATTCTTCGAAGATAACAATTGTTGATAGAGGCATTAAACAAACTACTCATTATCTCAGAAATAACTGGATCTAACATTGCTGAGGCAAGTGGATATTTTCGTGTGTTTATGTTTCTCTTGGTACAAGACCAGGTAATAACAGTATTCTAGCCAGCACGATACTCCGCCACCACCCCCAAACAAAGATACTACTAATGATTATCAGTAAACACGTATCATTCAGACCTGTGCCCGTATCTTTTGGGAATATACTTGCAGCTTTGTCCATTTTAAAATCGTTGAGGGAGAAGAAAAAGAAAGGTAGATGTTACACGGGTAAAGTGTACACCGTGTGATAACTAATTCAGGGCATATCATTGCAAGGGTTATCAGAAACTTCACGTGTGTTTCACCTGTGTCTACCTGAGGTCTGGGTCTTCTTTAGATGTAGCTAAGTTGATCTCCTCATTCCAACACCCTTGTTTCCTAATTTAAGCATGGATTGAAAATGGAGTTGTGAGCTCAAATGTCGAATCAAATCTGGAGGACAGTAAGGATGTGTGCTATTCTCTTTGTTGTTCGTCACTTATGTAGACTGCATATGAAAAACAGTCAACAGAAGTGAAGAAAACAAAATTGGTGAACTCTTTAACGAAATTCTTGTCGCAGACGATCAAGCTGCTACAGCCACTTTAGAAGTACAATTGCAACAACGCATTGACAAGCTAAATACAACATGTTAAGAATACAGCATGAAAATCAACGTAGAAGAAACTGAGGTCATGAAAATATCCAGACAAGCATGACAAACGAATATCTTCCTTGCAAAGCAACAAATCAAACAGGGGAACGATTTCACATACTTAGTGAGGACATTATCAGCAGATGGAAAAATCACAACGGAAATCCAACAAAGATGCAACAAGGCAAATCAAAACATTGGGCAATTAACACAAATACTTAACGGAAATCCAACAAAGATGCAATAAAGCAAATCAAAACAATGGACAATTAACACAAATACTTAACGGAAATCCAACAAAGTTACAATAAGGTAAATCAAAATATTGGGCAATTAACACAAATACTTAACGGACATCCAACAAAGATGCAACAAGGCAAATCAAAACATTGGGCAAATAACACAAATACTTAACGGAAATCCAACAAAGATGCAATAAAGCAAATCAAAACATTGGGCAATTAACACAAATACTTAACGGAAATCCAACAAAGATGCAATTAGGCAAATTAGAACATTGGGCAATTAACACAAATACTTAACGGAAATCCAACAAAGATGCAATAAAGCAAATCAGAACATTGGGCAATTAACACAAATACTTAACGGAAATCCAACAAAGATGCAATAAGGCAAATCAGAACATTGGGAAATTAACACAAATACTTAACAGAAATCCAACAAAGATGCAATAAAGCAAATCAGAACATTGGGCAATTAACACAAATACTTAACGGAAATCCAACAAAGATGCAATAAAGCAAATCAGAACATTGGGCAATTAACACAAATACTTAACGGAAATCCAACAAAGATGCAATAAGGCAAATCAGAACATTGGGAAATTAACACAAATACTTAACGGAAATCCAACAAAGATGCAATAAAGCAAATCAGAACATTGGGCAATTAACACAAATACTTAACGGAAATCCAACAAAGATGCAATAAAGCAAATCAGAACATTGGGCAATTAACACAAATACTTAACGGAAATCCAACAAAGATGCAATAAAGCAAATCAGAACATTGGGCAATTAACACAAATACTTAACGGAAATCCAACAAAGATGCAATAAGGCAAATCAGAACATTGGGAAATTAACACAAATACTTAACGGAAATCCAACAAAGATGCAATAAAGCAAATCAGAACATTGGGCAATTAACACAAATACTTAACGGAAATCCAACAAAGATGCAATAAAGCAAATCAGAACATTGGGCAATTAACACAAATACTTAACGGAAATCCAACAAAGATGCAATAAGGCAAATCAGAACATTGGGAAATTAACACAAATACTTAACGGAAATCCAACAAAGATGCAATAAAGCAAATCAGAACATTGGGCAATTAACACAAATACTTAACGGAAATCCAACAAAGATGCAATAAAGCAAATCAGAACATTGGGCAATTAACACAAATACTTAACGGAAATCCAACAAAGATGCAATAAGGCAAATCAGAACATTGGGAAATTAACACAAATACTTAACGGAAATCCAACAAAGATGCAATAAAGCAAATCAGAACATTGGGCAATTAACACAAATACTTAACGGAAATCCAACAAAGATGCAATAAGGCAAATCAGAACATTGGGAAATTAACACAAATACTTAACAGAAATCCAACAAAGATGCAATAAAGCAAATCAGAACATTGGGCAATTAACACAAATACTTAACGGAAATCCAACAAAGATGCAATAAAGCAAATCAGAACATTGGGCAATTAACACAAATACTTAACGGAAATCCAACAAAGATGCAATAAGGCAAATCAGAACATTGGGAAATTAACACAAATACTTAACAGAAATCCAACAAAGATGCAATAAAGCAAATCAGAACATTGGGCAATTAACACAAATACTTAACGGAAATCCAACAAAGATGCAATAAAGCAAATCAGAACATTGGGCAATTAACACAAATACTTAACGGAAATCCAACAAAGATGCAATAAGGCAAATCAGAACATTGGGAAATTAACACAAATACTTAACGGAAATCCAACAAAGATGCAATAAAGCAAATCAGAACATTGGGCAATTAACACAAATACTTAACGGAAATCCAACAAAGATGCAATAAAGCAAATCAGAACATTGGGCAATTAACACAAATACTTAACGGAAATCCAACAAAGATGCAATAAGGCAAATCAGAACATTGGGAAATTAACACAAATACTTAACGGAAATCCAACAAAGATGCAATAAAGCAAATCAGAACATTGGGCAATTAACACAAATACTTAATTGCAAGCACATGGCAATAAATTCCAGAACAGTTTTATACGACACAATTTCCGTCCCAGCCGTAGGTCTTCAATGTCAAAACTGGACACTAACATCTATTGAAAAATGACACGTAACAGCAGAAATGCAAACCATGCGAAGAATATTGGATGTAATAAGGAGAGGCATGATCAGAAACGTTGAAAAAAGAGGACTGGTTGGAACAACACCAGTATTAGACTACATTAAAAGGCAGGAACTAAAATGGTTTGACCACGTAACAAGATTACCACCACACAGCACTCCCCCCTACACCTTTCCTCCAACAAACCATGCTATTTAATACAACGGATTCAAGGCCAAAGGAGGACCACGAAAAAAGTGGCTTATGGAAATATATGATACGACGAGTGCCGCTGTGCATGAGGCACACAGTTGGGGTCGTTCTAGAGATATATTTCTAACCGAGGCTCAAGAGTGTTGTGAGCTCCGTCTACAATCCCACACTTACAAAGGGGGCTCAGTTTGACAGACCGGGCGTATCAAGAGTTTTTTTCCTGGTATGCCCGCTTCTCCTAGTCGACCCAGTTGTAAAAGGGTACCTGAAGAAGTCATGGAACATTTCAGAGGCACTGGGGACGCTACGGAGTTTCTGCTCTGTCGGCACTTTCTGACATGAAAGGGACTAAGCCTGTATGGGGGGCACCCAGGGACACTGAAGTCGGTTTTATGAACCCTTTTCCAATATATAGATTTAATTATATTATATGCATCAAGGTACACGCAAATGTAGTCCCATGTCAGACACTGTTGTCAGGGATGGAGTGTTAGAGCCTTAATTGGATTACGTCTAGTGTTCTATAACGTAGAATAGGCAGTTCCCTCCATTGCTGCCTCTTTTTTCCTTAAACGTAAACCAGGTGCAGATGTACAGCTGGGTCTACTGGGATGTGTCAATAACAAGGGTTCAATTCTTTGCCTCGAAGAGCTAGCTCTCTACCATTCCACAACTCGAAGGCACACTAAAGAAGTCAAATAAATAATTACAGGCTATCAGTGGGGTTGGTTTTGTCTGCGCAAAGGACTGGCTTCCACAGCCTGAAGAAACCATAAGCCATACACAAGAACACAAAAATAAAATATCTACACCAAATTGTAGAAGAGATGCACCTAATTGAAGCCCAAATTAATGGTGTTTGTGTTAGACGCACTGAAGGTCGTACTGCCAGGACATGCATACAAAGACGAGTGAGCAGCTAGTTGAATAGATTTGATGGCGGGGAAAACATTCAGAGTTTAAGAAATAGTCATCGTGGAAAGTAGACAGTGAATTCTTGGAAATGTTGAAAAAACTTCACAATGGAGGTCAAGACCTCAGAGTTAGATGATTTTCTTTCAAATAACTGGTGATGACACGGAGCAACTTGCAGCATTCTTTACAGATGGGCTGTCAGTGGCTGTTACACTCCTGGACAGATGTGCTGTCAGTGGCTGTTACACTCCTGTACAGATGGGCTGTCAGTGGCTGTTACACTCCTGGACAGATGGGCTGTCAGTGGCTGTTACACTCCTGGACAGATGGGCTGTCAGTGGCTGTTACACTCCTGGACAGATGGGCTGTCAGTGGCTGTTACACTCCTGGACAGATGAGATGTTTAGCATTCTTCAGAAATGAGCTGTCAGTTTTTGGTGCACTCATATACCAATGAGCTTTGTAGCATTCTTTACAGATGTGCAGCCAGTTTTTGATGCACTCATGTACCAATGAGATGTTTAGCATTCTTCAGAAATGAGCTGTCAGTTTTTGGTGCACTCATATACCAATGAGCTTTGTAGCATTCTTTACAGATGTGCAGCCAGTTTTTGATGCACTCATGTACCAATGAGATGTTTAGCATTCTTCACAGATGTGCTGTCAGTATTTGGTGCACTCATGTACCAATGAGATGTTTAGCATTCTTCACAGATGTGCTGTCAGTATTTGGTGCACTCATGTACCAATGATATGTTTAGCATTCTTCACAGATGTGCTGTCAGTGGTTGGTGCACATTTAGAGCAAAGTGAAAGCCGAACTAAGAGCAACATTACATGTAAAGTTTGTCCCCTGCACACACGAGTTGTGAAAGTGCGGATTATATCTCATTGCAACATTTCTGGCAAGGACGGGGCTAACAGATTGTCACATGAAAGTAACACACTTTATTAAACTGATATACGAGCACATTTCGATTGTGTAAACAGGTTTATCTTGAACAGATACGGGCCAACATAAAAATAATGTGTGAACTCACTGAGAGGGAGTGAACTGATTGCAATTTTCAGACTTGGAATATGCTACGATAGATTGACAGGCGATCTGCTCAACAAAACTGAAGATATGAACTAGCGATAAGTGTAATTGTTGTACTGATACAAAGATCGATGAAAACTTGTTGTTTTTCTCACATTGTCGTAGTTTTCAGCGAGGCTGCGATATCTGCCCCATTCGGCATGACATGTCCGGTTTGGCTTGGCTTGGCTTTGTTCGTTCTCCCACTCCATCTCCCACTACCAAACCCTGATGGGCTTAAGTAGCAGAATGTAGTCCAGAGAACGGAATGCGTTGTGTCGTAGTTTACAGCTTGACTGCGATATTTGCACGTTTTGGTACAATACATCCGACTTCAGCAAGCATATTTTTAGTACCAGGCTAGCCTTCCCTCTTCGATCCCTTCTGCTGCAGCCTGTTATCCAGGATCACCACGTGGAGGTGTAGAAGGGTCTTGGCAGCTCTGGTTCGCTGGACCTGACGCTATCAGTCAGCTATGGTTCGCTGACCACTACAGCTCATGCGCTGCTCAGAATATTGATCCCAGCATCATGTCCGGTTTCAGAACAACACTTTTTGTGGAAGAAGGTTTGCCTTCGCTTCTCTCTTTGATCCATATTCTCTAAGTCAGGCTCCAGGAGTGCAGCCTGTTTCATGGGCCACCACTGGTTCGCTAACCCTGATACCAGCAGCCAGACATAGCTACAACCTGTCTTTAACCTGCTCATTGTGACTTCGGCATTATACACACGTAATACTTTTATAATAGTCTTTAATCTCTAATAGCCTTTAATCTAGAACTTTAGCACAGTCTATGCACATCTCTGACTTCGAGAATATCCCGCCCTCATTGCTGCTGATGCTGAATCTACTGCAATTGCTGGTACTAGAACTAGCTTGCCGGTGCAGAACATTTGCCAGTCGTTGTTGTTGCTTAGATGCTTGCCTCACTAGTTTCTACTGGCGGAGGCGCGCCTATTCCACCCCAGACCGTAGTCAATTTGGGCGATATTAAGACGCAAAAACCGGTGCTTGGATGCGTGTGTGTATCTGTATGTACCTAACCTGGTGTTTCCGTGATGATTTGCCAGTCATTTACAGTGTAGGAAATAAAAGAAACACCATCATATTAACAATTAACGCTTTCTTGTTATTTTAATTACCATTGATTACTGTCATTTTAGTGGAAGAAAAAAAATTATTATTAGAACAAATAAAAACACAAGCAATGCACATTATATCATTTCATATTTTTGTAAATGGTACTTAAAGGCAGTGGACACTGAAATAGTTGGAAAAGTATTTTACGTAAAATAATTATCATCGAAACCTTTCGGAGTAACTTTACCAAAAAGGAAAATATGAGAAAATCAGTGTTAAAGAAAACGTGCCATTTGCTCGACAAACTTGGATTTTTTTAAATGAAATTATCCACAGCGCTATCTGGAATAAGGTTTGTTCAACTTTAGCATTGAAACCTCCGAGGGGGTTAATAGGCAATACCCACTGTCTCCTTAAGCAGCTCGAAGAATTCGCTTTGAATGGGTGCTCTTCCCTTCTCATTCAGGTTATAATAGTATAACTAATGACGATTTTGACTAACTTGTCTTCTACTTTGAGGTTCCGTACTATAAAGGGTTTGGAGACAAATGTCCATCCCTTGATGTCTTCCCTTTACATTCTGGACACTTCTCTTTTTGTTCTCAATCTTCCGCTACCAAGTCCTGAACAGGGCTTTACAAGTAGCAGAATGTAGTCCAGAAAACGGAATGCGTTGTGTCGCTAAATTACAGCTTGACTGCGATATTTGCACCTTTCGGTCCGACACATCCGTCTTCGGCACCTTGAAATAAATATTTATTAACGTTATGATCCCTTACGGTTTAAGTCGGAAAACCAAATAATTCCAGCTGAATTCGTATTATCAGGATGCTTTGAAGTATCGGTTCTAAATATTGGGGATAATGGATTTGCAATAGTTTGGGAATTTTATAACGGCAATAATTTTTTAATTTTTTAACGGAAAAGGCCAAGGCATTGCGCACATAATTTGACATTATAGTGATTTCAGATATAAAAGGTTTAGATAATGTCACGGTGCACGGAATAAAATCAATAATATATGTTATGGTTGTATCGTTTATTCGGCAGATAATAGGTATTCAGTCATTTCGGTAAATTTGCCAATTAATTAATTTCGGTTTTTTCGGTCGATTAATCTGCTTTGATAATCAGTCATTCTTGTTTTTTTTAAAATTATTATTGCTAGACCTTTAAGATGTAGAAAGAAAACCATGACGACAGAAT
Organism: Ariolimax columbianus; assembly: GCA_036924085.1. Classification (NCBI taxonomy): domain Eukaryota; kingdom Metazoa; phylum Mollusca; class Gastropoda; order Stylommatophora; family Arionidae; genus Ariolimax; species Ariolimax columbianus. The sequence goes on from JAVGWX010000018.1 coordinate 59,151,668, forward strand.
CCTGGAAAACGAATTAGATTCAACATGTAAAAAATACATAAGAAATATACATTATTTCCAAGGACAGACAATCTAAGCTCACCAGTGTAATCTAATCCAAATCCCACGGCTGGCACACGCTGATCTACGCAACTTGAAATTACTTGCGATTGCCCAAGGTGCGTAACTTCATGCGGGTGAAAAACGTGTAAAATTATACAAAACTCTACTTCACTCCTCGGAGGATTTGTGGTTAATTTATATTTTATATTTTAATAAGGAATTAATAAACAGGTTATAAAGACTTCGTTTATATGTGTATTTAAACGTGTTGAAAACGTTTCTATTAGTAATTATTTGTGTTTTTCTTTTTTAAAGATGTGTGTATCTGTATTATATTGGTAGAGGCACACATCTTTCCACCTCGGTCTAACAGTAGCCCTTTTGGCGATATCAGGACGCATTAACCAGTAATGGGATGCATGTGTGCATGTGCTTGTACATATGCTAGTGTTTCAGTGATGCAAGATGGTTCTGTGTGTTTTAAACCAGACAGAATGTTCTTTCTCATTGAAGTTTGGTTTTTAACTGAGTGCAAGTGTTGTGAGTTTTATGTGTGTTGTGAGTTTTATGTGTGTTGTTAGTTTTATGTGTGTTGTGAGTTTTATGTGTGTTGTGAGTTTTATGTGTGTTGTGAGTTTTATGTGTGTTGTGAGTTTTATGTGTGTTGTGAGTTTTATGTGTGTTGTGAGTTTTATGTGTGTTGTGAGTTTTATGTGTGTTGTGAGTTTTATGTGTGTTGTGAGTTTTATGTGTGTTGTGAGTTTTATGTGTGTTGTGAGTTTTATGTGTGTTGTGAGTCTCATGTGTGTTGTGAGTTTTATGTGTGTAGTGAGTTTTATGTGTGTTGTGAGTTTTATGTGTGTTGTAAGTATCCTGTGTTTTGTAAGTCTCATGTGTGTTGTAAGTCTCATAAGACCTGTGTGTTGTAAGTATCCTGTGTGTTGTAAGGCTCATGTGTGTTGTAAGTCTCATGTGTGTTGTAAGTCTCATAAGACCTGTGTGTTGTAAGTTTCCTGTGTTGTAAGTCTCCTGTGTTGTAAGTCTCATGTGTGTTGTAAGTCTCCTGTGTGTTGTAAGTCTCATAAGACATGTGTGTTTTTAGTTTTCTGAAAGCTGTGTGTTGTAAGTCTCCTATAACCTTTATTGTAAGTCTTCTTAAATCTGCGTTTTGATTTGATCAAAGTCTAGTCATCTGAGAGAACTTCATTTCTGTGATCTTAACCTTTTACAAACAAACGTTTAGTAATCAGATTTGGAAACTCGTAAATTTGAATGTAAAATCATCATCATTTCTTCATTTGTATGGCATAGCCGACGTAAACCTCATATGATGAAGACTTTTTCACTATTAACAATACGCGTTTCATATCCCAATACATTAGTTACATTATAAATGTCACAAACACTCCGTTGCAAATAGGGGGATACAATCACTTAGACCCATCTGTCTTCTACAGCACTAAGTGGGGGCTAATATCAAAATAGAAGAACTCCCTGGACATTGGCAAAGGTCTCTGCACAATGTAGTTTTAAGATGGTGAACGTGTTCCCAGGCTTCCGTCTCCGATAACATTGAGCGTATTCCTAGGCTTCCGTCTCCGATAACGTTGAACGTGTTCCTAGGCTTCCGTTTCCGATAACGAGGCACGAGCTCCGCGTCAAGGTTACACTAGCAGACGATGATCTTCGTGGTTTGCTCAGCACTCAACTCCACGTATGGCTTTAGTTACAAGAACATCTTGTCGCGTTATAACAAAGTCGATGAGATGGCACTGATTAGATCAGGGTAGATTCACGATGGTTTTTTCCGTGTGGGTAGATCAAACATGGTGTTAATGATGGAAAATTCATGAAAGGCGCAGAGGCTGAGAAATAAAGGGACAGTACTGTTGTACTTTACTGTGCTGTGTGTCATCAATACTTCAATACAACACCTCCCCCCCCCCCCCCTCGCATCCCTCCCCAATCATTGCCAGAGCCTAATCTAGCAAGACTCATAAGCGTAATGATTGGTTCGATGAAAACGACGCAGAAAACAAGATGATGATAGATAGAGAAGCACCGCTGGTTTAGATTATTCCAAAAGGATCCCTTCTCAACGAGTAGACGAACTGCATTCTTCAGGATACGTACGGTAGTGCAACACCTGCTCAGATCAGTGCAAAGTGTCTGACTCCACGACAATGCGTGTATGCTGATGTCAATGACTCAAGTCGGTCTTACTGTGCTCTGAAGGATACATATGGCCATCTGTCCCATCATTCATCTCACGTTCTTAATGTGGACAGGACGGTGCTATTAACTGACAAAGTCCAGATTTTGAAGCGTTGTGTGATGCATTTTGACGCCATCCTCAACTGCCTATCCATCCATCATCAGCGAACAAGCCATAGCCCGTACGTCTCAAGCTGCTATTAACCGAGGGCTTGACCTCGAACCCAGCAATGTTGAGGTCAGAATTGGTTTGTCCCAGCATATTAATTGCGGTTGTCCATAAGTTGCATAGGACATACTGGCTATAGTACTGTAGTAGAAGAATTGTATGTATCCTTCTCAGTCACCAACGATTATAAGGATGGGCGTGTAGTGACACCGACATTGTTTTGCCTGGTCTCTGCAGCACCGATTTCTGATACTCTACATGATGCTGCTACTGGCATGCTTATCGGGTACAGGACGTAGGCCGGTTGTTCAAGACACCTGAAGTTTTACACCACGGTGAGTGAGGCCACGTTCTAGGATCTCCTGTTTGCTGACCACTGCACCCTTAACACCGACTCAGAACAAGATATGCTATCCACCGTATCTGAGTTTTCGACAGCATGCAGCATCGTTAGTCTCACAATCAACACTAGAAAAACGGAAGTGCACGTTCAGCTTGGTCTGGGAAAGTAGTACAATGAACCAAACATGACCACACAGAACAAGCGTCTCCAGGCATTTGATACCTTCGCCCACCCAGACAGTATCTTCACTAGAGAGGCGAATATCGACTACAGTTATCAGCAACGACGAGCTGTAAGATTGGAAGGCTTCAAGCAAACATCTAGAGCCGACAAGACTTCAGTGTCGCCACTCTGGTAAAAGTTTATAGTGCTTTAGTCTTATACACTCTGGTAAAAGTTTATAGTGCTTTAGTGTTATCCACTCTGGTTAAAGTTTATAGTGATTTAGTGTTATCCACTCTGGTTAAAGTTTACAAAGCTTTAGTGTTATCCACTCTGATTAAAGTTTATAGTGCTTTAGTGTTATCCACTCTGGTTAAAGCTTACAGTGCTTTAGTGTTATCCACTCTGGTTAAAGTTTATAGTACTTTACTGTTATCCACTCTGGTTAAAGTTTATAGTGCTTTAGTGTTATCCACTCTGGTTAAAGTTTATAGTGCTTTAGTGTTATCCACTCTGGTTAAAGTTTATAGTGCTTTAGTGTTATCCACTCTGGTTAAAGTTTATAGTGCTTTAGTGTTATCCACTCTGGTTAAAGTTTATAGTGCTTTAGTGTTATCCACTCTGGTTAAAGTTTATAGTGCTTTAGTGTTATCCACTCTGGTTAAAGTTTATAGTGCTTTAGTGTTATCCACTCTGGTTAAAGTTTATAGTGCTTTAGTGTTATCCACTCTGGTTAAAGTTTATAGTGCTTTAGTGTTATCCACTCTGGTTAAAGTTTATAGAGCTTCAGTGTTATCCACTCTCGTTAAAGTTTATAGTGCTTTAGTGTTGTCCACTCTGGTTAAAGTTTATTAAGCTTTAGTGTTATCCACTCTGGTTAAAGTGTATAGTGATTTAGTGTTATCCACTCTGGTTAAAGCTTACAGTGCTTTAGTGTTATCCACTCTGGTTAAAGTTTATAGTACTTTACTGTTATCCACTCTGGTTAAAGTTTATAGTGCTTTAGTGTTATCCACTCTGGTTAAAGTTTATAGTGCTTTAGTGTTATCCGCTCTGGTTAAAGTTTATAGTGCTTAAGTGGTATCCACTCTGGTTAAAGTTTATAGTGCTTAAGTGTTATCCAGTCTGGTTAAAGTTTATAGTGCTTTAGTGTTATCCACTCTGGTTAAAGTTTATAGTGCCTTAGTGTTATCTACTCTGGTTAAAGTTTATAGTGCTTTAGTGTTATCCACTCTGGTTAAAGTTTATAGTGCTTTAGTGTTATCCACTCTGGTTAAAGTTTATAGTGCTTTAGTGTTATCCACTCTGGTTAAAGTTTATAGTGCTTTAGTGTTATCCACTCTGGTTAAAGTTTATAGTGCTTTAGTGTTATCCACTCTGGTTAAAGTTTATAGTGCTTTAGTGTTATCCACTCTGGTTAAAGTTTATAGTGCTTTAGTGTTATCCACTCTGGTTAAAGTTTATAGTGCTTTAGTGTTATCCACTCTGGTTAAAGTTTCTAGAGCTTCAGTGTTATCCACTCTGGTTAAAGTTTATAGTGCTTTAGTGTTGTCCACTCTGGTTAAAGTTTATTAAGCTTTAGTGTTATCCACTCTGGTTAAAGTGTATAGTGATTTAGTGTTATCCACTCTGTTTAAAGTTTATAGTGCTTAAGTGTTATCCACTCTGGTTAAAGTTTATAATGCTTTAGTGTTATCCACTCTGGTTAAAGTTTACAGCGCTTTAGTGCTATCCACTCTGGTTAAAGTAAAAGTGCTAGCGTGTTATCCACTCTAACGCATGCCTGTGAAACATGGACAGTGTATGACATCCACACCAAACAGCTAAGTCATTTAAATATATGTTCGAAAGATGTTCAGGTTGAGGAGGTAGAGCAAGGAGCTTAAATGAAGCTCTTATTGTGTCCTAATATGTCGAGCATCCATATACGTAAACGAAAAGCCCAATTAAGATCGGCGAGGCATGTTGTTCGCATGTCCAGTGAGAGCATCTCCGATCCAAGCAGTTATTTTACGTGAGCTAACAACTGAATGCTGCTCATTAAAGAAGACAGAAGAAACGAAGTAGACACTCCTAGAAGGCGACTTTGAGATGCTTCAATAGTGATGTTGCCTTCTGGGAGTTGCTTGATCAGAACCGTTCAACCTTGTGCGCTTGCATCACACAAGACGCTCAGATCGCACAGCGTAAAACCATCTCCGAAGCGCCAAGACAGCATGACGCCCTAACAAAATGCACGACGCTTCCACAGCCGACTCCTCTCTTGAGTGCCCCGAGCGCGTTAAAGTCAGCCGTGCCATGGTTGCTTTCTTTACCCATATTAGAACATATCTAGCTGTATAAGTCTGATGATGTTGCCATATTCACCTGAGATAGGTAATTAATATTATTATTACATTGTAAATAACCGGCGGCTGTTTAATCGGTATCGGCCTAATGATTTAAGAGCAGTGCTCTGTCAACTATGCCAAGAGTCCGCACCAAAAAGAGTTGTGGTACAGTGGGTTCCATCCCACTGTAACATCCAAAGCAACGAGGAGGCAGACAGACTGGCAAAAGTAGGTGCAAGACTACCACAACCAGATTCTAGTGTGACATACAAAGAGTCAAAAAGGCTTATTAGAGCTAGATACATGACCAAATGGGAAACAGAACATACTGGCTACACAAAAAACTATGGCTTTTACCAGTTGAGCAGAAGAGAGCAGGTCGTGGTCTTCAGACTTCGCACAGGCCACAATAGACTGAGGTACCACCTATTCAATCAATTGAAGATAGGTGGCATTGACGAATGCCCGTGTGGTACCGGGAAGATGACCGCTGAACATTTGCTGCAAAACTGCCCGACATACGAGGAGAAAGCAGATGTGTGGCCATCACCAGTGGCAACACTAGACAAGTTCTATGGCAGTGTCGACAGCCTTAGGATGACCGCTGCTTTTTTCGAAAAAATTCAGGTTGACGTCTGACAGCGTACGAAGAAGAAGAAGAAGAAGAAGAAGAAGGTATCGGCCGACAAGGGACAGCCGATGAAACGATAATCGGGTTAATTTGCTTATCGGTGCAAGCCTAACTTAGATTACTGTATACATTTACACTCCAATGTTAGGCATATACCACCTATATAGCTCGCTTCTTTTAAAGTAAGCAAAGTTTCCAAAAGCATTTGAAATCTCTCGCCTTTTTACTCGAATGTGTTTATCAGATTTCCAACTGCAGCTGGCCCCTAGAAAGGAAGCATGTATTTCAGCTTTATCCGTGACCCATTATATAATCAGTTATTGTATATGTTCAGGTTGTTATTCATAAATACAACCCTCTTCTTGAAAAGGTACAAGAGTCTTGTTTATTCATTACTGATACCACTCTGGTAATGTTCCCGAATACTGACATCTTAAATTTATGACTAGAACACATTTGATCTTAAGCTGTTTAAAAAAGCATTACTGCTGTTCGACATTATTCCCATTGCTTTGGAAATTGAGGGGTGGGAAAGGCTGATGACTAAAGGTCACTTCGCCACTGCTGTCGACCCGTGGTGTGCTGGCTTTGTTTGTTTATTTCACCCCATAACTGAAAAAAACAACATATGTTCTACCGGGGATTCTTCTTCTTCTTCTACTTCTTCGTTCGTTCTGAATCTCCCACTACCAAACCCTGGAAGGGTAAGTAGCAGAATGTATTCTAGAGAACGGGATGCGTTGTGTTGTAGTTTACAACTTGGCTGCGATATTTGCACCTTTCGGTCCAACACATCCGACTTCAGCAAGCATTTTTTTAGTACCGGGTTAGCATTCCCTCTCCGATCCATTCTCCTTAGCCAGTCTGCCCTGCTGCAGCCTGTTATCCAGGATCACCGCGTGGAGGTGTAGAAGGGTCTTGGCAGCTACGGTTCGCTGGCCCTGACGTTAGCAGTCAGCTATGGGTCGCTGACCACTGCAGCTCATGTGCTGCTCAGCATCTTGATCCCTACCGGGGATTCAATCCGATGTCCTCCTTGCCAGCAAAAAGACATCGAAACCATTTGGTAACTATGCTAAATACAGACCCGCATTCTCTCAGCGTTTACACAAGGATTTTACATATTATAACTTTTAGGTTTCACATATTATCACTTTAGGATTTCACACATTATAACTTTAAAATTTCACACATTATAACTTTAGGATTTCACACATTATAACTTTAGGATTTTACACATTATAACTTCAGGATTTCACATATTATAACTTCAGGATATCACACATTATAACTTCAGGATTTCACAACAAAGCTGGCACACGACAGAAACACAGAATGACACCAACATCTGTAACAAAGTTGGCACACGATAGAAACACAGAATGACACCAACATCAGTAACAAAGCAGGACAACGACAGAAAAACACAGAATGGCACCAACATCAACAATAAAGCAGGCACACGACATAAGCACAGAATGACACCAACATCAGTAACAAAGCTGGCACACGACAGAAACACAGAATGACACCAACATTATCAACAAAGCTGGCACACGACAGAAAACTATCTCCTCAAAATGTCTAACGGCACAAGTGGATAGAAGAAGAAGATAATGATGACCAGCCTTTTCTAAATTCCTCCACAATCTGTTTTCTATTCTCGGTTGAAAAATCCCATTTAAATGATAAAATGTACTATTGCAATGTGTTCAAACAATCATAACAGAAAAGAAGAAAAAACTCAATTATAAATTATATCATTATCTGGCAATAACCTCATACAATTGCCTGAGCATGCATTTCAAAATTTCCTAATACAAGAATTTTGTGATATTAAAAAAGAAGAATCAATCAAGGCACTTGTGCACGTCAGAATGGATACATCCCTACAGGTACTCGTACTGAAACGTCTGCGAAGAATTGCTCTAATTGGCTCAGAATGATGCAGGGCACAACTAATCTTGATGGTTTATTACTAGGAGCAAAATAAAGCATTGTGTATATGCTTGCAAGATAAGGATTTTGCTAGCCCCGTGCTTGACTTTCCTTTCTATTAAGCTAGAAATGGGTAACTGCCTTGCAGGTAGGTCTAGCTGAACGACGAGACAGGTAATTAGTAACCCTGCGTCTGGTTGTTTTTCTTGAATGCCCACAATGAGTAACTTTACTCTTTGTGCGCCCTGAAAATGAGGTTATGTAGCGAGTTAAAGTAGAGTTCCTCACATCCAGAGCGTGCTGATGAAGGTGTACCGCGGTCTTCCAGGCGGTTGTACTATGTTTGGCATCATCTGCTTGGCGCTCACTACTACGGGGATCACATTAATTCACATCTTCTCAGCCAGGCTGCCTGAAAAACAGCCTGTTTTCAGATAACGCTACATGGACGTCCTGGTCAGTATGTTGTGCCTGATTAGACTAGGGCCTAAGTTCCCCAAGCCTTACGTCTTAAAATGCAGCCACCTACTGCAATGCAATCGGTATTACTTTATCTCCACCTGCTCGAAGGAGGGGGGGAGGGGGGGGGACTCAGTGGTCTCGATCTAAGGTGTCCGCTCGGGTGCCGGAGGTGCAGGCTCGAATCTCGGTGGAGAACATAATTTTTTCACGTGGCTCTTCTGGTAAAAATTTCCCTGATCTCTGGGTAGTGAGATCGGACTCCCGTGTTCAGTGTCGAGCACGTTAAAAATCAATTGGCAGTTAGTAATCAAAAAGACTATGTTTAACGGCTGTTGAAAGGACAACAATTTTAGTTAAAAATATACCCAATTTATTTGTACCTTTCGCCAGGCCTAGTAAGCCACAGGAAGTTATAAATACATTCTACGAATAGCTGGCAACAGACATTAACACAGCATGACTGTTTGAGACCAGGATTACAAGTATTCCAGGCTATAGGATTACCTTTCATTGTTCACATAATAATAGCAAGGTCTGTGTGTATGTTATGCAAACTGTTTGCCCCGTCTTCTTCACTCGTTCTGTATGAAGTATGTTTAAACAATGTCAATGAGCCCTTAAAAAAGTTTATTATCTGTGTTGTTCTTTGTCCATGATGCAGACGTTCTGTTTGTAACGGCTGTTTAGTTTGTTTCCCTCTTAGCTCGGTACGTGACATACATGTTTATATCTGTTCTACATTTTTTTTTAACCCGCGCCTTAACGATGTGCTCTTGCACATCCGTTCGTATTTCTCCATAGCTGTCCACTCACCACCTGTATATTTACCTACCTGTCTGTCAATCCATCAATCTACCTATTATTCAATCCATCTGTATATCTGTCATTCAACTTATTTACCTATCTGTCCGTCAATCCATTTACATACCTGTTAGTCAATCCATCTACTTATCTGTCCTTCAATCCACCTACCTACCTGTCCGTCAATCTATCTACCGACCTGTCCATCAATCCATCTACCTACCTGTCCGTTAATCCATCTACATACATGTCCGTCAATCCATCTACCTACCTGTCTGTCAACCCATCTACCTACCTGTCCGTCAATCCATCTACCTACCTGTCCGTCAATCCATCTACATACCTGTCCGTCAATACATCTACTTATCTGTCCGTCAATGCATCTACCTACCTGTCCGTCAATCTATCTACCTACCTGTCCATCAATCCATCTACCTACCTGTCATTCAATCCATCTACCTACCTGTCCGTCAGTCCATCTATTTACATACTTATCCGCCCGTTCATTCGAATATCTATCTACATAACTACCTAAGCCCACCTGTCTACTTACCAATTTATCTACCCCTACGTATGTCTGTCTACCTGCCTACTCCATACGCCCGCCTGTCTATCTATTTACCTACCCAATACGTGCAACTGTGTATCTGTATCCCTATCGCATACGCCCACCTGTCTACATATCTATCTACCACATACGCCCACCTGTCTACATATCTATCTACCCCATACGCCCACCTGTCTACATATCTATCTACCCCATACGCCCACATGTCTACCTATCTACCTACCTCATACGGCCACCTATCTACCTACCTCATACGCCCACCTGTCTACCTATATATCTACCCCATACGCCCACCTGTCTACATATCTATCTACCCCATACGCCCACCTGTCTATATATCTACCTACCTCATACGCCCACCTGTCTACCTATCTACCTACCTCATACGCCCACCTGTCTACCTTTCTACCTACCCCATACACCCACCTGTCTACCTATCTACCTACCTCATACGCCCACCTGTCTACCTTTCTACCTACCTCATACGTCCACCTGTCTACCTATCTTTCTACCCCATGCGCACACCTACCTATTTACCTACCCCATACGCCCACCTGTCTACCTATCTACTAATCCCATATGCCCACCTGTCTACCTATTTACCTACCCCATGCGCACACCGACCTATCTACCTACCCCATACACTAGCCAGTTTGTCTATCTACCTATTACATATGCCCGCCGGTCTACCTACCTATATTTATACCACTATGTCTGTCTGTCTACCTACATATATGTCTACTTACTGACACGTCCATCTGTCTACCTGCCAATTGGTGTATCCGTATGTCCTCCTAACTGGGAACCTACTATACATATGTATATCTTCCTACCTGTCTACCTCTCTATCTATCTGTACGTGTGTGTGCCTATCTATTTGTCTACCTATCTACCTACCTGCACGCCTTTCTGTGCGTCTGTCTGTGTACGTGCCTGCACGTATGTCTGACTGCATGTCTATTTGTCTACCGATCAATCTACCTACACGTATGTCTGCCTGCTTATCTGCCTACCTATCTACTTACCTACACATCTGTCTGCATTTCTGTCTACCTATCTACCTACCTACACGTATGTATGTCTGTCTACCTATCTACCTACCTGCACGTATATCTGTTTATCTATCAACATACCTGCACGTTTGTCTGTCTGTCTACCTGTCTGCCTATCTTCTCGCCTATCTCTTTATCTATCTACCTACCTGCACGTCTGGATGTCTGCCTGTCTGTTTACCTATCAACCTACCTCCACGTCGTTATGCCTGCTTGTCTGTTCTCCTAACAACCTACCTACACACTTGCTTGTCTGTCAACCTATTAACCTACGTGCACGTCTGTCTACCTTCCTATCTACTGCATGCCCGTCCGATACACCTACCTATCCACAAACATAGCTATCTACATTTCTGTATATTTCTAAACTGGATTATCTACCTATCAATTATCCATCTGCCTGCCTGTCTGTCTGTCCGTCCGGCCGTCCGTATGATCCCATTTGTATGTCTGCATGCCTGGCTCTTTTTCTGTTTGTGTAATTACTTACTTATTCGTCTGCCGATATATATATATATATATACATATATATATATATATATATATATATATATATATACACACACACGCACGCACGCACACATCTATCTACCTGACTGGTTTGCCACATTTTCAGTCTATCTCTCTCTTTATATCTCTATTTCTCAGCCTGTCTATCTTAATCCAACTTCCTATTCATTGATCCTTCATTGCTTCTATATTGTAACGTGCCAGACATGTGCAGTCTGTACATTGCAAAGGCAGAAGCTGCAAGTCTACACATGGGAAAGGCTGTGGACTTTGTTCAGGCGATGCCCCTAAGGTGTGTCATATCGAAAAAAACATTAACGCAGAAGAGCTTACACCTAATTTAAACCTGTCACAATAATGTGATCTATCACAAACAATGACTTACACAGTTTCACATGTTATAATCCAGGATTTGAATTCATTATCCTCCACCTCGCTGGGTTTATACACTACCACACAGACCATTCAAGAACAAGTACCAGGTACACTAACCTTCCATTCCAACATTATATCAAGCACGATCAGGCTTCCCGTTAAACTGGACCAGGTCTCTAAGGTAAACAGAACTCGTGAACTAACACGGAAACACACAGCCCTTTCCTTCTATATCTGCCGGTGTTTTATTTATTATTGCTCCACACTCTCATTCCAACATCTCATCACGCCTTCTGACGCCGACAGGAGGAAGGAAATGCCAGGACTTGTTATCGATGAAGTGTCAATAAATTAGCTCAAACATGGCAACGGTAGAGTTCCACAAGCTGAAAGCTAGCACGAGATAGGAGAAATGGGCGAATCGAGTTCAGATGATCATTCAAAAATTTCGATTGGGTTTTCACTAATGAGAAAACAAAAACTAAGATAATTAGTCAGATAGACAGGATTAGCCAACTAGACAAGATTAGCCAAGTAGATAAGATTAGCCAGATAGACAAGATTAGCCAAGTAGATAAGATTAACGAAATTGACAAGATTAATCAAGCTTACAAGATTAGCCAAGTAGACAAGATCAGCCAAATATACATGTTTAGCCAAATAGACAAGATTAGCCAAGTAGACAAGATTAGTTAAGTAGACAAAATTAGCCAAGTAGACAAGATTAGCCAAGTAGACAAGATTAGTCAAATATACAAGATTAGCTTAGTAGACAAGATTAGCCAAGTATACATGATTAGCCAAGTAGACAAGATTAGCCAAGTAGACAAGATTAGCCAAATAGACAAGATTAGCCAATTAGACAAGATTAGCCAAGTAGATCAGACGTGTGCTCAGCAGATAAGCATAAATGATCAAACGTTAGAATTAAAACTTATCCTATCCTTCTAAATATAATATCATGTACGCTGCGTGCCCTTTGCAGAACGTCGCTTGATACAACCACCAACCATTTTGACTGAGTTTTTTTTTTGGCAGGTGTGCTGTACGGTTGGTTGTCATTACTTTCAGCACGAGGAGGGGTGATCACACTAACAGAAAACTCCGTGTCTGCCAAACTGGACACGGCGGGATTCGAACCTGGTTGGGATTTGGAAACAGAAACGTTGGCCACGCTGTCTCCATGGAAATATAATAACGAATGATGTGAAAGTTGTGAAATAGAAACCAGAAAGAAAGTAAAGATGGACAAGTCCAGTGCTCATCAGTTTGACGCGTATAATTACATTAAAACAAATTATTACAAAATTACAAATGAAGATTGATCTAATGTTATGTGTACTCGTAATTAGTGTACGGGTTATAAACCACATGGTTAGGTCATCCCGTAACCGGTGAGGAAATTGGGGCACACAGACATCCTCACAACCCCACGCCACCGTTCTCTGTCACCTGTGCCTCTTCTGGTCGGAGATTGGTCCATTATTTTATGTTGTCCTCCCACCTCTTTTTGAGCTGGCCTCTTCGTCGTCTGCTTGCACCTTTCCGTGGAGGATTGTATTTGCAAGGCCATGTCATCTCGATATGTGACCGTACTAAGCGAGTTTTCTTCTTTTGACAGTTGCCAAGAGGTCTTCAAAAGGCCCTATTGCTCTTGTAATTCTATCTCGTATTTCCTCATTTGTAACTCGATCTTTGCACGTGACGTTTAAAAGTCTTCGGAAACATCTCATCTCCAAGGCCCGTATCCTTCGCTGAAGGGCAGCTGTAACTGTCCATGTCTCACAAGCATAGAGGAATATTGACAGGAGCAGTGTACGCATTAATCTTATTTTCGTGCATAGTGCTAACCGTTTATCTTGCCAGATTTTGTAAAGCCGTGCAAGCGCCGCTATTGTCTATGCTATTCTGGCCAACACCTCACATTTTGGTCCTTCATCCCTGACAATCGACCCAAGATATTTAAAACGGTCAACCACTTCGAGTTCCTGACCGTTAGCTTTTATCCTGCTGTTGAAGGCCGTGACGTTGTTGGTCATTAATTTTGTCTTTCCATACCATAGTCAAGAGCTGTTTCATCGAGCCTTCTGACCCATTCCTGCAGTTCTGCTTCTGAACCCGCCAACCCCTCGATGTCATCTGCAAAACGGGCGGTGGACAAACAAAAGGAGAAGAGAATTGAGGTATTTGAAATGTATATATATTCCTCCTTTTTTAATGGCGCAAAAAACAGACGTAGTCCTACAGTGGATTCTGTAACACTGTGGGATTCATGGAAACGAGAAAGCAGATGAGCTCCCTTAAGCCGGAAGTGGAGGCACGCAGACTCCCCATCCGCAGAGCTATAAAGAAGCAAAGACACTCATCAAATGATCCATGAGAACAGAATGGAGAGACCAGCACTAAGAATTCAAGCCAGAAAATGACAGCATAGACAAACTTGGTAGAGATGGACAGACAAAGATCTTCAGACTCAGAACTTGACATTGTAGACTCAAGGCCCACCTCCACAGAATGGGTCTCAGAGACACTACCGCGTGCAATTGGGGAGCACCCAAGCAAACACCAGAACATACCCTGCAGGACTGCCCGACCTACGCAGACCAAAGAGAGCCAATCTGGCCTGGAGAAGCGATCATGGTCCAAAAGCTGTGGGGGACCGGCGAAGACCTGAAACGCACAGTCTCCTTCGTTAACCTCACCAGGCTAGCAGCACAGCAATAGTTGATCGACGAAGAAGTGGAAGAACAATGGCGCAAGTCTCGTGGAAGAAACAGAAAACAGATAAGGAAGGCTTTGGAAAAATTCGTGGCACAAAGAAGATCAATAAAGAACATCAGAGTCAGCTAAAGATATTTTTGTCATACTAAAAGATACATCACCTTGCTGTATATAAAACTGGAAAGGACGGTATAAATATATCAGATGCACAAGGGGAAGACAACATCATTAACAGGGAAGGGAGGGGGCGAGGGAATATCGTGAGATTGATAGCGAGACAGTCATGTCTCAGGCTGCACATCTAAACAAGAATGAGACAGAGGACACTGACCATCAAGCGATTGCAGCTAACCTTTAATGCGAGATGACAACTGAACAGACTCCGACTTCTCTGATCGTCTCATATTCAATAAAAAGATAAGAGATTGAGCTGATAAGTGATAATGCCTTGGATGTTGATGGTATCACATTAACTGATATAACTGGACTGTGTGTTAAGAAAGACTGCAGGCGAGATGGTTTGCTAGTGTAGCAGATCCTCTATTTCTTTGCCCTGGCCGTGATCTAACTTAGAACATTCTCACACTCATCCACATCATCATGACCATACTCAGTAAATGACATATCACACAGCAGGTGGCATATTTATTATATCATACTCATATCATAGAATGAGTAGAGAAATTACAAACACAATATAATACATATCTTAACTAAACATTCTACTAAAACGGGAATTATAAGCATTAGCTATTGATGGAATTCCCAACTAACTAAAAACCCAGTTCTATTGCCTTGCAATTACATCCCACACACATCGCCTTAATTGCGTCTTCAACACACCTTATCAAATACTCTTCCTCACTGAAATCCCCTCAGGCGGGCGATCTCGACATAACTCGTTCACAATGTGTCCTTGCTTACAAACACACGTTCAGATTATCTATTAATGCAAAACTCACACACCTATTTGAGCGATCCTGTTCTATCACTAAACATTCGTCCAACAGTCTATCAATCACTCCTCTATCTAAGTCGGTGAGTTAAACATACTATCCACATTCAGTCTCTCTCTCTCTTCCATACAGCCTCTCTCTCTCCCTCACTCTCCATCTCTCATCCAGCCTCTCGAGCTAAACTTTGTCTCGAGTTATATATCCTCAAGCAAGGCCAGAGCTTGACCAATCGATCTCAGGTATGGTCATCTTCAATTCCAATTGGAACGAAACACTTTGCACACCTGTCACTCATTCTCTCGCAGCAAGCCCGTTGCCAATTTCGTCTGTCAATCAATCTCCCCCTACCAAAATCGGAAGGCCAGTGGTCAGTTTCTACCTGTCCACATTCCTTAACCCAACTCTGTTCTCCTTTGCTGAGACAGTGAGTGACCTTGACATGCATTCATGTAGCTTTAAGCTTTAACATGTTCAGGCATCCTAAACTCCCCTTGCTCCGGCGGGAACTGTTACACTAGCGGGAGAGGAGAATGTATGACAATGACCTCCAAGATGAGAAGCATAGAGGCAGTGACTGTCTGAGACGTGTTTAACGAGTACCGCAACCGTTTCTGAATCTTGAGCCTTGCTTCGGAAGATGCAGAAGAGTTGGTTATGCCATGTCTGGATAGCAGACACAGAATTGTCAGGATCTCGTGCGGATCTAGTCCTTGTGGTGTTACGCGTGCATGAGTAAAGGAGCTGCCATCTTGGTCTCTGGGACACCCATAGTGGGAACATCGGAGGGAAATATAATTTTGAAGTTGATCAATTACTTTCTCTTGGGTGAATACTCTGTAATTGAAGAACCTGCGATTGCGCAGTTTTGAAATCATTCACAAGTTAAGCAGAGTATAGAGCATGAGAACGAGAAGCAGAAGTGTGTACAGGCAGCGAGGTACGGGAATGCTATGTGTCTGCACAAGGCACAATTTACTGAGATAGACTGGTAACCTCTCGGTCTGTTCAGAATACAATGACGTCGATTCTTTACAAAAGCGAACGGAAAAACGTAAGGTAAGAGCAGCGTGACAGCAGGCACCGGCTCGGAATCTAGGCATTATTGTAACCGGGTATGTGTGGGCATTATTGTACCAGGTCTGAGTAGATATTATTGTACCAGGTATGTGTAGGCAGTATTGTACCAGGTTTGTGTAGGCATTATTGTACCAGGTCTGTGTAGGTATTATTGTTCCAGGTTTGTGAAGGCATTATTGTACCAGGATTGTGTAGGTAGTATTGTACCAGGTATGTGTAGACTTTACTGTACCAGGTATGTGTAGGCCTTATTGTGCCAGATCTATTTAGGCATTATTGTACCAAGTATGTGTGTTATCATGTCTGCACCATTTTTTTGTCAGATACTCGTTTCCAGCTGGTAAGAGTAGACAGTGTCACGACCTAGAATGTGAGAAACAAACGCTAATGCTGTTTTGTCGCTCAGACACCTCACTTGCCTCTAAATCCTGCTATTCCTACATTAACAAATGTTTCCCTCCTAAGTTCTAACATCCCGAAAGAGGGATGTGTATGAGGTTAGTAAGCGCATCATGTGAATCACATAGCTATTGTAACTGGCAAAGCAAAGTTCAGGCTTCCTGTACAGAGGCCATCTCTATTGGTAGTCCTGTACTTGACGTTGTCTGAGCTGCTGATAGCTGATGTTGCAACCTGTTGACAAGATGCCTCAATAACTGTACTGTTTGGGTCTGCATACAGATTTAACATGATATTGCTCCCAGCCTGCACCTAACTTCTGGTGTGTTCTTATTCTTCTTCTTCTTCTTCTTCTTCTTCGTACGCTGTTCTGGTGTGTTCAATAAATAATAGTATGCATAGCTGAAGCCAACCAGCCTTACTTGAAGCCCACCAGCCCTACCTGAAGCCCACCAGCCCTACCTGAAGCCTATCAGCTCTACATGATGTACACCAGCCCAACCTGCAGCCTACCAGTCTTACTTGAAGCCCACCAGCCATACATGACGCCCACCAGCCCAACATACAGCCCACGAGCCATACCTGAAACCCATCTGCCATACCTGAAGCCCGCCAGCCATACATGAAGCCCACCAGTCATACCTGAAACCCACCAGCCATACATGAAACCCACCAGCCATACCTGAAGCCCCCCAGCTATACCCGAAGCCCACCAGCTATACCTGAAGCTCACCAGCCATACCTGAAGTCTACCAGCGATATGTGAAGCCTACCAGCTCTACCTGAAGTCCACTAGCCGTATCTAAAGCCAACCAACCCGCCCTGAGGCCCACCATCCATACCTGCAGCCCACCAGTACCACATGAACCCCGCCAACCACTTTATACTTTTTTTATGCGTTCGCCTTATTTCTATAATCACCAAGGCGGTGTGCGTTGCACTGTGGTTTTTATTTTGCGCCTGTCGGCCCAGTGCATCCGACTTCAGCATTCATTATATATAAGGGCCTGCTTCCTCCTGCATTTTCTAAGGGTTTGCTTCCCCTGGGTAACGGCCGGTGCTGGTTGTGAGCCGTGTCACTTAACCACTATCCCACGCCGTCCCCCGTAATCATATTTAAGACAACACTATCATAAGTTGATGATAACCACAATCAACACTACACTATCATGAGTTGGTGGTAATCCTTTTTGCCTTAGCTATCAGCGCTCTTTCTTGGCAGAATTTCACGTGTGAAATTTCTAAACGTCCAAACAATGTCAACCGCGTTTATCACAAGTTGCAGGTATTTTGTACGGACTATTTTTTTTATCAATGTAGTGGGTCAGCCTCACCTGTCACTAATGTATAGGTCAAACATCTCCTTCCTACCTGCCTTCGTTAAACTGCACCAGGTCTCTCGGTAAATATAATCCGTGAACTAACATAATCACAATCATCGCTCATAAAACTTGACATTCCTTCTGGATGGGTTGAAAAAAGGTGTGAAACGAGTGCTCTCCACCGACTTTTTCCTCTTGTCGTCTTCCCTGACTCCAACCATGAAACTCAGACTGTCCTGGTCTGGCATTCCAATTTTCACAGCCATTATTCTTTGACCAGGTTACTGAGAAACTAAAATCATTCACCTGATGACGTCGGCAGATATAAAAAGGTCAAGAAAGGGATACAACAAAAGATGAGATAGGCGAAAGATGCGTGGATATGTGAGCAACGTACAAACATCGAAGAGAGATTAGACATAAATGACGCTAAAGGAACATACAAGCGGGTAAAAAAAACTGTAACACCAAGACAAGGCAGGAACTTTATTGTCCAGGATAAAAGTGGCAAGTGCCTTATTGAGGACAATGACGTACTTGCACGATGGACAGAGTTTTGTTCCTAGTTACACAACTATGAGGGACGGCACAAACCGAGGAAAACAATCTCTCGAGCATCAACAACTATATAGGATATCAAACCGATAATTAAGGACGAGTTAGCTGCAGCGGTATTTATGGCGACGAAGGAAAGTCGAAGGGACTCTATACTAGCAGAGCTCTTACAAGCCGGTGGGGAAGTAGTGATGGAAGGTCTGACACACATCTGCAACAAAATGTTAGCAACGGGAAACAACACAAAATCGAAGGTTACACTTTTAAATAAGTCAATAGGCCCTACCGACATTCCACAAACCACACCAGCAGTCCACTAACCATACTTACAGTCCACTAACCACACCTACAGTCAACCAGCCACAGCCACGGTGACCAACCACACCTACGGCCCACCAACAACACCTACAGTCAACCAGCCACAGCCACAGTCAACCCGCCCCGCCTACAGCACACCAACCGCACCTGCAGCCTACCAACCACACCTACAGTCGACCAGCCACAGCCACAGTCAACCCGCCCCGCCTACAGCACACCAACCACACCTCCAGCCCACCAACCACACCTACAGCCCACCAACCGCACCTGCAGCCCACCAACCACACCTACAGCCCACAAACCACACCTAAAGCCCACAAACCACACCTAAAGCCTACCAACCACACCTACAGTCTACCAACCACACCTACGGCCCACCAACCACACCTACAGTGACCAACCACACCTGCAGTCTACCAACCACACCTACGGTCCACCAACCACACCTACGGCCCAGCAACCGCACCTACAGTGACCAACCACACCTGCAGTCTACAAACCACACCTACGGCCCACCAACCACACCTACAGCCCACCAACCACACCTACAGTGACCAACCACACCTGCAGTCTACCAACCACATCTACAGTGACCAACCACACCTACAGTGACCAACCACACCTACAGCCCACCACCCACACCTACAGTGACCAACCACACCTGCAGTCTACAAACCACACCTACAGTGACCAACCACACCTACGGCCCACCAACCACACCTACAGTGACCAACCACACCTACAGTGACCAACCACACCTACAGTGACCAACCACACCTACAGTGACCAACCACACCTACGGCCCACCAACCACACCTACAGTGACCACTCACACCTACGGCCCACCAACCACACCTACAGCCTACCAACCACACCAACAGCCCACCAACCACACCTACGGCCCACCAATCACACCTACAGCCCACCAACCACACCTACAGCCCACCAACCACACCTACAGTGACCAACCACACCTACAGCCCACCAACCACACCTACAGTGACCAACCACATCTGCAGTCTACCAACCACACCTACAGCCTACCAACCACACCTACAGTGACCAACCACACCTGCAGTCTACCAACCACATCTACAGTGACCAACCACACCTACAGTGACCAACCACACCTACAGCCCACCAACCACACCTACAGTGACCAACCACATCTGCAGTCTACCAACCACACCTACAGCCCACCAACCACACCTACAGCCCACCAACCACACCTACAGTGACCAACCACACCTACAGTGACCAACCACACCTACAGCCCACCAACCACACCTACAGTGACCAACCACATCTACAGTGACCAACCACACCTACAGTGACCAACCACACCTACAGCCCACCAACCACACCTACAGTGACCAACCACACCTACAGTGACCAACCACACCTACAGTGACCAACCACACCTACAGTGACCAACCACACCTACAGTGACCAACCACACCTACGGCCCACCAACCACACCTACAGTGACCACTCACACCTACGGCCCACCAACCACACCTACAGCCTACCAACCACACCAACAGCCCACCAACCACACCTACGGCCCACCAATCACACCTACAGCCCACCAACCACACCTACAGCCCACCAACCACACCTACAGTGACCAACCACACCTACAGCCCACCAACCACACCTACAGTGACCAACCACATCTGCAGTCTACCAACCACACCTACAGCCCACCAACCACACCTACAGTGACCAACCACACCTGCAGTCTACCAACCACATCTACAGTGACCAACCACACCTACAGTGACCAACCACACCTACAGCCCACCAACCACACCTACAGTGACCAACCACATCTGCAGTCTACCAACCACACCTACAGCCCACCAACCACACCTACAGCCCACCAACCACACCTACAGTGACCAACCACACCTACAGTGACCAACCACACCTACAGCCCACCAACCACACCTACAGTGACCAACCACATCTACAGTGACCAACCACACCTACAGTGACCAACCACACCTACAGCCCACCAACCACACCTACAGTGACCAACCACATCTACAGTGACCAACCACACCTACAGTGACCAACCACACCTACAGCCCACCAACCACACCTACAGTGACCAACCACACCTACAGTGACCAACCACACCTACGGCCCACCAACCACACCTACAGTGACCAACCACACCTAAGGCCCACCAACCACACCTACAGTGACAAACCACACCTAAGGCCCACCAACCACACCTACAGTGACAAACCACACCTACGGCCCACCAACCACACCTACAGTGACCAACCACACCTACAGCCCATAAACCACACCTGCAGTCTACGAACCACACATACAGCCGACAAGCTACACTTACTGTCTGTCAGTCCGCTATATGACCTGATACCGGCATATCTTAGTGTGGAATATCCCGATACCATATAATAATGTTTTAGTTACATTCGGGCCAGGAACAACATTCTGACCAAGACGTCGCGTCAGGGTCAGACACAAATTGCTGACAAAGACCACCATCTCTATTTCATGTAGCGTTCCCTGGAAACATGCTGTTCTCAAGGCAGCCAGTCCGGCTGATGTGGATCGACATGCTCTCTGTAGTATTGAGCGTAACGCTAGGGAAGCCAAGCATAGCATAATCCCCTTTAGGATCACGGTCCATCTTCAAAAGCAGGATCGGGATGTGAATAAAGCTACTACAACCTTCCACTAAAGGGCTCACAAAAGAGTACACATAATCATTGTGGACATCCAACAGCAACAACAACATAGTTAACATTATTGTCCAAATTTGAGGCCACATTAAATCAACACCACACTATCATGAGTAGGTGGTAACCATATTTAACATCACACTATCGTGAGTAGGTGGTAATCATATTTAACATCACACTATCGTGAGTAGGTGGTAACCATATTTCACTGTAGCTTTCGGAGTTCCTTCTTGGCACAATTCCGTAACGTAAAACGTCCAATGCCAAAACAATGAAAGTCGTGTTTTTCACAAGTTGCAGGTATTGTATCCCGACTTATTTGTCAACGTAATGGTTCAGCCTCACCTGTCACTAATTTATAAGTCTAACATCTCCATTCCCCCTCTCTCCATTAAACTCGACTAGGTCTCTTTTAAATAGAATTCCCGAACTAACATAATCACAATAATCTCTCATTATAGTTGTCCATCACAAGTGATGAAGACCACTCTCTTTGTTCAGCCGTGTGGACAGTCGTATCTCTTGCTGTGTCCATCCATCACAAGTGATGAAGACCACTCTCTTTGTTCAGCCGTGTGGACAGTCGTATCTCTTGCTGTGTCCATCCATCACAAGTGATGAAGACCACTCTCTTTGTTCAGCCGTGTGGGACAGTCGTATCTCTTGCTGTGTCCGCTGAAATGGGTGACTTGGGCGGTGATTTGGATTAAAGTGAGGAAGAAACTTCGCCTTTTGTCAACCTCACTCACAGAGCCTAAGCTACCTTTTGCCAGTGGCAAGACATTCATCGACACGACTGGAGATAGCATAGGATGCAGATTTTGCCTCAAGGTTACCACCGAATCCTTTCCGTAACATGTAACCCGCAGGGTAGAAAGGTGGGATGGCATCTAACGCAGTTTGTCGTGCCTTTTCGATAACCACAAGAGGTCGTATGGACAACACTCAGCGTGTGAGTGGGTCTGGCATCTCTCCCCAGCTGTATTCAGCTCATCATAGTAGCATCTAAAGTTCCCACACGCCAAATTCGTGAAGGTGACCCGGCAGAACTAACCCGTGAAATACGACACAGATATAAGCGTAGTGCCATTCAGCCGGCGTCTAGACCAGGATAAACGGATGGAAGAAATCACCAAAAAAAAAGAACGAAATAACAAGTCCAGACAGAAAGCAACTCCACGTTTCCGTGAACACAAGTGTAAGTCGTCGACTAGTGTGAATTCCAGGCAAATCCATGGTCTAGCGGCATCCAAAATGATCCAAAACAGTAGAGAAATGTAGACTCGCAGCCAGTTATGGCGCCATCTTTGCCAGATCTCTCATAAAACTGAACTTAATCCTTCTGGATCTAATTAGAGCAAAGGGATGAAACGTGTGCTGTCCACTGACTCTTTCCTCTTACCGTCTTCCTTGGCTCGATCCATGAAACTCAGACTGTCCTGGTCTGATCTTACAATATTCCCAGCAATTATTCTTTGACATTCCTAAACTTATATTCTCCGGTGGGCTCCAACCAAGTTCATATCGGTATATTGTGTTTAGTTTCTTTCTGTGGGTATGTCATTTCCTTTTTACTATTGTGTCTCATACATCTCAAGGTGTATTGGTTGTCAACTATTGGTCGTGGCACTCTTGTCACATAATTTGTGAGGCAGTCTTGTCAAATATATTTCGGGAAACTCTTGTCACATACATTTTGAGGCACTCTTGTAACATTTTTCGGGGAACTCTTGTCACATACATTTTGGGGCACTCTTGTGACATTTTTCGGGGAACTCTTGTCACATACATTTTGGGGCACTCTTGTGACATATTTTGGTGCACTCTTGTCACATCCATTTTGGGGCACTCTTGTGACATATTTTGGTGCACTCGTGTCACATATTTTTTGGTGCACTCTTACCAGATACATTTTGGTGCAAACCGTTAACAAATCACAAACATAAGACCCATTAACAAATCATACACACACAAACATACAAACCGTGAACAAATCACACACAAACATACAGACCGTGAACAAATCACACACAAACATAAAACCCATGAACAAATCGCACAAAAACATAAAAACCATGAACAAATCACACACAAACTAACAAACACAAAAATCAACATAATATCAAGAGATTTCCATGTATCAAGATATTGATGCACACATAGCTGTATCAAGATATTGGTGCACACATACCTGTATCAATATATTGGTGCACATATACATGTATCAAGATATTGATGCACACATACATGTATCAAGATATTGGTGCACACATATCTGTATCAAGATATTGATGCACACATACATGTATTAAGATATTGGTGCACACATACATGTATTAAGATATTGGTGCACACATACATGTATTAAGATAATGGTGCACACATACATGTATTAAGATATTGGTGCACACATACATGTATTAAGATATTGGTGCACACATACATGTATTAAGATATTGGTGCACACATACATGTATTAAGATAATGGTGCACACATACATGTATTAAGATATTGGTGCACACATACATGTATTAAGATATTGGTGCACACATACATGTATTAAGATAATGGTGCACACATACATGTATTAAGATATTGGTGCACACATACATGTATTAAGATAATGGTGCACACATACATGTATTAAGATATTGGTGCACCCATATATTAGGGAAGAAAGGAGAGTGTTATGCAATGAAAAATAATTGGAAGGGACAAGAGAGGGAAAAGAAGTGCAACATATGTAAACGTTTGGAATGTATAAAGCTAACCCGTGTTCCCCCATTACACCGCCTAACCTAAACGTTTGGAATGTATATAGCTAACCCGTGTTCCCCCATTACACCGCCTAACCTAAATGGGTAACAGGCTGACCAACAAGATGGGAATCGACACTGCGATCTATGTAGTGGAGAGCCTGTTGAGAAGCTTATCACTGCACTACAGCAACGGAGGCACATTCCAACTTTCCTTAGTATTTCACGGGATAAACAATGATTCACTACTGCTTCTGTCTGCGATAATCTGTTAAATTTGCAGAACTCAGAGTGAGCAGCTTCTAATAGCAATAATGTAGCTCTTCTTCGTCGTAATGTCTAACAAAATGAGATCTACTTCCCTCATCAATCTGATATTGATTCTCAGGATTCAACTGGCACGTTCTAAACATTATCTGCTGTCCCAAGGGATGTTCCATCGCACTACTGCTGTTCTGCCGTACTATGGATTAGATCCTTGCACATATGGAAATGCACAATCCGGGAGTCTGTCGAACGGTCCGACCTCGATTACGCAGCTTACGTTCTCAGACCCTCTGGCTTTGACAGGCCTCCTGGGGCACTTAGAACAATCAGTTCACATTTAGGATTGTACATTTACTAGAAGTCCAAGATTACAAATGTTGGCAGTCGTCCGCTTGTGGCTGGAATCGCTGTCAGTGTCAGTCGTGTTAATCTCACAGATGAATTCATCTACTAGGACAGCAGACTGACGTCTGTATGCGCGCAGTGGCCCGAAAATCATTGGGAGGATTGGTCTTGCTGCATCATACATGAACTCTCTGTACAGAGTCTGGTCCCAATGAGGTTATAGATGGAAACAAAGGTGCGTCTATATAGATTCAGTGTCATTCCATTCCTCCTGTAAGGCCCTCGAGACCTTGACGGTCATAGAAAGAAATGCGTTAACAACGTCGTATCCTTTGAGTACTGTTGCAAGACTAACATCGAGGTATCCCGTCGATGCAACTCGAAAGTATTTCGTCATCGCTAGATCGGAGCCGCCTCTCCTTCTTCGGCTTTGTGGTCCGTTTCTCTCACGACGTTCGGACTACAACTTCTACATCTGTCCCTGGAAATCAGGGCCAGGGAAAGACGCACCACTCATGAAGTCGTCGCCGACGCCGTCTGACTTGTCTCGCCTCCACTTCATCTGCCCTACACGTTGCCTGGGACTCCCAGGCATCCATTTCCCTCATAAACGTGGCGGTCTATAAAAGGCATCACTCGTCATCATGCGGTTCATCCTGCAATCGGTTTAGGGACGGCTGTATTGTGACTCTTTTTCCTCATGCTGAGCCAGTGGGCCTGGAGAACATGTTGCACTGTTTCTTTGTTCCTCCAAACCGACTCATGTCTGAATACCATCGTTTTAATTTGTTGAACAGATGTTTGAAAAACTAAAGAGGCTACCTGATCATCCGCTACACTAGAAGTTCCAAGAGAGAACAAAAAAGAGACTACTAAGGAAAAGCCTCCAACCATCTGATCACTTAAATCCACTGAAAAAAAGCAGACGTTCTTGAAGCTAAATCCAAAAAGTGCGAAGCACTCATTCCAGAACCTTCGACACAGAGCCAGGACAGGTCTTAAATAATCTTGGAGGTTCCAGGGTTAACTGAGAGAAATGAAAAGTCAGCAACAGAGCAAAAAATCCACGTTCTGTAGCTCAAGAGACAGTAGCCTAGCAACTCCTGAACACACATGTACACAGATGGATCGGCCTCGGTGAGCTATGAAAAGGGAGGCAGTGGAATCTACAAAGCACACTTCAATGGTGACATAGAAAATCACTCCATACTAGCAGGAGAGACCTGTATCAATTTCAGAGCTGAATCAAGAGTTGTTCATGCAGCAACTCAGATTCTTATCAGCTAAAACATAGCTACAAGGAAAACGGTCATTCTAACAGACTCCAGGAGTGTACTCCAAGCCATCTCAAGCCCAAACTAAGATAGAATTTGACATGAAATAAAATACAATATCAGATTGCGGTCTCAAAAAACTGATTTAGTTCTACAATGGATTCCGGCTTACTGTGGGATCACTGGAAACGAGAAAGCAGATGAGCTCGCAAAAGCCGGAAGTGGCAGCACACAGACTCCCCATCCACAGAGCTATAAAGAGGCAAAGACACTCATTAAATGATCCATGAGGACAGCATGGACAGACCAGCACAAATAATACAAGTCAGAAAATTAAAGCATAGACAATCTTGGTAGAGATGGACAGAAAAAGATCTTCAGACTCAGAACAGGACATTGTAGACTCAAAACCCACCTCCACAGAATGGGTCTCAGAGACACTGCCACGTGCGATTGTGGAGCAGCCAAGCAAACATCAGAACATATTCTACAACACTGCCCGACCTATGCAGACCAAAGAGAGACAGTCTGACCTGGAGGAGGGACCATGCTCGAAAAGCTGTGGGGGACCAGCGAAGACCTGAAAAGCACAGTCTCCTTCGTGATACCTCGAATATACCCTTGTATAAATGATTGTCCCGTCTGCTAGCAATCAGAATACTGTCACGCGATTTGTTCTTGGCAAGCAGTACCGGTACTATATTTCACATTGTTGATCTGATGTGAAGCAAATGTCACTATTGCAGCTTGCCCTTATAGAGTAAGCGTGGTTCCAATCGTTTGCATGTGTTATAATTTTCGGGGCCGAAAATGCCAGCGACTGACTGGAGCCAGTGAATCAACTGACAGCAGCCATCAACATATAGTTGACAGCAGCCAGAAACGTATATCTTGTCAGCAGTCATAGACGTATAGCTGACATTATCCATTTAAATATAACTGACAGCAGCCAGAAACATATAGCTGACAGCACCCAACAACATATAGCTGATAGCACCCATCAACATATAGCTGACAGCAGCCAGAAACGTATATTTTGTCAGCAATCATAGACGTATAGCTGACAGTACCCATTAACATATAGCTGACAGAACCCATCAACATATAGCTTACAGCAGCCATCAACGTATAGCTGACAGCAGCCATCAACATATAGCTGACAGCAGCCATCAACATATAGCTGACAGCAGCCAGAAACGTATAGCTGACAGCAGCCAGAAACGTACAGCTGACAGCAGCCATCAAAGGTATAGCTGACAGCAGCCATCAACATATAGCTGACAGCAGCCAGAAACGTTTAGCTGACAGCAGCCAGAAACGTATAGCTGACAGCAGCCAGAAACGTATAGCTGACAGCAGCCATCAACATATAGCTGACAGCAGCCATCAACATATAGCTGACAGCAGCCATCAACATATAGCTGACAGCAGCCATAGACGTACAACTGACAGCAGCCAGATAATTATAGAGGATAAGAGCTGACAAAATTATATCCCGTCACCAAGTGGCGGTCCTGGAAACAGACTGCACCCATGCATCCTTGTTGGATCGAACACGAAAGGCAAACCCGGTCCCCCTAAAAATTACCGTGCTTGAACCAGATGTGTTGGGACAAAAGGAGGAAGATATCGCAGCCTCGCTGCAAGCTACCATACAACGTAACAAACCATCCTTTTCAGGACGAACACAAAATAAGAAGATGATCCACCTTCTCACACCAAAGTGGAAGATGGGTTTTAAACTTAGTTGGTCCGGTTAATGGAAACTTCCATCTGAGCGTTGGCAGTGTCAAGTTCATTTAACCCTTTATAGTCCATATTGTTCATTGTAACCAACTAGAGTAGCATCCCTTACATTCCGATTGATCTGAAGTCGAGTGTCGCATATCAACCCTATATTGTAATTTAGCTAAATTTGATTTATAAACAACAGTATCTTTAAATTTCAAAATATTAATATAAGTTTTAGTCACTGTTTTTCTTAACCATGAAACATATACAAATTACGGCTCTTGTCTTGGACATTAGACTACCATCTTGTAAATTCGGTTGAACTGTAAACGGTTAACATGATGAAATCGCTAGCCTTTTACGACATGATCTTAAGATTATAGGTCTAGTATGCCTCTGTGTTATAAGATTCTGAGTCCACTCTATAACTCTATAACTCAAGGCATGTCGTAAAAAGTGACAGCGATTCTGGCAAACAGCCTTATTTTAAACTAACTGACACATAAACCACTACATTAAGAAAGAATTAAGTGCGTTGGCGCAGGTGTCCTATCAAGTGGCCAACGTGGAATGATGGCGCTTTGCTATCTGATGATCGAACATAAGAGGATAAGACGAAGAGAAATAATCCTAATCTAAAAATAGTTAATTCGTTCATTCCCCACAACTAATTGACTCCAAAGCGAAGGCAATTATAAAATGTTATTTGAAGTTAGCTCTTGTCGTTTCCCTGACACCGGGTTACAGTGACTCTTCTTACATCCCGAAAGTACGTGAGAAAGTGAGCCTTGGTCTTCCTCGTTGTGTTGTTCGTCCATCGTAATCGATTAGGGCCACTTTGTCTACATCCACAGCTGGTATGAGTTCGAAGATAGCTAAATAAGCCAATCTGAGCCCCAAATTGTTTGTAACACTCAGTACAAGGTAATATAACACCCCCATCCACTGGGGTGGAGTATGTTTTACACACGATCTAGGAGGCTATGGATGTTCTATGCACCAAATATCAAAGGCACTCTTATTGTGATTTCCATATTAGGCCATGGCATAACGAACGTGAAATTTAAACAAATGATTTGCGCGTGAAGTTGATTATAGCGGAAGGAGATTTGTGAACGTCAGCCTCACTCTTTCGTTCTCAACTACTTTGATTCAGTGGCAAGACAAAGTCCTGACGACTGAGGGCACACGAGAATGCATATTTTGTTTAGGGTTTTCTTCCGAAGTCTTTCCTTCGATCAGGTATCCCACAAGGCAGTGGGAGCAGAAATGGACCCGCTGAGTATTCCAACTAAATTGTGATTATGTCCGTGAATCAAAGACAAAGTTAGAAGCAGTTTTATTTATGGAAACGTACTAGGCATCAACAATTCGTTATCTGGTTGTAGTGCAATGCTAGACTCCGCAATAACCTGACCACTATGGGGATTGATGTGTCGATCCACACTTCGTTGGTTAGACTGCTGTGACCCAGTATGTTTCCAGGAGTACGTACGATGACGTGAGCTGGAACTTGTTCAGTATGTACCCTCTGACCTGATTCCCTTTCGCTCTCAAGGCAATGATAGGAACAGCTTCTGTTGTACGGGCCAGCGGTGGCATGCTGGTAGAATCGTCTAGGTCTTCTTAGCTTATCTAATAGGACGTACATATATCAAAACTGAGATTTTCAGTACCGGTGAACGCTTTTATTTATAGTCATTATTTTCTTGTGTTTTAGTCTACAGGAATCAACATTTTGAGAGACTAACAGGTTGTACTATTTGAGGCTGTATACAAAACGTGAGCTCTCTAGGTTGTGGGCTTAGTGTCAAGACCAAGGCCATGGTCTACAATGCCTATGTCGTTAGTACGTTTCTATATGGCAGCGAAACGTGGACAACCTGTGCCAAACAAGAGCAAAGTTTCACCTTTCACCTACGACGCCTGAGATCCATCCTAGGCTCCTCATGGGGAGAGAAGGTGACAAATACAGAGCTGCATTCTCGAATCGGTCTTCCAAGTATGTACATCCACTTTTGTCAACAAAAACTGCGATGGCTTGATCATGTTAGTCGCATGAAAGACGGTCACATCCCCAAAGATATTCTCTATGGGCAGCTGGTGTGTGGTAAAAGAACAGTTGGCCGACCACAGCTGCGGTTTAAAGACGCATGTAAAGCGAGACATAAAGACATAGCTGCAGACCGATCCAAATGGAGATGCAACATAAAGAGCCATGATTTAAAATAAGCTAACACTACTACTACGTTATGGGGAAGTTAGGTTAACATTTTAGGTTCGGCATAATTGATTAGATTCGTGTCTTAAGCCTTTATAGTCTGGCTTAGTTCCTTAGATTCGTGTCTTAACCCTTTACAGTGTGGGTTAGTTAATTAGATTCGTGTCGTTTCTGTTTCTAAGAATCGACGTCACTGCACTCCGGGCATACCCATAGGTGCTCAGTCTCTCTCGTCAAATGGCGTAAGGTATGGATGCTGATGGTTCCTGTAGCTCGCTGGTTGTACACTCTCCTGTGCCGTCCTGTCATGCGAACCACTGCGCTCGAACCTCGTTTAATGTCGAAACTTTGCAGTTTGTGGATTGCTGCTTCATCTATTTCGGTGTCCTCATCCAGCAGGCGGTCATTAATTGATTTCAAAATGTCACCTCTGTACATCACCAATGTGCCCATGATGGGAGCTTGTGAAGCCATGATTTCAGCTCTTTCATTGCCCTGAGCCCCGGTATGAGCAGGACAGTAGATCCAGGTCAGCGCCTGGAGGTTTGAGGCCTCAACAGCAGCTATCCACTTGTACCTAATCCATCCCTTCTGTACTTTCTGAAGTACAGCTTGCGCGTCTGTCACGATGACTGCCTTTGTTATAGAAGTCTCAGATATCCATTACAGTGCTGAGGTCACGGATTCCTGGAGGTTGTTGACATGTATGCCCTACTGCGCTCAGCAACGACCTCTCCTCTCACTCTAGCCGAGAAACCCCAGCCTGATGTCCCACTGCGCACGACTGATCCGTCGGTGTATATGACAGCGTCACTCTCCTGGGTGTTCTCAGTTATCAGCTGATTTACCTCGTGCTCTGCTCTCTCATTGTTCCGTTTTCTGCATTCCTTGCCTAATGTTATAATGACTCTCTGGTCTGGTACTCTATGATTCTATCACCAGTGTGGACCCATTCTTCCCCTTTGGCTATAGTCTCAGATGGAGTGATGTGTCCGATTGATGTGTTGTCTCAGCCTGTGCCATCCATGACGACCCTCTCTTGATTCTTGATACCTAGATTCGTGTCGTAACCGTTTACATTCTGGTGTAGTTCAATAGATTTGTGTCTTAAAAAAACATGCATCTTATAAATTAGGCCATACTGTAAATGATTAAAATAGGAGAAATAGAAGTCCATCGAACGCGTAGAAGGTCATGTTTATGCTAAGACTGGTTTTTGTTTGTTTTTGAGACTACACGAACCAACATTTGATAGATTAACAAGTCACACCAGTAGAGGCTGTGTACACAATTCCAATTCTCTGGGTTATGGGAAAATTGGGTAAACTATGGGACAAATAAATCCAAGCAAACACGTTAACTTGAATAAAACGCTTTTTTTTTAGAAGCAAGGCGTGGTTCCGTTCTTGTGCTGTATCTGAACCAAACGTAGAAGCAAGGCCTGGTTCCGTTCTTGTGCTGTATCTGAACCAAACGTAGAAGCAAGGCGTGGTTCCGTTCTTGTGCTGTATCTGAACCAAACGTAGAAGCAAGGCGTGGTTCCGCTCTTGTGCTGTATCTGAACCAAACGTAGAAGCAAGGCGTGGTTCCGCTCTTGTGCTGTATCTGAACCAAACGTAGAAGCAAGGCGTGGTTCCGTTCTTGTGCTGTATCTGAACCATACGTAGAAATGTATTTTCACACTACAGCTTATCTTTTGCTCTTCCTTCAGCCGAATATGTTCTGGTAGTAAGTCATATCATTTTACAGTACGTCATTGCTTGTTTCATAATGGATTAGATTGTGTGCAGTTCATTCCTGCACAGCTACAAAAATATTGACCGTTTCAATATATGATGATATGTATCAGAGACTGAACATGCAAAAACGGTACACCATAAGAAAATAATCAAATTTAAACTAGTGGTCTTTAACACGTACAAACATGCATGCATATTCCTATAAACAGACATACATACACATTAATACATTCACAATGACACACGCACACACAGAAAAGGGGGGGGGGGTGGAAGAGAAAGTGATGGACAGAAAAAAATGAGATTTTAAAAAAGAGTGAATGAAAGTGAAAATGCAGGAGTTAAAGAGAGAGTAAGAGAAGAGGAGACTAACGTCTGGTCAGGCAACATATACTGATCAGACTTGTTAGTCAGTCAGGGTAAATATACCTCACTTCTACGCAGCTCTCCAATGAAACAGACTGTTCCTGGCAGTCTGACCAAATAGATTGGGGTACAAGTGATCCCCGTAGTAATGAGCGACACGTAGATGAAGCCAATCATAACACAGCCCCCTGAAGAACCCCGGTCCATCTCGAGATGTGAGGAAAGCTACTGCAGCCAGTTAATGACACCATTTTCAGGGCGCACAAAATTGTAAACATACTTATTGTGGGCATTAAACAGCAACAAAGAGAGTAAAAGTATGATAATGAACGAATGAGATTTAAAGAAAGTGAGAGACTGAGAAAGAAGGAAATATAAGAACAGAGTCATAATAATCGTTGGGGTGGGGGCAGGGGCGGGGGGAGATAGAGCGAGAGAGAGAGAGAGAAAGAAATAGGGAGAACAAGAATGGTAAACATACAACAACTCAGAAACATTCCTCTCAAGGCACGCCAGCTCAGCACATTCACAGAAAACTAACGACATTTCAGGCTCTGTTATCTATTCTCATGTTTACTTATTTCTAGCACAGATTGTAGGCGGTCAGGTTTAAGTACTCTAAAACATTAAGGACATCCGGAAACATAGAAATAACAACAACCCAAAACAGTATACAAAACAAAAGAAGTTCGCATGAAGACAGTTAACACTTCAATTCAGCAAATACTTTCTTCTTCTGAGTTCGTCGTAGTTTATAGCGAGGTTGCGACATCTGCTCATTTCAGGTTTCAGCTGACTTGTGGGGTTACAGGGTTCACCTTGCCACTGTGATTCCTATTCTCTTAGCCAGACTACACTAGTGCAGCCTGTATCCAGAGCCGCAAAATATGCTCTTAGTCAGCCCTGGCCGCTGACACTGATGCAAGCTGGCTGCTGTCAGGCCACTCACTCAGCTGTATATCTTCGGACCTAAATGCTCTGACTATCCCTCTCTCCCAACCTGACCAAGTTTAGTGCAACACGACACACATGATGACATCGAGGAGAAGATGTACCACCAACATATAGACCGTCGTACCATCAGGTTTTTCCCCTCTGTTCATGTGTTACGTACATTCTTCCTCCAGAGGGTGTGTATCACTTTAGGAGGTCTGTGCCAAAGTAGGGGTGTGCTTTGGCAGCGATGATTTCGGTAGCAACTTGTTTACATGATGTGGTTGCTAGCCCCATGCGCAACTCTATTTATTCGCCTTATACTTCTTCTTCGTTCGTTCTCAATCTCCCACTACCTAACCCTGAAAGGGTAAGTAGCAGAATGTAGTCTAGAGAACGGAATACGTTGTGTTGTAGTTTACAGCTTGGCTGCGATATTTGCACCTTTCGGTCCTTCGCATCCGATTTCAGCAAGCATTTTTTGAGTACCGGGTTAGCATTCCCTCTTCGATCCCTTCTCCTTAGCCAGTCTACCCTACTGCAGCCTGTTATCTAGGATCACCGCGTGGAGGTGTAGAAGGGTCTTGGCAGCTCTGGCCTGACGCTAGCAGTAAGCTATGGGTCGCTGACCACTGCAGCTCATGTGCTGCTCAGCGCCTTGATCCCATTCGCCTTATACGACATGCGTGGATGTGCAGTGGTTTATTCTTTCCTCCACATCCTTTTAAACGGGCGAAATGCTTTTTAAGCGATGCACAAGAGTTTACTGTGGGATGCTGACTATTTCTTTAAGGATGACACATGGTTGGATTTAATAACTTAACGTTTTTATACTGGTTTAGAAGACTGCAGAGTCTTTGTACAACCAGTTTCATTTACATTTTCTTGATATAAAAACTATGCGGTTCCAATCTATTCTTGAATGCATTAATTGTCCCTGCTTCCACCACTTCCGGTGGCAATGCATTCCAAGCATTCACCACTTTATGACTAAAAAATAATTCCTAATACCTAATCTGGACCTTTCTTTAGTTAATTTGTAGTTGTGCCCTTTTGTTCTTATAGGCGATTGTATTTAGAAAAAAAATGTATAACCTAATTTATTTTTCCGTTGATTTTTAATGAAGATGATTGTGCCTGTCGTTGAAAAGTGGCGCATGTTCGTCAAAAGAGTGTAACAACCATATCAAGATGAAGTCTTTAGCTATTGGTAGCTGGGATAACTTCAGGTAAAGGTAGGCACAAAATATTCACTGCCATTGTGAGGAACAAACGTAACATCAGAATCAGGGGGTGCAAAGTGTAACATCAAGATTAGGTGACACACTGACCAAGACCTCCCGTGTCATGTCAGGTGAAACATACCAGTCAAAACCCCGCCTTATGTCACCTGAAACATACTGGTCAATGTGAGGAGACAACAATAATATCTAGAACAGGTGGTCAAGATCCTCCATCAAGTTGGGGTAAGGTGAAACATACTGATCAAGGCCCGACCTCACGTCAGGTAAACATACTGATAAAGACTCGATCTCACGTCAGGTGAAACATACTGATCAAGGCTCCATTTGGCGTCAGGTAAAACATACTGATCAAGGCTCCATTTGGCGTCAGGTAAAACATACTGATCAAGGCTCCATCTGGCGTCAGGTAAACATACTGATCAAGGCCCGACCTCACGTGGGTGAAACATACTGATCAAGGCTCCATTTGGCGTCAGGTAAATATACTGATCAAGGCTTCATCTGGCGTCAGGTAAACATACTGATCAAGGCTCCATCTCACGTCAGGTAAAACATACTGATCAAGGCCCGACCTCACGTCAGATGAAACATACTGATCAAGGCCCGACCTCACGTCAGGTGAAACATACTGATCAAGGCCCGACCTCACGTCAGGTAAACATACTGACCAAGGCTCCATCTGGCGTCAGGTAAACATACTGATCAAGGCTCCATCTCATGTCAGGTAAAACATACTGATCAAGACCCGATCTCCCGTGTGGTGAAACATACTGATCAAGGCTACATCTCACGTCAGGTAAACCTACTGATCAAGGCTCCATCTCACATCAGGTGAAACATACTGATCGAGACCTCACCCCACGTCAGGTGAAACATACTGAATTGAGACGTCACCTCACGTCAGATGAAACATACTGATCAAGACCTCACCTCACGTCAGGTGAAACATACTGATCAAGACCTCACCTCACGTCAGGTGAAACATGTGATCAAGACCTCACCTCACGTCAGGTGAAACATGTGATCATGACCTCATTTCACGTCAGGTGAAACATATGATCAAGACCTCATCTCACGTCAGGTGAAACATATGATCAAGACCTCACCTAACGTCAGGTGAAACATACTGATCAAGACCTCACCTCACGTCAGGTGAAACATATGATTAAGACCTCATCTCACGTCAGGTGAAACATATGATCAAGACCTCACCTCACGTCAGGTGAAACATATGATCAAGACCTCACCTCACGTCAGGTGAAACATATGATCAAGACCTCACCTCATGTCAGGTGAAACCTAAATATCAAAGATCCATCTCACGTCGGGCTCCCAGGAAACACTGTGTCCCAAAGGTCTCCTCACTGCAATCTCCAAAGTGGTGAGCATACTGATTAACATTGAATTGCACTACAGCCGGGGGGACCTAGGTCCAACTTGTTAAGTATACCTCAGAATGTAAGAAGTGCCACTCTAATCCCCCACCATAGCAACGTCAATAACACTGCCTTGTGCATGGAGTGTTGTAAACTTGATGGTTTGCTGTCTCCGCTATTGTGAGACAGGGACATGAACATTCATGTCGACGCTTCCCTATCGTCTCTTTCAGGACCTGGTATTCTCACAGCACATCAATAAACTAACCTGGTTCTTGGCTAGTGATTAAACTGTTATCAAACATAAAAACACAACGGTAAACAAACATCAATACAGGCGCAAGAAACC
This sequence comes from Ariolimax columbianus, assembly GCA_036924085.1. Taxonomy (NCBI): domain Eukaryota; kingdom Metazoa; phylum Mollusca; class Gastropoda; order Stylommatophora; family Arionidae; genus Ariolimax; species Ariolimax columbianus. The sequence continues at coordinate 59,187,932 of JAVGWX010000018.1, forward strand.
TGACCAGCAATGAAACATAGTAACTAGACCGATAGGCCGATACCAGACACTTATGTAAGACAATCTCTAGTATTCTACAACAAAACAGAGTCACTAGACAGATACTAGATACATATCAGTCAATCTCTAGTATTATACAACAAAACAGAGTAGCTAGACAAATAGGCAGACACCAGACATGTATGTCAGTCAATCTCTAGTATTCTACAACAAAACAGAGTAACTAGACAGATGCCAGACACATATATCAGTCAATCTCTAATATTCTACCACAAAACAGAGTAACTAGACAGATAGCAGACACATATGTCAGTCAATCTCTAGTATTCTACTACAAAACAGAGTAACTAGACAGCAGACACGTATGTCAGTCAATCTCTAGTATTCTACCACAAACAGAGTAACTAGACAGCAGACACGTATGTCAGTCAATCTCTAGTATTCTACCACAAACAGAGTAACTAGACAGCAGACACGTATGTCAGTCAATCTCTAGTATTCTACCACAAACAGAGTAACTAGACAGCAGACATGTATGTCAGTCAATCTCTAGTATTCTACCACAAACAGAGTAACTAGACAGCAGACACGTATGTCAGTCAATCTCTAGTATTCTACCACAAACAGAGTAACTAGACAGCAGACATGTATGTCAGTCAATCTCTAGTATTCTACCACAAACAGAGTAACTAGACAGCAGACATGTATGTCAGTCAATCTCTAGTATTCTACCACAAACAGAGTAACTAGACAGCAGACACGTATGTCAGTCAATCTCTAGTAATCTACTTACAACTTAAAATAGCTACTCAGCGGCTGGTGGTGACTTGATAAAACACAGGAGATTAAAATACAGTTTTACAAATAGCCAGTGTGTTACCGGGGCCGAAAGGGGATAAGAAAACAATGACACTGTAACCTGTCAGGCATATTATAAGAGGCGACTAATGAGGGTTGGTCATGGGGCTAGCAATACCATACCGTACAAGCTACACAACTAAATAAAAATTATAATTTCTATGACTTATTTTCATTGCTGAGGGTCAGGGGAGCATTGATACGGCTGAGGAATAAAGGTCGCAGGCCTTTGCAAACATCATGCATTGTACAGACTAGGCTTTTATTTTAGCTACGATAGTAAAAAAAAAAGCAACATGCCATATTAAAGATTTCAACCCATATCCTTATGGTTAAAGATGGACATCGAAACCACTCCGCCAGCCACTCCTATTATCCACAAGAAAACAGAAAAGATCTCATGTTACAAGATGGCCGACTACATACGTAAGTTAACATATGACCAGAAACAGCGTGATCAGACGTTTTCCTTCATTAGTCTTTATCAAGGACTGGACAATAGGAAAACTGAACAGAAGAAACCATTTCATGAATTTAAGATGATATAGCTCACACCTGTTGCTCATGTAGCAGTCTCTCATACTTCTGTTGTCCATGTGGTAGCCTTTCATCCGTCTGTTGTCTATGTGGTAGCCTTTCATCCTTCTGTTGTCTATGTAGTAGTCCTCATACTTCTGTTGTCCATGTGGTAGCTTCTTAAGCTTCTGTTGTCCATGTGGTAGCCTCTCATACTTCTGTTGTCCATGTGGTAGCTTCTTATGCTTCTGTTGTCCATGTGGTAGCCTCTCATACTTCTGTTGTCCATGTGGTAGCCTCTCATACTTCTGTTGTCCATGTGGTAGCTTCTTATGCTTCTGTTGTCCATGTGTTAGCCTCTCATACTTCTGTTGTCCATGTGGTAGCCTCTCATACTTCTGTTGTCCATGTGGTAGCCTCTCATACTTCTGTTGTCCATGTGGTAGCCTCTCCTCCTTCTGTTATCCATGTGGTAGCCTCTCATACTTCTGTTGTCCATGTGGTAGCTTCTCATGCTTCTGTTGTCATGTGGTAGCCTCTCATACTTCTGTTTCACATAATGGCTTCTCATACTTTTATTGGTCATGTGGTAGCCTCTCATATTTCTGTTGCTCATGTGGTAGCCTCTCATACTTTTTTTGCCACATTGTTAGCCTCTAATACTTCTGATGTCTATGTGGTAGCCTCTCATCCTTCTGTTGTCTATGTGGTAGCCTCTCATCCTCTTGTTGCCCATGTGGTAGCCTCTAATCCTTATGTTGTCAATGTGGTAGCCTTTCATCCTTCAGTTGTCCATGTGGTAGCCTCTCATACTTCTGTTGTCTATGTGGTAGCTTCTCATACTTCTGTTTTCTATGTGGTAACCTCTCATCCTTCTGTTATCCATATATCAGCCTCTTATACTTATGTTGTCCATGTGGTAGTCTCTCATCCCTCTGTTGTTCATGTGATGACCTCTCATCCTTCTATCGTGCATGTGGTAGCGTCATTCTTCTGCTGATCATGTGGTAGCCTCTCATACCTTTATTGCCACTTTGGTGGCCTCTCATACTTATGTTACGCATGTGGTATCCTCTCATACTTCTGTTCCCTATATATGGTTGCCTCTCATACTTCTATTTCCTATATGCTAGCCTCTCATACTACTGTTACCCCTGTAGTAGTTCTTTAATGACACACTTAAGGCTTCAGTAAAAGCCTTTGGTAATAGTTCCTGACACTTGGGTAGCTGCTGGTCAAGACCCAACAGCCTGATGGACATCTATTTGTGAAGGTACACAGTCATGCGAGGTATCCATATAATCAGCAGCTTAACAACGGAGACAGGCTAGGAAATCCAATGAAATGAAGCCTTAACACCAGGTGAAATTCCCTGTCCACGCTGACATATGTCTGTCCTGACCCACATAGTGTACCTCAGTTACCTTCAAAGTCATCGACTGACTGAACATATTCAAAACAGATGTACAGTCAAGTGGTGAACACATGTGATGAACAGACATCATTATTTCATCTTCTACTTCATTAATTTATCTTATTTCATTGTATTTCATCTGTGCTGTTTCTGTTTTGTCCAGCCCATGATAAAGGTCTTTATTCGTGGAGACGTTAATGTTTGTCAGTATCTATTTTTTAAAACTATCAATTCATTTTGTAATCATATCAGAGGAGCGCGTGGCAGAATGGGTTCGAGGTCTGCCTGCCGACAAGGAGGGCAGCGGTTGGAATCCCGGTATGGCATATGTTGTTTTTCTGTTGGGGGTGAAATAAACAAACATAGCCAGAACACGACATAGCGACAGCAGTGGCGAAGCGGCCTGTAGTTCTCAGCTTAGAAAACCCCTCGACTACCCCAGCAATGGAAAAAAGTCGTATTGACAGTTGTTTTTTGTTTTTGTTTTCTTGTAATCATATCTGAGGTCTATTGGGAGGAGGACAAGGATTTAATGAGCTGAGATCTTAAGACACCGACAAGTATGTCTCAGACACCGACAAGTATGTCTCAGACACTGACAAGTATGTCTCAGACACTGACAAGTATGTCTCAGACACCAACAAGTATGTCTCAGACACCAACAAGTATGTCTCAGACACCAACAAGTATGTCTCAGACACTGACAAGTATGTCTCAGACACCGACAAGTATGTCTCAGACACCAACAAGTATGTCTCAGACACCAACAAGCATGTCTCAGACACCAACAAGTATGTCTCAGACACCAACAAGTATGTCTCAGACACTGACAAGTATGTCTCAGACACCAACAAGTATGTCTCAGACACCGACAAGTATGTCTCAGACACCAACAAGTATGTCTCAGACACCAACAAGTATGTCTGAGACACCAACAAGTATGTCTGAGACACCAACAAGTATGTCTCAGACACTGACAAGTATGTCTCAGACACTGACAAGTATGTCTCAGACACTGACAAGTATGTCTAAGACACCAACAAGTATATCTGAGACACCAACAAGCATTTATCAGACACCGACAAGTATGTCTCAGACACCAACAAGTATGTCTGAGACACCAACAAGTATGTCTCAGACACTGACAAGTATGTCTCAGACACTGACAAGTATGTCTGAGACACCAACAAGTATGTCTGAGACACCAACAAGTATGTCTGAGACACCAACAAGTATGTCTCAGACACCGACAAGCATGTCTCAGACACCGACAAGCATGTCTCAGACACCAACAAGTATACCTCAGACACCAACAAGTATGTCTCAGACACCAACAAGCATGTCTCAGACACCAACAAGTATGTCTCAGACACCAACAAGTATGTCTCAGACACCAACAAGCATGTCTCAGACACCAACAAGTATGTCTCAGACACCAACAAGTATGTCTCAGACACTGACAAGTATGTCTCAGACACAAACAAGTATGTCTCAGACACCAACAAGTATGTCTCAGACACTGACAAGTATGTCTCAGACACTGACAAGTATGTCTCAGACACCGACAAGTATGTCTCAGACACCAACAAGTATGTCTCAGACACCAACAAGTATGTCTCAGACACTGACAAGTATGTCTCAGACACTGACAAGTATGTCTCAGACACTGACAACTTTGGCTCATACATTGACATGTTTCTCTCAGACACAGATAAGTTTGTCTCTGTTACCAACAAGTATGTCTCATATAAACATGAACATTTTATTTCACCCCCCACCAATATAAATTGACATTGGATCTTTTCATTGTTTGAACAGTGTCCTTATGACTAGAAGACCATCACTCTATCTGTCCAACCACTAGCTTCTAATTGCCCTTCTAACTCTTACACAAAACTGCATTGAAATCTCTAGTGTTTTCCATCCGCCATTGGCTTCCAGTTTGACCGCTGCCTTCCCCAGCTGATGAGCAACCTATCCACAACGTTACAAAGTCAAAAAGTGCATAGAGCTGATCCAGCCAAACGTGGCAGGACATTAACAAATTATCAGGAGCACACATAAAAAAACATTCAATGTAAGAATGAAAAAAACATCTATGTAAATGTGAGGTCTTCCAAACAATAAGGACGACCCGGCCATAGAACATGCTAACTTTACAGTTTTATATGACGTTATTTATAAACAACAAAGGCTAGGATGCCCTGAACGCTCACAATATTAAAAACAAAACAGCTCTCAACGGGGTGAGCAACTAGTATTTAATGAAGCCAATAGGTCTTCACTTTAAGTCATCTTTTATTGACCTGTTCATTTCTTTTAAAGTTTTCGAGACATAAAGTCTCTACAATATAGAGTAGCCAGCCCCTTGCTGAACTTCCTGTAAGGGCCTCTTTTGACTTGTCACACAGGGTTAGTTGTAGGATCTTTAGTACACGAGTCCCGATGTGGGGAGTTAAATAGTTGCCATAATCTACAGAAAATGTCAGTTCAAAGTGGGTCCATGTTACATCGACCCACACATAGTTGTATGATCTGCATGGTATATATGGGAGTCGGTCCATGTTACATCAACCCAAACATAGTTGTATGATCTGCATGGTATATATGGGAGTGGGTCCATGCAAGCTGATTTACAAATAGTTGTAAAATCTGCTTGATATTTTTGGGAGTAGGTCCTTGGTCTTCGACTGGGGGGAAAAGGTTGCCAATGACTACACAAAATATAAGTTTGAAGTTTGTCCATGGAAGTGCACTACAGCTGACAAATTTGACAAACCAACCTTAACAGATCAGTCTTAATAGACCAGCTCAGACTAACAAGTCTTGGTAAACATTGACTGACTAACCTTGACAGACCAGCTTAGACTAACAAGTCTTGGCAAACATTGACTGACTAACCTTGACAGACCAGCTTAGACTAACAAGTCTTGGCAAACATTGACTGACTAACCTTGACAGACCAGCTTAGACTAACAAGTCTTGGTAAACATTGACTGACTAACCTTGACAGACCAGCTCAGACTAACAAGTCTTGGTAAACATTGACTGACTAACCTTGACAGACCAGCTCAGACTGACTGGTCTTGGCAAACATTGACTGACTAACCTTGACAGACTAGCTCAGACTAACAAGTCTTGGTAAACATTGACTGACTAACCTTGACAGACCAGCTCAGACTGACTGGTCTTGGCAAACATTGACTGACTAACACTAACAGACTAACCTTAGCTGACTAACCTTGACAGAATAACAATGACAGACTAACATCAACTGACTTCCAGGACAGACATACATTTGACCTTGACAATCTACAGAACAGTCTTGACAGACTAGTCTTGACTTGCCATACTAACCTTCACAGGCTACAGGATAAACTTGACAGAAACTGTTGATACAACACTCTTAACAAACTATCCTTGACAGACAAACCCTGACAGAAAAGCCTTGACTTGTCATCTCTGACAGATTAACCACCTTGACAGACTAGTCTTGATTTGCCAGCCCAGGCAGACTGTACTTGACAGAAACCCTTGATATATAACTCTCCCTACACTAACCTTGACAAAATTAACCTCAATTTGACAGGCTTCCGGCTAGTCTTGAAGGATTAGCCTCGACTTGGCAGTCTTGACAAACTAGCCTTGACAGATTAGCCTCAACTTGCCAACAATGACAGACTTCAGACTAGCCTCGACAGATTAGCCTCGACAGATTAGCCTAGACTTGCCAGCATTGCCAGCCCTCAGACTAGTCTTGACAAATTAACCTTGACTTGTCAGTCCTGACAGACTAGCATTGACAGATTAACCTTAACAGACTTCAGACTAGCCTTGACAGATTAACCTAAACTTGCAGAATTGACAGAATTCAGTTTAGCCGTGACAGATTAGTCTTAACTTGCCAGCCTTGACAGACTTCAGACTAGCCTTGACAGATTAACCTCAACTTGGCAGCCTTCAGATTAACCTTGACAGACTTCAGACTAGCCTTGACAGATTAACCTTGACCCGCCAGCCTTGACAAACTTCAGAATAGCCTCGACAGATTAACCTCGACTTGGCATCCTTGACAGACTTGGCAGCCTTGACAGACTTCTAATTAGCCTTGACAGACTTCAGACTAGCCGTGACAGATTAATCTCGACTTGGCAGCCTTGACAGACTTCAGATTAGCCTTGACAGACTTCAGACTAGCCTTGACAGATTAACCTTGACTTGCCAGCCTTGACAAACTTCAGAATAGCCTCGACAGATTAACCTCGACTTGGCATCCTTGACAGACTTGGCAGCCTTGACAGACTTCTAATTAGCCTTGACAGACTTCAGACTAGCCTTGACAGATTAATCTCGACTTTGCAGCCTTGACAGACTTCAGATTAGCCTTGACAGACTTCAGACTAGCCTTGACAGATTAACCTCAACTTGCCAGCATTGACAGACTTCAGACTAGCCTTGACAGATTAACCTCAACTTGCCAGCATTGACAGACTTCAGACTAGCCTTGACAGATTAGCCTCAACTTGCCAGCATTGACAGACTTCAGACTAGCCTTGACAGATTTACCTCAACTTGCCAGACTTCAGACTAGCCTTGACAAATTAACCTAGACATGTCAGCCCTCAAGACTAGCCTTCACAAACTAACCAGGACAGTCCAGCCTTGACTTACCAGAACAGAACTTGAAAACATGTTACAACACAGAGACATCAGCCCGGGGGCCCTCCAAGTACAAGTTATTGTAATTGGCTCAATTGTACAATATTCCCCTAATATTAAAATCACACAAAACAAATATCAGTTACATGAAACAGACTTCGATACGTGAAGTTTCATTATAAAAACACCTGAAATATTATTGATATTATACTCGCACATTGTAAATTTGTATATGAAAGATAACTCAAAAACGAACTATATCATCAATAACAAAGTTGGATATCTGAGATATTGAAATAATGCAGCACTACAACACAAAACAAATTGATATGTTTCCAATATAGCACATGTTAAGTATGTCCCTTACATTCGCCGCATCTAGATCTAGCAGTAACCAGCTTCTTCTTTGCACAGCTTATCCTGCGGAGTTAGGGCTTCAGTCCCAATCCACGTCAAAGAAGATATGTTTCTCTCTTTCTAACGTACCCATACAAACAAAGAAGATATGTTTCTCTCTTTCTAACATACCCATACAAACAAAGAAGATATGTTTCTCTCTTTCTAACATACCCATACAAACAAAGAAGACATGTTTCTCTCTTTCTAACATACCCATACAAACAAAGATGACATGTTTCTCTCTAACATACCCATACAGACAAAGAAGATATGTTTCTCTCTTTCTAACACCCATACAGACAAAGAAGATATGTTTCTCTCTAACATACCCATACAGACAAAGAAGATATGTTTCTCTCTTTCTAACATATCCATACAAACAAAAATGACATGTTTCTCTCTAACATACCCATACAGACAAAGAAGATATGTTTCTCTCTTTCTAACATATCCATACAAACAAAAATGACATGTTTCTCTCTAACATACCCATACAGACAAAGAAGATATGTTTATCTCTTTCTAACATACCCATACAAACAAAAATGACATGTTTCTCTCTAACATACCCATACAGACAAAGAAGATATGTTTCTCTCTTTCTAACATATCCATACAAACAAAAATGACATGTTTCTCTCTAACATACCCATACAGACAAAGAAGATATGTTTCTCTCTTTCTAACATATCCATACAAACAAAAATGACATGTTTCTCTCTAACATACCCATACAGACAAAGAAGATATGTTTCTCTCTTTCTAACATACCCATACAAACAAAAATGACATGTTTCTCTCTAACGTACCCATACAGACAAAGAAGATATGTTTCTCTCTTTCTAACATATCCATACAAACAAAAATGACATGTTTCTCTCTAACATACCCATACAGGCAAAGAAGATATGTTTCTCTCTTTCTAACATATCCATACAAACAAAAATGACATGTTTCTCTCTAACATACCCATTCAGACAAAGAAGATATGTTTCTCTCTTTCTAACATACCCATACAAACAAAAATGACATGTTTCTCTCTAACATACCCATACAGACAAAGAAGATATGTTTCTCTCTTTCTAACATACCCATACAAACAAAAATGACATGTTTCTCTCTAACATACCCATACAGGCAAAGAAGATATGTTTCTCTCTTTCTAGCATATCCATACAAACAAAAATGACATGTTTCTCTCTAACATACCCATACAGACAAAGAAGATATGTTTCTCTCTTTCTAACATACCCATACAAACAAAAATGACATGTTTCTCTCTAACATACCCATACAGACAAAGAAGATATGTTTCTCTCTTTCTAACATACCCATACAAACAAAAATGACATGTTTCTCTCTAACATACCCATACAGACAAAGCAGATATGTTTCTCTCTTTCTAACATATCCATACAAACAAAAATGACATGTTTCTCTCTAACATACCCGACAGGCAAAGAAGATATGTTTATCTCTTTCTAACATATCCATACAAACAAAAATGACATGTTTCTCTCTAACATACCCATACAGACAAAGAAGATATGTTTCTCTCTTTCTAACATATCCATACAAACAAAAATGACATGTTTCTCTCTAACATACCCATACAGGCAAAGAAGATATGTTTCTCTCTTTCTAACATATCCATACAAACAAAAATGACATGTTTCTCTCTAACATACCCATACAGGCAAAGAAGATATGTTTCTCTCTTTCTAACATACCCATACAAACAAAAATGACATGTTTCTCTCTAACATACCCATACAGACAAAGAAGATATGTTTCTCTCTTTCTAACATACCCATACAAACAAAAATGACATGTTTCTCTCTAACATACCCATACAGACAAAGAAGATATGTTTCTCTCTTTCTAACATACCCATACAAACAAAAATGACATGTTTCTCTCTAACATACCCATACAGACAAAGAAGATATGTTTCTCTCTTTCTAACATACCCATACAAACAAAAATGACATGTTTCTCTCTAACATACCCATACAGGCAAAGAAGATATGTTTCTCTCTTTCTAACATACCCATACAAACAAAAATGACATGTTTCTCTCTAACATACCCATACAGGCAAAGAAGATATGTTTCTCTCTTTCTAACATATCCATACAAACAAAAATGACATGTTTCTCTCTAACATACCCATACAGACAAAGAAGATATGTTTCTCTCTTTCTAACATACCCATACAAACAAAAATGACATGTTTCTCTCTAACATACCCATACAGGCAAAGAAGATATGTTTCTCTCTTTCTAACATATCCATACAAACAAAAATGACATGTTTCTCTCTAACATACCTATACAGACAAAGAAGAAATGTTTCTATATCTCTAACATACCCATACAGACAAAGAAGTTATGTTTCTATATCTCTAACATACTATACAAACAAAATTGATTCCTTATCTCTCTAACAAACACATAGAGACAAAGAATATATGTTTCTCTCTCTCTAACACACACACATATTTAGAGAATATATGTTTCTCTCTTTCTCTCTCGGGGAGGAAGACTAACGTCTGGTCAGGCGAAATATACTGATCAGACATGTTAGTCAGGGTCAGGCAAAATATACTGGCCAAAACCCTCACTTTGCTTCCTCGTAGCCCTCCCTGGAAATGTGCTGTTTTCATGGCAGCCTGGCTAACAAGGTGAGGGATTGACATGATCCCCATAGTAGTGAGCGACATGCAGATGAAGCAAACATACCACAACCGCCTGGAGGACCCCGGTTTGACTTTCGTCAGCACGCTCGGGATGTGAGGAAAGCTACTGCAACCCCTCACTTAACGTCCTTTTTCAGGCCGCACAAAAGAGTAGACCTACTCAATGTGGGTATTCAAAACAACAATTCTCTCTCCCTCTCTAACACACACATACATTTAAAGATGATATGTTTCTCTCTCTCTGTCACACACACAAACACACACACACATAAAGGTGACACATGAACGGATGAGATTTCAGGTCATAGAATAAATCAAGCAGTTGCGACGAAGTGCCTGATAGAGATCCCCAAAAATAACTTCCACAAATGTTTCCAGCATTGGGAAAAATCTGCATGCCATGCTACCTCCAGTCATCTTGACTCTGTCTTGCCACCGGATTAAGCTAGCAGGTGATGAAAGACAGAGTGAAACTGACACAGTACAACATTTTCCCACTAAAAATCTATTCAAGTTACAGCATCAGACGAAATGAAACAAACAAATTTGTGAGAAGATGAAGACTTATCACATCTTGCAGAACACCTTGGATGTTTTCACCTTCTTCACTTTCGATGGGCAACTATAATTATTTTGAGGCAGATTCAATTTTGAAATAAAAAGGTAAGTTATTTTTGTTTTTTTCGCTGAAAGTAAGATACCTTTTGATCAGCCCTTATATATGTGTGTGTGTGTGTCAATCATACAGCAGCCAAAACGAAATGTAGAGGTGAAAACCAACCAACCTGGCCATTCATTATGCAGTATCTGAAACTCTGACTCCCACTGCCCACTTTAAGAACGACAAAATCATATAAATTAACATAACTTACAAAGGCATCATAGAGAAATCTGCGAATGACCTGGAAATTATCAATAACTGAGCTTACAATGATTAAATTTTTAAACAAAACATGTAAATTAAAAATAACATTTATACAAATGTAATATTGGTGGCAAAAAATAACACTGGTAACCAACATAGCAGAAAATGCTAAGGTATACATGGATATTGGTAATCACAGCCCAGACGTTATGAAATGAGGTGTATCAATGATGCAATAATATGACAGAACATAAGCCTCAACTAGCATATTCAACACCACCAGTTACATCGAGCTTCAACCTGCCCATCCATCTCCAGCAACAACAACAGCTACATCCATCTCCAGCAACACCACCAGCTACATCGAGCTTCAACAGCTACATCCATCTCCAGCAACACCACCAGCTACATCGAGCTTCAACCTGCACATCCATCCCCAGCAATACCACCAGCTACATTGAGCTTCAACTGCACATCCATCTCCAGCAACACCAACAGCTAAATCAAGCTTCAACCTGCACATCCATCTCCAGCAACACCAACAGCTACATCCATCTCCAGCAACACCACCAGCTACATCGAGCTTCAACCTGCACATCCATCCCCAGCAATACCACCAGCTACATTGAGCTTCAACTGCACATCCATCTCCAGCAACACCAACAGCTAAATCAAGCTTCAACCTGCACATCCATCTCCAGCAACACCACCAGCTACATCTAGCTTCAGCTGAACATTCAACTCCAGCAACACCAACAGCTGCAACGAACTACAACCTGCACATCCATCTCCAGCAACACCATCAGCTACATCGAGCTTCAGTTGAACACTCAACTCCAGCAACACCAACAACTACATCAAGCTTAAACCTGCACATCCATCTCCAGCAACACCAACAGCTACATCAAGCTTCAGCTGAACACTCAACTACAGCAACACCAACAGCTACATCAAGCTTCAACCTGCACATCCATCTCCAGCAACACCAACAGCTACATCGAGCTTCAGCTTAACACTCAACTCCAGCAACACCAACAACTACATCAAGCTTCAACCTGCACATCCATCTCCAGCAACACCAACAGCTACATCAAGCTTCAACCTGCACATCCATCTTCAGCAACACCAACAGCTACATCGAGCTTCAGCTGAACACTCAACTACAGCAACACCAACAGCTACATCAAGCTTCAACCTGCACATCCATCTCCAGCAACACCAACAGCTACATCGAGCTTCAGCTGAACACTCAACTCCAGCAACACCAACAGCTACATCAAGCTTCAGCTGCACATCCATCTCCAGCTAGCAACATCCAACACTAGCTACCAAGATAATTGGAGACTATGTGAACACACACCGTGACATTAGAAACATGCTGACAATATCAAATCTCATATTCTATGACAGACTCCTCAACTCAGATCTAACATTATATCAATCACCAACTCAGATATAACATTATATAACTCATCAACTCAGATCTAACATTAACTCACCAACTCGAATCTAACTTTATATAACTCAACTCAGATCTAACATTCTATCACTCACCAACTCAGATCTAACATTCTGTAACTCCTCAACTCAGATCTAACATTATATCACTCATCAACTCAGATGTAACATTCTATAACTCACCAACTCAGATCTAACATTCTATAACTCAACAACTCAGATCTAACATTCTATAACCCAACAACTCAGATCTAACATTATATAACTCAATAAGTCAGACCTAATATTCAATCACTCACAACTCAGAACTAACATTCTATCACTCACTAACTCAAATCTAATATTCTGCCACTGACAAAATACTGAAACCTAACATTATATAACTCATCAACTCAGCTCTAACATTCTATAACTCACCATATGAAATCTAACAGTCTATAACACACCCTCCATATAAAATCTAACATATAACACACCATATCAAATCTAATATTCTATAACTCATCATATCCAATCTAGCATTCTATAACTCACCATGTAAAATTCTAATATTCTATAACTCACCATCTCAATTGTAACATTCCAAAACTCATCATCTCGAATCAAAGATTCTATAACTCACATATCAAATCTAAGATTCTATAACCATATCAAATCTAAGATTCTATAACTCACCATATGAAATATAAGATTCTGTAACTCCCCATATAAAATATAAAATCCTATAACTAACCATATCAATTCTAACAATCTATAACTCACCATCCATATCAAATCTAACATTCTATAACTAACAATATCCAATCTAACAGTCTATAACTAACCATATCCAATCTAACAGTCTATAACTAACAATATCCAATCTAACAGTCTATAACTAACAATATCCAATCTAACAGTCTATAACTAACCATATCCAATCTAACAGTCTATAACTCCCCATATCCAATCTAACAGTCTATAACTCACCATATCCAATCTAACAGTCTATAACTAACCATATCCAATCTAACAGTCTATAACTAACCATATCCAATCTAACAGTCTATAACTAACCATATCTAATCTAACAGTCTATAACTAACCATATCCAATCTAACAGTCTATAACTAACCATATCCAATCTAACAGTCTATAACTAACCATATCTAATCTATCATTCTTTAGCTCACCATACCATGTCTCAGATGATGAATAATGACAAAAAGTGACCCACATGAGTGTACCAGAACAAAGTATAGGCTCTGTGATAGACCAGCATACAAAGATATCACAAAGCTGAGCTGACTATAGTCAAATGAAATAACAAAATATTAACAAACATTGATCAAAATATTTACACAAGTCTAGTAGAAACCATCCTGTTCTGATAACAAATGGCAGTTTCAAAACACTTGATAATAAATGTCCTTCGATCCTTACAAGGCAATCATTTCATGAAGAAGAGCAGTTTCATATTGTTGTCAAATTCTCATGGCACACACAGTGACGTTCTCATCCCCATACAACCAAGTTCGCATGTCACATACATTAACGTTTTCACTCACACACAACCAAGTTCACATACCACACACAGTGCAGTTTTCACATACACACAACCAAGTTTACATGTCATACAGCCAAGTTTACATGTCACGCACAGTCAAGTTTTCACTTACAGACAGCTACCTTCACATGTCATACAGTCAAGTTCGCATGTCATACATAGTCAAGTTCACATGTCCCACACAGTCACGTTTTTACTTTGACAATGCCAAGCTCACATGTCACACACAGAGCCAAGATCACTTGTCACACACAGTAAAGTTTTCACTTACACAGTCAAGTTTTCACTTACACACAGCTAAGTTCACATGTCACACACAGTAAAGACTTTACTCACAAACAGCCAAGTTCGCATGTCCCACACAGCCAAGTTCACATGTCACACACAGTCAAGTTCCCATATCGCACACCCAAATTGTCCTCCTCAACAGCGCACAAGACAACAGAAGCAGTAAAGCACATCCCTGATTGTGAGTTACACTTGTCCACACTCTCAAAGAACAACAAATTAATAATATGCATAAACCTAATATGAACACATACAATATTTCACACTTCTACTCCCCTATGGGGTAGAAGAGGAGTGACCAAGTAAGTAAGTACAATATTCCACCCGAAATCATATACAAGATATATGTATCACTAGTGTAGTGAAAAAACATGGCTGACTAGAGGAGATACTCACAGGAAATTGATAGCCAAAGTCAGTCATTCAACTTTTCAATTTCAATAACTACATGAATCAACAATATAAAGTTTGTGGAACTTTCTATACAAAAATGTCCACATTGAAAAAGTATAGATAATAGGGTTGTCTAACGTCTTCAGTATCATTGACTACAGGAACTAATAACATAAAGTTTGTGGGACTTTCTAGACAAAAATGTCCACATTGAAAAAGTATAGATAATAGGGTTATCTAATGTCCACATCAAAAAAAGTATAGATAATAGGGGTATCTAATGTCCACATAAAAAAAGTATAGATAATAGGGTTATCTAACGTCTTCAATCCCAACAACTACAGGAACTAGTTATGCAAAGGTCGTGGAACGTTCTAGACAACAGCTATATTTTAAAAAACAGGGTTGAAGGAGTGATTTAATAACATCTTCAATCTCAAAGGTCACATGAACCAATCAAATAAATGCGTGGTTCTATATAAAAAAAGACATTGACATAATGTATTTCTGATCTTAATCTAGCTCTGCTGTTCTATCATCTGTTACGATCACTATCAATAGATCAAGAAAGCTTATATAATAGTGAAGTTTTGAATACTCACAATAAACACTCCTAAATGCACAAGCAAGCATTGCCAAAGGTGCCATTAATGATTTAATTGTGGAAGCCAACAGCAACAGCTATATTCAGATGTTATGCCAATGTGGTAACACTAGGGACAATACAACAGACAACAGAACAGTTTTGCATGATGAATGCAGGCAGTGGTACATTGCATTTCAAAGGTTTAACTGCAGTTGTAGGAAATAACAATCTAATACAATGACCAAAGTTACGTTACAGTTAATTACGACCATTATCAAGGATGTGTAATGGGCTGTCGTTGCAGCTCAGAGGTGCGCTGGTCTCTTACTGAACATAAGCTTAAGACAGTGGGTATTTGAATTACTTATGTTTCACATGTCCCTTTGTCTCAAAGGAGGCACCTAATCTTAATGGAGATAAACGATAAAAACATAGGTCCTGCATGTATGCTGTGCATTTTAAAGATTCCTTGGTAGATCAAAATCAAAATTAGTAGACTGTTAGTCGAAGACTCTAGAGTCTGTATACAACCAGTTTCTTGGAGAGTGGTTTAAACGATGTGCTAGTTCATCTTAATAGACTCAAACACTAGTGCTAGCTAGACAAACAGGCAGTTTGGCGCCATCTATAGCTGCTCTTAACAGAAAAAGTACAAATAATTTCGGTAGAATTTTAACTTTAATTTTGCCCGGACAGCTGCCGTTGGGCCTACTCTATTCAATTTTCAAATACCAAGGAATTTTTAAGGTGCTCGAAACTGAACACGGGAATCCGATCTCAATACCCAGAGATCAGATAAATTTTTACCAGAAGATCCACATGAAAAGAATTCCAGTCTCCACCGCGATTCGAACCCGCGACCTCCGGCACCCGAGACGGACACCTTACTTCAAGACCACTGAGTTCCCTGCATGTGACCTATATGAGAGCCAAAAAGATGTGAGACCTCATCACTCAAAAGACACAACAGGCCAACCACCTGCACCCTTTAACACTCGATTACGAGCATGTACAAAATAGACCTCTACACCCCAGGGTAGAAGAGAAGCCATTAAGAGATCAAGTACTGACTGAACACAAAATTCATTAGATAACTATGCTCAACACATAACTTTAGAATATCAGAATGTTGCAGTACTTTTACATGCATTATGTATTTGTCTTATGCACTTTGTGTTTTCTGTAGTCCCTTAAAAAAAAAACCTAAAATGGTGAAAATTTTATCAACATGTATTATTGTTCATTGGTAGAACTTCATTTTAGTTTTTTAATTGTTTCTATAAGACCAGCAGGAACTAGATAAGGACAGGAAACCACATGTCAGAGGAATTCAAAGTTCAAGATCACAAGTGGCGTAAGGCAGGGCGATGTTATATCACTATACCTCTTCATACTACTTATGGATGATGTCATCAAAGCCTGTAAGGAGAGGACTAAAGTACTCAGTGGAGTACTGGAAGATGAGACCAGTCTATATATCAGAGCTGTCATTTGCTGATGATGTGGCACTGATTACTAAATCAAAGGCACTTTTCCAGACCAACCTTAGTCTCGATACAGAAGCTAGGGATGAGATGGATACCATTAGCAGTTCAAAAACAAAAACAAAAACCATGGTGGTCTCAAGAGAAGAGAAATCCCATTTATCCGGGTGAACATCCTCTGCTACATGTCAAGCAGTTCAAATACCTTGGAGCTGTAATAAATCGGAAGGAAGGTATTACGGCAGAATTGGCTATGCAAAGGGAAGCAGCTGGTAATCTTTTTCATGCCATAAATAAAGGATTTCTCAGCAAAGAATAAATGAGTAAGAAAACTAAGATGGCTGTATACTGCCTCCATCTATGTACCAGCTTTGACTTATGGATACGATTCATGGGCAATGACAACAACATGTTAAGCCAGCTCCAAGCGTCAGAAATGAGATTTCTAAGGCAGGTGGTCCAAGTAACAAGAGGAGACAAGATTCCCATTCAGACAAAATCTCCAGTCAGATGAGATCCACAGTCAGACAGGATCTCCAGTCAGATAAGATGACAAAATCCCCAGTCAGACAAGATCCCCAGTCAGACAAGATCCCCAGTCAGACAAGATTCCCAGTCAGACTAGATCCCCAGTCAGACAAGATCCCCAGTCAGACAAGATGACAAGATCCCCAGTCAGACAAGATCCCCAGTCAGACAAGATCTCCAGTCAGATAAGATGACAAGATCCCCAGTCAGACAAGATCCAGTCAGACAAGATCCCCAGTCAGACAAGATCCCCAGTCAGATAAGATGACAAGATCCCCAGTCTGACAAATCTCCAGTCAGACAAGATCTCCAGTCAGACTAATCTCCAGTCAGTAAAATCTCCAGTCAGACTACTCTACAGTCAGACAAGATCTCCAGTCAGACAAGATCCCAAATCAGACAAGATCCCCAGTCAGACAAGATCCCCAGTCAGACAAGATCTACAGTCAGACAAGATCCCCAGTATGACAAATCTCCAGTCAGTCAAGATCTCCAGTCAGACTAATCTCCAGTCAGACAAGATCTCCAGTCAGACGATCCAAAATCAGACAAGATCCCCAGTCAGACAAGATCTCCAGTCAGACAAGATCTCCAGTCAGACAAGATCTCCAGTCAGACAAAATCTCCAGTCAGACACGATCTCCAGTCAGACAAGATCTCCAGTCAGACAAGATCTCCAGTCAGACAAGATCTCCAGTCAGACAAGATCCCCAGTCATACAAGATCTCCAGTCATACAAGATCTCCAGTCAGACAAGATCTCCAGTCAGACAAGATCTCCAGTCAGACAAGATGACAAGATTCCCAGTCAGACAAGATGACAAGATCCCCATTCAGACAAGATCTCCAGTCAGACAAGATCCCCAGTCAGACAAGATCTCCAGTCAGACAAGATCCCCATTCAGACAAGATCTCCAGTCAGACAAGATGACAAGATTCCCAGTCAGACAAGATGACACGATCTCCATTCAGACAAGATCTCCAGTCAGACAAGATCCCCAGTCAGACAAGATTTCCAGTCAGACAAATCTCCAGTCAGACAAGATCCCCAATCAGACAAGATCTCCAGTCAGACAAGATCCCCATTATGACAAATCTCCAGTTAGACAAGATCCCCAGTCAGACAACATGACAAGATATCAAAGCCCAGCCCTTGCAGACTTGAGTGGAGCACGGTGGTCTGACTGTCTGCATAATAAAAGATTACCACGGCGGTCGTGGAAAGCAGATAATCAAGAGGACAATCTAGTTCGCTCTCATTACAACATAAGACAGTCTTTAAGAGACAGTGAACTAGACCAGGCCAAAAGGAAAACAATGGTTTCAATAGTCTGGCACTCCTTCTACCAAATATCAACACCCCAGGGCAGAAGAGAAGCGACTACGTAAGTAAGAGTTTCTTAATAACAGTTCGCCTCTAGCAGTGAAGACTGACTTCAGAGTCAGCTGACAATGTCCCATCGCACAGTACACCTGGCTACTGGCCGTACTACAGCAGTCTGGCCAACATGGTGGGAATCAACACAGAGAACAACAAAAACTACGGCAAATAACTGACAAACATAAGCAAATACAAACAAGCTAAAAACACATACAACTACTTACAAACACATATGACTACCTGCAAAGCAAAGGCAAAGGCCGCCATCCATCGTAGACGACGATGGCATAATTAATTTTGCTAGCGCTAATTTTAGTAAGGATTAACTGCGCTACTTTTTATCCTTACTCTCTCGTCTCAAGCCACCCAACCCCAGTGGCAAGTCAAGGACAAGACGATTAGGGGACGACTACGAGATGCAGGGGACTCCGCATCAAGCACCTGTTAAAAAGACGCATGAGTCCGGAGTCGAACCCACACCACCTGATCTTGAGGCCGACAGCTTAACCACTTCGCCACGGAATATGGCTACCAATAAACACATAAAACTATCTTCAAACACATAAAACTATCTACAAACACATATTACTACCTAAAGCACATAAGACTATCTACAAACACGTAAAACGACCTACAAACATATATTACTACCTACAAACACATACATATAACCAGCTACAAACACAATCAAACATTCGTGAGATTACACGAAGAAACTTTGTGTGGTGACAAGATGAATGATTGTACACTGGAACAGAGATAAGAAATTTGTCCCGTCAATCAAACCAGTGACTCCTCCCCTTCCTCTAACTCCCAATCATCAACATTATTTGGACAGAAGATAGATAGTTTGTGATTGGCTGCCTGCAGAAGGACATGAGGATGGGTGTGGCCTTGAGAGATAACATGATGTCGCTGTTGCGTATACTGGTACGGCTGACTCAGTTGCATGCTCTTGCTGTAGTGAGGATGTGGTGGATGCTGAGAATTTGAACCTTGGGAATGCTGGCTTGCTTGCGGCAGTGCTGAATAAGGAGGTGGTGGACGATTGCGATGTGGCTGTTGCTGATGATAGTGATGATGTGCAGATGTAAGCCTCTGTGGGTTGCCAGACGTGGACTGACCAAATGATTGATGCTTCTCCACGTCGGAAGTCAATGATCGATTTGATGTTACAGTGGAGAATTTTTGATAAGGTGGCTGTCTTTGGCACACATCAGGAGTCGTCTGGTGGTACAAATGAAAGTTTAGGAGTGGTGGTTTATGCTGGTTCTCACTGGTCATTGGACCCGTGGTCTGTGGATGGAAGGACACTTGTAGGAGCGAGGTCAGATCTTGTGTCTGTGGACTGGCTAGTGGGCTGGTGGGGTATGACTGACTACGACTGCTCAGGTGGTGATCCCCACAGTCGCTGGTGTCAGAAAGACTCAGTGAGAGATTGTGTGGTTTAGAATGCTTGCATGCTTCTATCTCAGCGTTCACACTCAGGGGTTCTGAAGGGTAATGTTGCAGCTCTGTGTGTTTCTCAAGAGGATGGTGGTGTCGCCGATGACGTACTGCCAGTTTTTGACAAGGTGGCGGGGTTTTCTGTGACGAAGACGAAAGCTGAGGTTGACTACGGCTGATGCTTTGCTGATCTTTGATGTGAGACGAGGAAAGAGTTGGAGGAGAAGACGGAGGCGATTGTTGTCGCAGCTCTATATTCTCAGGTCCTTGCATGTTTAAGCTACTAGGAAGAGATTTGTGTTTGAGCATAGGACTACCTGTGACTGGCTGTGACAACATGTGACTGGATGTGACGGGCTGCAATTGGCTGTGTCCAGTCACGACAGTCTGAGGCAGCATGTGACCAGTTGTGACGGGCTGATGATGAGCAAGCCTCCTGTCATCGAGCTGAGTGACAACGGCTACACGCTGCTGCCTAGAATGAGCATGATGTTGTTGATGGTGTTTGTGTGGGTGAGAGGGTTCATCATGTTGGTGCTGACTCTTTTCTTGCTGCTCAAACCTCACTCTCTTTGGAGACTGAGAAAAAAAAAAAAATTTTTTTTAAATTAAGGGAAATTATGCCTGTGAAATAAATTATTTCACTTTGTAGGAGAGATAATGGACAGGGGGGCTTCAAATGAAAACCTTAAAAGTGGGATAGAAATTAGATAAACCATGCCTTTGTATTGTAACTTGTTAATATGGTTGCTAAAGATGTCAAGAGTGTCTTGCATGTGCCATCATGATGCAGGCGAACAACTTGACTTCATAATTACAGTTAAAAGATGGTCGCCCAACTATTGACATGCACCAAAGAGGAGCAGAGCTCTGTTATTTGTTTTTGGAGCAGCGAAGGAGTGAAACTTATTGAAATTCATCAGCGAATGAAAATTCAGTCTATCCCACCATAAAGGTTTCATTTGAAGCCCCCCTTGTATATGCAAATCATGGATGAAAAATTAAGTAGTGGAGATAATGTTGGAAACATTAAGTAGGGAAAATAGTGTCAGTAACTTTAACGTAGAGGATATCATAATAAACTATGTAGAGGAAATAATGTATGTGAAATTATTTATTGGAGACAATCAAGGGAAAATGTTGAAATGTGAAATAATAATGTCAAAATTAGGATAGAGAAAACAATAATGCAAAATTATGTAGGGGAAGCAATAACAATTATGTAAGGGAAACAATAATTAAAAAATTAAGTAGGGACAAAAAATAACTATTCTGCCTGAGAAACAAAAATGAGAAAATTATGTAGGGGAACAATAACATGAAATTTGCATAAGAGAAACAATAATGTGAAAATTATGAAGAACAAATCATTTATTGGGGAGAGTGCAATGGGAAAATTATGTAGGTGTAATATTGTCAGTGTTATAATGGGGAAAAAAATTGTGTAATTTAAAATTAAGTAAGAAAATAATGTTGGTGAAACAACATAGGAGAAATATGACAGGTTGTGCTCTGATCTAACGAAAGGTTGAAGTAGACATACAGGGGCATATATATGTCAAAAGAAAAGTTTAAACCCTAAGCAGGAACAGCATGTGGTGTAATTTCAGTGCAAGCTGGGTTTGCAATCTCAATGTACCGGGTTATAAATCACTTTGGCTCTAAATCACTTTAGCTCTAAATCACTTCGGCACAAAATCACTAGAGATCTAAATCATTTTGGCTCTAAATCATTTTGGCTCTAAATCACTGCATTGCAAAACTGCCACAGTGGAACACACACAGAAACACATTATAAACAGATATACAAGCACGGAATATATACATTTATGGGACAACCATCAATAGTTAAAAATACAGTTGGGGAAATAATACATTGATTATAAATACAGATAGGAAAACGTCAATTTGAATATCAAATACAGGTGGGGTAACTACAAATATATATATTCCCAGGTGGTCATAATTAGGTGGTCAACTAGTCCACAGCCTTCAGCTCTTAGAAGCCGAATCACCGCTCGCTGATCAACTCTGAACAGATTCCATATCACACCCGCCATGTTTTCAGTGGTCTGCTGAGGAAACTATGAGACTGAGGATAATGAAATTTTGCAAACTTGACGGTTGGTATGTCCTGTTTACACCAGAAGTGACGTCATCACGCGTTTGTACGTATGTTCACTTGGTGCAGTTAGGTCCGGTTTCATTTGAACATATATACATTATATGTACACACACTGTCATTAAAACTATAATAGAATATTTATACCAATTTCTTGTAGAACTATATCTATAATATTAATTCAGCATGAATAACTAACTATAAATACAATTTAAAAGTGTCAGAGCAACTATAAACATAAGAATTTGTAGAGCTATAAATAAATAAATCTAGAAAAAATAAATAATGTATAAATATAATGTGACGGCCTAAAAACCGAACTGCACATAGAATATAAAAAGAGCTTGCAGGTGTATAAATAGAATATACATATAGATGGACGAGCTACACATAAAATTTGTATAGAGTTGAATGGGCTATAAATTGAATATAAGTAATATGGAAAATCTAAAAATACAAAACACGCAGAGCTCCAAGAATTATAAATAAAACTGAAAGAACTATAAATAGAGTGTAAACACTGCTGGAAAACACAATTACATACTAATCATTGTGGGTTTACATATGGACTGCAACTCTTTAACTATACAATGACAGTATCAATAAATACTCAAAATGAAGAGACGTAAATTAAATATTTAAAAATAGCTGGAAGAACTATACACAGAATATGAATAGAGCTGGAATTATTACAGATAGAACATAATTTGAACTGGAAGAGCTATAAATATTATATAAATATAATAATATAAGAAGCTTTAAATAAATATAAAAAAGAAATTTAAAAGAAGATAAAGCTTGGAGGGCTATAATTGCATTTACATATAGTTAGAAGACTTAATAATATAATATTTATAGAGCTGGAAGATCTATACATATTATTTAAATGAGATAGAAGAATAGTAAATGTAATATAAACATATAAAAATGCTATATATATATATGACAGCAAGGTTCTCTCGACGGCTGACATGACCAGCATCCATGCACTGCTAGAAAAAGCACAAGTAAGATGGGCCGGACACCTCTTTCGTATGTCAGACGAACAGCTCCCAAAGAAGCTCCTCTACGGTGAGCTGAGGGAGGGATGGCACGAGAAAGGGTGCGCAAAGAAATGTTTGAAAGACAGTCTGAGGGACTCACTGAAAAGCTACCAGATAGATATCACCACCTGGTAATGTCTTGCCCACAACAGGTCTGATTGGAGAAGTGCAGTCAAAGTGGGTATAGCTACCAGCAAAGACCCCGTGTTGTGAAAGCCCAGAGCAGACGCGAGACCCGGAAATCGCAAAGAGCGGGATCACCATCACCTTCTACAGACCTTGTGTGTCCGTTATGCAGTAGATGTTTTCATGCCTACATTGGCCTGTTCAGCCACATTCGCACATACACCCATCAGAGAAAGCTGTGACAAGGATGATCGGCAATCCTCATCTACAACGATGGACAGCTATTCTTATATATATATATATATATGAAGTTAACTACGAGGGCTTGACTTTATCACTGCAGGCCTCACTATATATTTACAATTTAAATAGAGCTACAAAAGTTATAAAAGACATATACACAGAGCTGGATAAATTAATAATAAGATATATAAAGACCTGGAAGAGCTATAAAGAAATATATGAAGGGATTGAAGTAATCTAAATAAAATATGACAAGGATTAGAACAACTATTATCAATATAAGTAGAACTGATGAACCTGAAAAAAAAAATTGAAACGAATGATATATACATAGGATATAAATATAAACAAAACAACTATAAGTGAAATATAAATAGAGCTGAAATAATTATAAATATAATATAAATAGAATTTGTGAAACTATAAATAGAACACAACCAATACGAATTGTAAAAAGATAATTATAAAATGGAATAAACGTAGAACTGAAAAACTATAAATAAAGCTATAATCTCTCTCTCTCTCTCTCTCTCCCGCCCGCCCTCCCTCCCTCCCTCCCTCCTTCCCTCCCACCCTCCCTCCCTCCCTCCCTCCCTCTCTCTCTCTCTCTCTCTCTCTCTCTCTCCCCCTATATATATATATATATATATATATATATATATATATATATATATATCAAATAACACTGCTGGAAGATGTAAATGCAGACACTAATCACTACTGAGAATTAGCATATTGAATGCTTAAAACGCTGTAAAAAGGATATACATACAACTAGAAGAAATTAAAATGGTATATTAGAACAGGGGGATAGAAAAACTATAAATAACATTTAAATAGAGCTGAAATAACTATAAATAACACATTTAAAAACTGGATGAGTTGAAAAAAAACTATAAAAAATATAAAGTGAGATGCAATAACTATAAATATAATATAAATAAAACATGAATGGATGTAAAAAGAACTGTAGCAGAGATAGTAAATGAAATATAGACTTGAAAAAAATATAAAAGAAATGCAATTAGGATATATATACATTTAAAATAAATACAGCTGGAGTAACTATAAAGATAATGTACACAGAAGTGGAACAATTATAAACAGAACATAAACAGAGTAGAAATAACTATAAATATATTATACAGTGAGTTGAAAGCAATTAATTTAAATACATTATAAATAAATCTGTTAAACAAATATATACAATATAAATGGACCTGCTTGACCAATGGACAGAATATAAATACAGCTGAAATAGCTAAAAATGCAATGTAATCCAGACATTAAACACTACGGGCTAGCATCTGGGCTACAACTCTTTACTATACAATGAGAGTATCAACCAATATCTATAATAAGATGCAGGTAATAGTGACGGATATTACAGATATTGACAGCTATAGCTACGAGCTGACTAAAGAGAGGTCCAGATTAGATATTAGGAAATATTTTTTTTAGTCAGAGAGTGGTGTCTGCTTGGAATGCATTGGCAGGGGAGGTAGTGAAGGCAGGGACAGTTAATGCATTTAAGAATAAACTGGATGCGCATAGCTTTTAGAGCAAGGTGATGTAAATGTAACTGGTTGTATGCAGACTCTGCAGGGTCTTCTAAACCAGTATAAAGACGTTAAGTTATAACAGATATTTAAAGCTATTACAGATTTTGACAGCTGTAACAGATATTTAAAGCTATTACAGATATTGATCAAATCACTAACCATCACCAAAAATTGGCTTCATGTTATTGACAAAATATAGTAACAAAAATAGGTTTGTGATTTTAAAAAAAACCAATTTACTATAAACTTTGAAAAGTTGAGATAGATAGGGCCTACAAACAGAAAATTGAGATGTAATAGAGCACATTCAAAAACTTGAGATGGATAGGACACAGTCTCAGAAAGTGAAGATGGATAGGACAGAGCCTCAGAAAGTTGAGATGGATAGGACACAGCCTCACAAAGTTGAGATGGATAGGACAGAGCCTCAGAAAGTTGAGATGGATAGGACAAAGCCTCAGAAAGTTGAGATGGATAGGACACAGCCTGACAAAGTTGAGATGGATAGGGCACAGCCTGACAAAGTTGAGATGGATAGGGCACAGCCTCAGAAAGTTGAGATGGATAGGACACAGCCTCACAAAGTTGAGATGGATAGGACAGAGCCTCAGAAAGTTGAGATGGATAGGACAGAGCCTCAGAAAGTTGAGATGGATAGGGCACAGCCTCAGAAAGTTGAGATGGATAGGACACAGCCTCACAAAGTTGAGATGGATAGGGCACAGCCTCACAAAATTGAGATGGGTAGGGCACAGCCTCACAAAGTTGAGATGGATAGGGCACAGCCTCAGAAAGTTGAGATGGATAGGACACAGCCTCACAAAGTTGAGATGGATAGGACAGAGCCTCAGAAAGTTGAGATGGATAGGACAGAGCCTCAGAAAGTTGATATAGATAGGACACAGCCTCAGAAAGTTGAGACACACCCATAGAAAAAAGTGTAACAATATAACTGGATTGGAGCCCACAGATGAAGAGATGAATGAGGATGCCACATAAATCATGATGAAGAACCGTAAAGAACACCACAGTAAAACATACATTTCTACATATTTGATCCAATTCATTCACCAAATTAAAACATATTTACACACATATTTGATCCAATTCATTCACCAAAGTAAAACATATTTACACACATATTTGATCCAATTCATTCACCAAAGTAAAACATATTTACACACATATTTGATCCAATTCATTCACCAAAGTAAAACATATTTACACACATATTTGATCCAATTCATTCACCAAAGTAAAACATATTTGTGCACAACCAGGTCACGATTAAACCTAACAGCTGGACATTGACCTTGTACACAATCAGGTCAGGGCAAATCTAACAGCTGGACATTGACCTTGTACACAATCAGGTCAGGGCAAATCTAACAGCTGGACATTTACCTTGTACACAATCAGGTCACGACAAATCTAACAGCTGGACATTGACCTTGTACACAATCAGGTCAGGACAAATTTAACACCGTAGCTTTGTGCACAATTAGGTCAGAGTAAATCTTGTAGAACGACATTGACCTTGTATACAATCAGGTCAGGGCAAATCTAACAGCTGGACATTGACCTTGTACACAATCAGGTCAGGGCAAATCTAACAGCTGGACATTTACCTTGTACACAATCAGGTCACGACAAATCTAACAGCTGGACATTGGCCTTGTACACAATCAGGTCAGATCATCACGACTCCAATTACAAATACATAAGGAAAGAAATATATAATTAAGTTTATTCACTCACCTGGTCTAACATTCACTCTGTGAGCACCAGGGAACAAAGAGATGACAAAACATGTCAGGCTGGTTATGTTATTGGATATTCACACTCAAGATGATACTACAAGGGCAGGATATATTGTGTCACATGACATGGCCATCCCAGAATGATTGTTCTAGAGGTAGCCACTATGGAATTTCACATAGTAGTTGAATCTGACACAATTATGTCAGAAAAGGTTTCTTCTGTTAATCTATAATATAATAGTTGAATTTAACAAAATGTCAGAGGGGGGTTGTTAATCTATAATAAAATAATTGTATAACAAAATGATGTCAGAGGGGGGTTGTTAATCTATAATAAAATAATTGTATCTAACAAAATAATGTCAGAGGGGGGTTGTTAATCTATAATAAAATAATTGAAAAGGACAAAATGATGTCAGAGGGAGGTTGTTAATCTATAATAAAATAATTGAAAAGGACAAAATGATGTCAGAGGGGGGGGGGGGGGGGGGGGGGGGAGGGTTGTTAATCTATAATGAAATAATTGTATCTAACAAAATAATGTCAGAGGGGGGTTGTTAATCTATAATAAAATAATTGTATCTAACAAAATTATGTCAGATAGGGGCATTTGATCTATTGTACAATAGTTCAATGTCACAAAATGATGCTAAAAGGGACAGATAATGTGTCATATAACTGTTAGTTGAATGTCACAAAGAGATGTCAGAAAAGGCAGTTAATTTATTATACACAAAAATAAATAGTTGAATCTCCCAAAATGATGTTGAAAAAGGCAGTTAGTCTGTTATTCAACTGTTAGTTGAATGTCACACAATGATGCTAAACAGTGCAATTAATCTGTAATCCAAATGTTGAATCTTATCAAATTTAGCTGAAATTGGAAGTTAGGCTGTAACATAACTGTTAATTGAATTTCATCAAATAATAATAAAAGGGGCAGTTACTCTGTTAATTAATTATTAGTTGAATGTGACAAAATGTTGAAAGGGGCAATTACTTTGATACGGTGAATCCTGTCACCATCAAATGCTGTGTTTGTTATTATATTACATAGCAACGTTCTCCATCACCTCCAATTTACAAACTTTGACACCTCTTATCATTATAAAATTCTACTTTGAAATAACTGCTACACAAACTCTTACATGACTTTCCAGTACACAAACTCTTACATGACTTTCCAGTACACAAACTCTTACATGACTTTCCAGTACACAAACTCTCACATGACTTTCCAGTACACAAACTCTCACATGACTCTCAAACTCACAAACTCTCACATGACTTTCCAGCTCACAAACTCTCACATGACTTCCCAGCTCACAAATTCTCACATGACCCTCAAACTCACAAACACTCACATGACTTTCCAGTTCACAAACTCTCACATGACTTTCCATTTCACAAACTCTCACATGCCTTTCCAACTTACAAACTCTCACATGACTTTCCAGCTCACAAACTCTCACATGACCCTCAAACTCACAAACTCTCACATGACTTTCCAGCTCACAAACTCTCACATGACTTTCCAGTTCACAAACTCTCACATGACTTTCCAGCTCACAAACTCTCACATGACTTTCCAACTCACAAACTCTCACATGACTTTCCAGCTCACAAACTCTCACATGACTTTCCAGCTCACAAACTCTCACATGACTTTCCAGTTCACAAACTCAACATGACTTTCCAACTCACAAACTCTCACATGACTTTCCAGCTCACAAACTCTCACATCCAACTTACAAACTCTCACATGACTTTCCAGCTCACAAACTCTCACATGACCCTCAAACTCACAAACTCTCACATGACTTTCCAGCTCACAAACTCTCACATGACTTTCCAGTTCACAAACTCTCACATGACTTTCCAGCTCACAAACTCTCACATGACTTTCCAACTCACAAACTCTCACATGACTTTCCAGCTCACAAACTTTCACATGACGTTCCAGCTCACAAACTCTCACATGACTTCCCAGCTCACAAACTCTCACATAACCCTCAAACTCACAAACACTCACATGACTTTCCCGTTCACAAACTCTAACATGACTTTCCAACTCACAAACTCTCACATGACTTTCCAGTTCACAAACTCTCATATGACTTTCTAGCTCACAAACTATCACATGACTTTTCAGCTCACAAACTCTCACATGACTTTCCAGCTCACAAACTCTCACATGACTTCCCAGCTCACAAACTCTCACATGACCCTCAAACTCAGAAACACTCACATGACTTTCCAGTTCACAAACTCTCACATGACTTTCCAACTCACAAACTCTCACATGACTTTCCAACTAACAAACTCTCACATGACTTTCCAACTCACAAACTCTCACATGACTTTCCAACTAACAAACTCTCACATGACTTTCCAACTCACAAACTCTCACATGACTGTCCAACTAACAAACTCTCACATGACTTTCCAACTCACAAACTCTCACATGACTTTCCAACTCACAAACTCTCACATGACTTTCCAGCTCACAAACTCTCACATGACTTTCCAGCTCACAAACTCTCACATGACCCTCAAACTCACAAGCTCTCACATGGCTTTCCAATTCACAAACTCTCACATGACCCTTCAACTCACAAACTCTCACATGACCCTCAAACTCTCAGATCACCCTCCAACTCACAAGCTCTCACATCTTGCTTAAACTCACAAACTCTCACATCACCCTCCAACTCACAAACTCTCAGATCACCCTCCAACTCACAAATTCTCATATCACCCTCCAACTCTCACATCACCCTCCAACTCACAAACTCACATCACCCTCAAACTCTCACATGACCCTAAAACTCTCAGATCACCATCGACCTCACAAGCTCTCACATATTGCTTAAACTAACAAACTCTCACAAGAACCTCCAATTCACAAACTCTCAGATCACCATCGACCTCACAAGCTCTCACATCTCGCTTAAACTCACAAACTCTCACATGACCCTCCAACTCACAAACTCTCACATGACCGTCCAACTCTCACATCACCCTCCAACTCACAAACTTTCACAAGACCCCCCCCCCCCAACTCTCACAAGACCCTCAAACTCTCACATGACCCTCCAACTCTCACATGACCCTCCAACTCTCACATCACCATCCAACTCGTACATCACCCTCCAACTCTCACATGAACCTCCAACTCTCACATGACCCTCAAACTCTCACATGACCCTCAAACTCTCACATCCCCCTCCAACACTGGCATCCCATCTCACTCTAAAGAAGCCAACCTCCAGATAAATGCTCTAAACCTCTCTCCTGCTGCTAGTTTCACTCACCTGATCTGCTGTTGGGGTAGGGGTTGACTGTGAGTCTGGAGAGAACACCACAAAGACAGTTTTAAAACAGCAATACAATTTATTGTTTCAGAAATCAACCACATGGACAGTGTTTATGTCGTCTGTGTCACATATATACAATTTGGGTTATGTAATGATGCAGTTTGTCATCTGTCTAATGTGACATTTCATGTGTCAATATGTCATCTGTCTAATGTGATAAATAATGTGGCAGTTTGTCATCTGTATATAATGATATAACATGTGACAGTTTGTCATCTGTTTATATTAACATATCACATGATTGTCTTTAATCTGTCTATAATGTACATTGCCCACATTTGGCTCTGTTAGCACATGGTTGGT
This sequence comes from Ariolimax columbianus, assembly GCA_036924085.1. NCBI lineage: Eukaryota > Metazoa > Mollusca > Gastropoda > Stylommatophora > Arionidae > Ariolimax > Ariolimax columbianus. Next base: position 59,218,985 of record JAVGWX010000018.1, read on the forward strand.
AGGAAGTTAGTTAGTAGAAAGATGGTTGGTAGGAAGTTGGTTGGTAGGAAGTTGGTTGGTAGGAGATGGTTGGTAGGAATATGGTTGGTAGGAAGTTGGTTTGTATGAAGATGGTTGGTAGGAGATGGTTGGTAGGAAGATGGTTGGTAGGAAGATGGTTGGTAGGAAGTTGGTTTATAGGAAGATGGTTTATAGGAAGATGGTTTATAGGAAGATGGTTTATAGGAAGATGGTTTATAGGAAGATGGTTTATAGGAAGATGGTTTATAGGAAGATGGTTTATAGGAAGATGGTTTATAGGAAGATGGTTTATAGGAAGATGGTTTATAGGAAGTTGGTTTATAGGAAGATGGTTTATAGGAAGATGGTTTATAGGAAGATGGTTTATAGGAAGATGGTTTATAGGAAGATGGTTTATAGGAAGATGGTTTATAGGAAGATGGTTTATAGGAAGATGGTTGGTAGGAAGTTGGTTTATAGGAAGATGGTTTATAGGAAGATGGTTTATAGGAAGATGGTTTATAGGAAGATGGTTTATAGGAAGATGGTTTATAGGAAGATGGTTTATAGGAAGATGGTTTATAGGAAGATGGTTGGTAGGAAGTTGGTTGGTAGGAAGATGGTTTATAGGAAGTTGGTTTATAGGAAGTTGGTTTATAGGAAGATGGTTGGTAGGAAGTTGGTTGGTAGGAAGATGGTTTATAGGAAGTTGGTTTATAGGAAGTTGGTTTATAGGAAGATGGTTTATAGGAAGATGGTTGGTAGGAAGTTGGTTGGTAGGAAGATGGTTGGTAGGAAGATGGTTGGTAGGAAGTTGGTTGGTAGGAAGTTGGTTGGTAGGAAGTTGGTTTGTAGGAAGGTGCTATAAATCAGTTACAGTTTTGTAGCCAGACTAATGTGGCAATGTTTGAGTTTTCATCTGTTTATCTTTAAACTCTTCTTTTCCCTGTCAAAGAAGACTGTTTAGAAGACCATCACTGTTCAAGAAGCACGGATCCATCTGTCCATCTTTATTATAGTTTCTAATGAATTATCGTGTTAAATCATTTCCAATTTCCTCTACGTGCCCCATCCATTACATTTTTCTCTTCATCCTCATCACTTTGACGTCTGCTGCTTCATATTGGCGCTCTTCAGCAGTTTGGGGTTGCCTACCACATAATCGAGGACTGACAGGGATCAGCTGTCGACAAAGAAGGAAAAGAAGTGTGGGTTTAAGGTTGCCGCTGTTGTTGGGTCTCACTTGCATGTCTGTATTATTTGACAATATGGTGATTCTATGACAGGCCATGATCAAATGTAGTGCAAATACATTTCTTCTTCTTCTGTGTTTGTCCTGAGAATGATATTGTGGCGTTTGGTCTTAGTTTATAGCGATACAGCGATTTTTGCACCTTTCAGTCAGCCATATCCGGTTTCAGCACAGCATTTTTGGGACTGGGTTTGCCTTTCCTCTTTAATTTATAATCTCTTAGCCAGGCTGTATGGTTGCATTCTGTTTCCATGGCCGCCATTTGGAGACAGGATAGGGCCTTGGTCAATTATAGGTCCCAGACATGAAGCAAGCTGCCAGCCATGTCACTGACTTCTGTTAGATCATTGATTGCTGCCTCTTTGGACCCCAATATATCTCCACCAGTTACATCTTTCAACATACTGCCCTTTGAGGATAGTGCTATGGAGGTCAGTCTTCATTGTTCAAACGGTGCCACATTGGGAAGGTCTAGTTGGAAATTGGAGCAGGACTTCTTGCAAGACTAAAAAATAACTGAAGTGTCATCTATGTCTTTGACTACATCGTATCGGTGCTAACGTGCTAGTATTAGGGTTAGCTCCCATGTGATGTCCTAGCTGTGCATCTGGAAACAGACTGTTACAGCAGCCTGGACTATGAGGTGGGGATCAACTCTGTCATCCCCGTAATGGTGAACCTACAAAGAAGACTAGCATTGCACTACAGCCAGGAGAATAAGAATAAACTTCTTCTGTGTGCCTCAGGATATATCAATAAGCACTGTGAATCGCTATCAGACAAACATGATCAACTACATGACATGTTGCGATCAAATGTCACTCAATACATCTAAACCTGACATATCTTTCAACGTATTAACCACTGAAGGTAATGCTAAGGAGGTTATTCTTAACAATGTAGTGCCAAAGCATCCAGACATTTCCAGGATTGATTGAGGAGCTGGACTCCTCACACCACCATGAAATAGCTTGCAATATCTCATGAATGCGAGTGGCAGGTGTCTACTTGACTCGGCAGAGGTGACCTGCTAATGGTCCTGCTACAAGATGTATCATACATGTTCCCAAACACTGACGGACAGATACTACTGAGGATGTTGCCTAGGCTAGATCTACATGCCCTACACATCTACAAAATGAGGCTGAGGTTTAACTTGGCATTTAGATATACTTTTTATTATGATCACTACCACAACAAACATATTTTGTTTACAACACTCTGTCTCAAAGATCTCGGACTTTCTCTTACCTACCATGTTGCTGAACTTGAAATTATCACTGTTTATTTCTTGTCTAACTCTAACACCAGCATTAAGATCATTATGGTCTATGCTTGATGATAGGAAAGTTAGGACGTCATCATTGGTTTTTTCTGTCTTGTCAGACGATATTAAGTTGTGATTTGAAAAAAAAGGATGTAACTACAGTCCATGACGATAACGCATGCAACTCATAAGACCAATCCGAGCAGACAAGCGTCTTCCACAGTGTGTGCAAGGAAAGTCAGGACATTTTGTGGCATCCTGTGGTGTGGCATATCTTCTCAAACGCTGAGTCCTTAGCCTATCCACAATTAGTATCTCCTTTGCCTGAATCCCCTGCTTAATCCTGCCCCTCCAAGTAATATGATCCTATTCCCATGATTCCACATCGATGTCTGCAACATTCATATCCCACTCGCATTCATCCTTGTATCGAAGTTGTGGTCGACCCTGAGACCGTTTCCCTAACTGTAAATTCCCATAGAGAAGATCTTTTGGTATTCTGCTGTTATCCATTCTCCGAGTGTGTCCCAGCCTTTGAAGACTAAGCAAAGAAAAGATTGTGACAGTGCCTGTACTCTCTAAAATCTCTGGGTGATCTTGTCTTGCCACCCAAACTACAGGATCCTGCGCAGGTACCTCATGTGATAGCTGTTTAGCTGTCTCTCCTTGCATGTGTAGGTTATTTATTAGTTGCCCATCGCAAGCGATGATGGCCACATCAACAGACAGTTTTGTCTTGATGATGTAACTTGCGTTGTATTTGGATTATAATGAGGAAGAAACTACGCTTGTCATCAACCTCATTCTCTGGTCTCAAGCCACCTTGAACCAGTGGCAAGACATTAGTCAAGACGACTGGAGGTAACTCAGGATGCAGGCACTCTGGTCCCACCTTCCGTGAGACCAAGGATCACTATGAGATACTTGTGGGATTCAAAAGTTCAGTTTCTGTTCATAGATTTGGGAGGCAAGTGCCTGACCTCTAGACCACAGCGACCCCAGAAGACTCTGCAGTCTGTAGACAACTAGTGTTGCATTCCAGTCATGTATTTTGGCCCAAAAGGGACCAGCGGACGATTGGGATATTTATGCCTCCCAAAGTCACCCCCACGCAGTCATGCTGGTGTTGTAGGGGTCTGGGCTGATGGATCTGGGCTTGTCATTGGCCAGCTCTTTCCTGATTAGAGGGCCAGTAATGATCAGAGATGATGATTTCACTAGTTCTGCCAGTGCATACCACTCCGTCTGCCTCCACTCTGTGTTGTTAAACAATATGTGTAGGTAGACCATGTTTCACTGCCATAAAGAAGGGTGTTTCTGTTTTAACAGTGAGTTTCTTGTTCTTCCAAGGATGTAATAAAGTTCACAAATCTGCCTGGATCAAACTCAACTTATATTCCACAATCATAAGCAATGAATGATGAAAGGGTTGACCAGTTGTGAATGCTTGGAATGCATTGCCTCAGGAAGTAGTGAAGGCAGGAACAATTAATGCATTTAAGAATAGATTGGATGCACATAGCTTTTAGAGCAAGGAAATGTAAATGAAACTGGTTGTTTACAGACTCTGCAGAGTCTTCTAAACCAGTATAAAAAAGTTAAGTTCAGTTCTGACACATGTGACTAGATGCATTCATCACCTGAAAGTTTGTGGTTCGAATCAGGGCTGTCTATTACCTCATTCTTTCGTAATGTTTGTCAAAAATGGTGCAGAGTGTAGAGAAACTCTTGTTTGTGTGTTCATTTTCACTACAAGCATATACTATTTGGAGATAATGATCTAAAGGAAAGTCTCCGTAGTTTTATTATTCTTCTTCTTTTCACTTTTGTCCTGCTTGTGCCTTTCAGCATCAGGTTATGAAGAGGTTTCTTGACTGGGCCGTAGTATGTGCTTCGTACACAGGGAGCTGTAGTGCTTGTGTTATTTCTGCTGTCCATCTTTTGCGTGGTCGGCCCTTGGCTTTGTATCCATTACTTTCAGAGGGATTCTGTCTAGTGTTTGTTGCATCACATGGCCAAACCATTTGGTTTGCTGTTTTGTATTGTACCTACTCTTGGTTCCTAATATCTTCGTTTCTGATTCTATCCATTCAATGTTACTCCAAGCATTCTGCGTATGCATTTAATCTCTGTTGTTACAATGTTTCTGTTATCTTTGCTTGTCAATATATAATTTTGGCACTGATAGCACAATGTTGGTAGGAATATCGTGTTGTATAGCATTCTTTTTGTATCCATTGTCACGTTTTTACATTATAATATCAGGGACACTTGATGAATAATTTGGCTTGCTTTATTACATCTGTGTTGGATTTCAGTGTCTCCTTTGCCATTTCCTGAGATTTTGTTATCCAGGTAGGTGAAATTTGTCACTTGTTTTACTTGTTGGTTTTGTATGAATATATTTGTATAAATCCTGTAGCACCATTATAAAAACAAACCTGAGTCACCTTTCTATCATGTCCTGTTCTGGAGAACAAAAAATTTTACAGACAAGCCCCTTTCAGTTACATACTATAACAAACTACAATTTATTTTAAGTTAGTTAAGTATAATTTCATATCAGACGAGGTGAAAATGTTTTTAAGTTCTAAAACCTCAAAAAGAATGTCTTTCATTTTCAGTTATTTGCTTCTTCATGGATTTCTAAAAAAAATGTGGTATGTTATTGTCAGCTCATTTTGTAGGGATGTGCGACATGACATCAAACATGCAAGTAAGTCAAAGAAGGTAATTTCAGGGATGGCAAACATTTATAAGAATTTCGCATTAATGTAAAACGACTAGAAAAATGTGGCATATCAAGCAGAACAAGGGTGATACAACATCAAGTGAACATGCAGATGACATGCATTATCAAGGATGACATACAAGCACAAGAGCATGGCGACATTCATTTCAATCAAGTAGAAACAGATGGAGATCAAACAAGACAAAAGATCAAATGACACTTTGCATGTCGAACAAGTGTAGAAGGGTGACAATTGACATGAAGTCAGCTTGTTTGTAAGTAGAAGGTGAGGATATACAACCTAAAGTATGACAAAGATCATGTGACATCTAGCATGATAAACAAGTACAGAAATGTGACATGACATGAAGCCAACTTATAAGTAGAAGATGTAGAAAGGTGACATATGACATGAAGCCAGCTTATAAGTAGAAGATGTAGAAAGGTGACATATGACATGAAGCCAGCTTATAAGTAGAAGATGTAGAAAGGTGACATATGACATGAAGCCAGCTTATAAGTAGAAGATGTAGAAAGGTGACATATGACATGAAGCCAGCTTATAAGTAGAAGATGTAGAAAGGTGACATATGACATGAAGCCAGCTTATAAGTAGAAGATGTAGAAAGGTGACATATGACATGAAGACAGCTTATAAGTAGAAGATGTAGAAAGGTGACATATGACATGAAGCCAGCTTATAAGTAGAAGATGTAGAAAGGTGACATATGACATAAAGCCAGCTTATAAGTAGAAGATGTAGAAAGGTGACATATGACATGAAGCCAGCTTATAAGTAGAAGATGTAGAAAGATGACATAAAGCCAGTTTATAAGTAGAAGATGTAGAAAAGTGACATATGACATAAAGCCAGCTTATAAGTAGAAGATGTAGAAAGGTGACATATGACATAAAGCCAGCTTATAAGTAGAAGATGTAAAAAGGTGACATATGACATGAAGCCAGCTTATAAGTAGAAGATGTAGAAAGGTGACATATGACATAAAGCCAGCTTATAAGTAGAAGATGTAGAAAGGTGACATATGACATAAAGCCAGCTTATAAGTAGAAGATGTAGAAAGGTGACATATGACATAAAGCCAGCTTATAAGTAGAAGATGTAGAAAGGTGACATATGACATAAAGCCAGCTTATAAGTAGAAGATGTAGAAAGGTGACATATGACATACAGCCAGCTTATAAGTAGAAGATGATGAAGTATGGCATGAAGGGTATCATGATGATGATGGTAGTACCTAGGCATCAGACTCGGATGTTGCGGAGGAGTCATTTCTCAGTTGGAGGTGGTGAGATGTCTTTGATGGGTGAGAGTTGGGACTATATTGGAGGAAGATGTTCGAGGGAGTGTGGGGGAGTGGCTTACTGAGGCTGACATGCTGCTGTGAGGTGGGTTTAGTGGCAGGGGTCAAGGACACAACAGCTGTAACAGATTTTAAGAGAAACAAAACTGAAATAAAAACGAAGGTTAAATGCTACACAAGAAATACACACATTTATGTTCACTAGAAGGATAAAAACACAATTATGTTCACAAGAAGGATTCCCACACACACAATTATGTACACACCAAGGATACACACACAAGTATGTACACACCAAGGCATAACACACATTTATGTACACACCAAGGTATCACACACATGTATGTACACACCAAAGTATAACACACATTTATGTACACACCAAGGTATCACACACGTGTATGTACACAAGAAGGCATAACATACATTTATGTACACACAAAGGTATCACACACACATTTATGTACATGAGAAGGTATAACACACACGTATGTACACACAAGGGTATCATACACATTTATGTACACAAGAAGGTATCTCACACATTTATGTACACAAGAAGGTTTAACACACATTTATGTACACAAGAAGGAATCACACATGATTATGCACATACCATGGTATCACACAAGTTTATGTACACAACACTTTCTAGCTTACTGACTGACTGAGATGTTCCGTTGACTTATGCTATTAGGTGCAAATGCAATGGGGAGCAGAGGAAGATTCTACTTTTAGCCTATATGTTGTACCATCTATGTGTGATGTTTTTTTCAAGTTATGCCACCTATCCATCTGCCATATGGTCTTCCTCATATCTTGTAATTAAATCTTATTTTTTTATATGTGTGTGATGATAACTGATTAGGTTCTATTATCTTTAGATGACTGAACAATCTTATCGTCTGTCTTACTTTGCCCTCAGCACAAGCTAATAGATAAATGTCACAGGCAGTCGCTAGCTTCACCTTCCGAGGTCATACCTTCACTAGAGAGTCGAATATTGACTGTGAGGCCTATGACTGTGAGGGTTGGATTGCTAAGGCAAGTTCTGTGTTTGGGAGGCTTCAAGCAAATGTCTGGAATCGACAAGGCATCAGTGTCGCCACCAAGCTAAAATTGTATCATGCTGCAGTGTTATCCACTCTGCTGCATGCCTGTGAGACATGGACAGTGTATAGCAGACATGTCAGAGAGCTTAATCATTTTCACTTGAGCAGTCTGTGGAGACTGCTCAGGATCAAGTGGCAGGACAACGTGCTTAGCTCTGAAATTCTTAGCAATAGTAACTTGTTCAGCATTCATGTCCTTCTGCAAGTAGATCAGTTAAGATGAACTGGGCATGTTGTTCGCATGCCAGGTGAATGCATCCTCAAGAAGCAGTTATACAGTGAACTCACAACATGCAGACGCTCACCAAGAGGACAAGAAATGCTACAGAGACTCCCTGAAAGTGTCTCTGAAAAGCTTCAGTTTTAATGCCACTTCCTGTGAGAAGCTTGCATAAATCCATACCATCTGGCCTGCTAGTATCACGAAAGGTGCTCAGATTGCAGTGAGTATAGCCATCATGGAAGGCTCAAGAAAAGCGTGCTGCCTGAATAAACAAAACGCACAATTCCACAGCCGACTCCCCATATGTGTTCCCTGAATGCTGTTCCAGGATTGGTCTTTACAGCCATAAGAGAACACATTTTGTAGCAATAGTCTGATGCTGTCGCCAACTTTGCTTGCGATGAGCAACTATTATTATTATTAGCACAAGGAGTAGTACTTGTAATATTTTGGATGTTATCATTTCCCACTTTCATAGTATTACTATTCTCTGTCATTTCACTTCACACATCATAATATTCTTCTCATATGACTTGGGTAAGGACCAAGTTTAATATTGGTAGCAACAAGTTTATAAAAATATAATGATGTTTGGATGCTTAGTCGTGGTAACAGTTGATAAGTCATGGCAGAGGCTTTCAGTTATCTACACAAGCCTATTGACATCTAGTTTTCATTTCTCTATTTCGACCAATATCTTCTATGAAAATTCTTCCCATACATGTATTGGTTAAAACTTGACTAGACGATAGCCACTGACAGTGGAGAGCCAAGTTATTTATATGTGAACTATTATGTTCAGATAATGCTACGTTGTGTTCTTTGTTGTGTTTGTGAGGCAATATTTAGTTGTGTTGTATTAAGCAGACACACGTGTGAGTCTTCTAACATAGCCTGTCTCATGTTAAACTAATGGCTTGGTCTATAAATGTGTGTCTTTGGTCAATAAATATGTGCATGATCTAACTCCAAACCCTTATCAGAGCCCACATCCTACTTAAGGCCCAAACTTAAAGCACGATCTAACTTCAAACCCTTATCAGAGCGTACCTCCTACTTAAGGCCCAAACTTAAAGCATAATCTAACTTCAAACCCTTATCAGAGCCCAACTCCTACTTAAGGCCCAAACTTAAAGCACGATCTAACTTCAAACCCTTATCAGAGCCTACCTCCTACTTAAGGCCCAAACTTAAAGCATAATCTAACTTCAAACCCTTATCAGAGCCCACCTCCTACTTAAGGCCCAAACTTAAAGCATAATCTAGCTTCAAACCCTTATCAGAGCCCACCACCTACTAAAGGCCCAAACTTAAAGCACAATCTAACTTCAAACCCTTATCAGAGCGTACCTCCTACTTAAGGCCCAAACTTAAAGCACGATCTAACTTCAAACCCTTATCAGAGCCTACCTCCTACTTAAGGCCCAAACTTAAAGCATAATCTAACTTCAAACCCTTAACAGAGCCTACCTCCTACTTAAGGCCCAAACTTAAAGCATGTCCTAAACTCTAGCAAATAATGGAACCCTAAACAACTACTAGCTCAACAGTCTGTGAATCTGTTCAGAGAACTTAAAGCATGTCCTAAACTCTAGCAAATAGTGGAACCCTAAACAACTACTAGCTCAACAGTCTGTGAATCTGTTCAGAGAACTTAAAGCATGTCCTAAACTCTAGCAAATAGTGGAACCCTAAACAACTACTAGCTCAACAGTCTGTGAATCTGTTCAGAGAACTTAAAGCATGTCCTAAACTCTAGCAAATAGTGGAACCCTAAACAACTACTAGCTCAACAGTCTGTGAATCTGTTCAGAGAACTTAAAGCATGTCCTAAACTCTAGCAAATAGTGGAACCCTAAACAACTACTAGCTCAACAGTCTGTGAATCTGTTCAGAGAACTTAAAGCATGTCCTAAACTCTAGCAAATAATGGAACCCTAAACAACTACTAGCTCAACAGTCGGTGAATCTGTTCAGAGCTACCATCTTCAATGTTTTTCTCCCTCCATCCCAAAAATAAAAATTAAAGTCACCAAAACTTATGTGATCTTGGTGCATCAATAAACATCAACAACAACAAAAATAAACACAATTAGGATATCAAACAACACAAGCAAATACACCATAGCTAATGGTATAAAAAAAAGAAAATTAATAAACAACAGTAAGTATACAACAAGTAACAATATCAAAAAAATAAGATGGTGGCCGAGTGATTAGGTTACAAAGCAAACACAAGTTTAAAAGCATCCGTTTTTTTCTATCTGTTATTAAAAATCGAACCTGTACATGTCATGGTGACTCAATGGACAAGCAACCTTTATTCCTCAGCACTATAAATCCTCTTGCCAGAAATAGCAATGGAAATTAATGTTATATAATATTTTAACATTTCGTTGTTTATTTGTTGTCTGTTTCTGCATTTACTTCTTTTTTAAACAAGCAGAAAATGCAATAAAGTATATCAGGGTGGTCCAACTTGTTGATCCCAAAGGGCCTCATTAACTAACAATCTAAAGTTCATAGACCAGCTGGAGAACAAGGGTGCTTCAAATTCAAATCTTACATTTTTTCTTCAAAGTTGATTACGAAAAGTGGCAGTAACGGTAATCCTGTTTTGGTGCAGGCTTCATTGCATTCATTATAAGTCTCCAATCACCTATAAAGTGCACAGACTCTTTGAGGAAAAAAAATATTGGGGTCGCCTGTTTGCTACTCATGCACCATGTCGTTGTTTCAATTATGTAGTTAGCTGCTATGGCACCCACCTTGCAGACACTTTGTAAGACTGGAACACATCATGAATGATGTTGTGTGATGAGCCTTGAATGATGCCCAGGGTATTTCATTTAGTCACTGTCATTTTTCATGACGATGGGTTCAACTGCTGAAATTTACTCTGGTGTCACTATTCGGTGAACATGACCTGGTCAACAACATTCTGTCATAGAACTCACATCATTTTGTAACTGTCTAGACCACTCGTACACTTGCTGGAATACCATGCATGTGTCAAAGTACTTGCTGGAATACCAGGCATGTGTCAAAGTACTTGCTGGAATACCAGGCATGTGTTAAAGTACTTGCTGGAATACCTGGCATGTGTCAAAGTACTTGCTGGAATACCAGGCATGTGTTAAAGTACTTGCTGGAATACCATGCATGTGTCAAAGTACTTGCTGGAATACCAAGCATGTGTCAAAGTACTTGCTGGAACACCAGGCATATGTCAAAGTACTTGCTGGAATACCATGCATGTGTCAAAGTACTTGCTGGAATACCAAGCATGTGTCAAAGTACTTGCTGGAACACCAGGCATATGTCAAAGTACTTGCTGGAATACCAGGCATATATCAAAGTACTTGCTGGAATACCAAGCATGTGTCAAAGTACTTGCTGGAATACCAGGCATGTGCCAAAGTACTGAGCCTTCATGCCATGATGAATTTCTGTAGGTTTCACATCTTCACTGTTCAAGAAACAGATAACAGTACACTGCTTCTGCTTAGTGCATGTCACTAGTGAGGTGACCATCTTTAACTACTATGACGTTTCGTCACTTATCTGCACCATAATCCCACCTGCAGCACACTTTTGAAGCCCTAATCAGCGGTACTGTCAACTTATAGGATAATAGCAGGGTGTTTCTATCGTAATTTGAAGGTTTTAACTTGAAGTGCCAATGAAAATTTTTTTAGTGCGAGAGTGGTGAATGCTTGGAATGCATTGCCACAGGAAAAAGTAGTAGCAGGGTCTGTTAATGTATTCAAAAATAGATTAAATGGACTTTGCTAGTTTTAGACCAAATTAAGTTAGAAGAAACTGGTTGTATACAGACTCTGCAAAGCCTTCAAAATAAATATAAAGAATTTTAAATTATGTACAAAAAAAAAAGATTTTTATTATGAAAGCTAAGAACAACTGATACCTCCAATGAGATTTAATTGCTATGCTGAAACTAACAACAACTGATTTCTCTTGAAATGTTGTTGATATGTTGAAATTACAACAGTTGATATCTCCCGAGATTTTGTTGCTATGTTGAAACTTACGACAACTGATATCTCATGAAATTTCATTGCTATCTTGAAACTATCACCAACTTAATATCTCACAAGATTTCATTGCTATGTTGAAATTAACAACTAATATCTCACAAGATTTCATTGCTATCTTGAAACTAACAACACTACCTGAAATAAAACATTATCTACAACAACAAGAAAACCAGCGAAAGCACTTGAAACACTTACACAACTCCTGAAAGATCATGCATTCTGAGAGTTCACAATCACAACAGGTGTTAGGGTCAGGTATGTCAATCACATTCTGTTTGTGTGAGTGTATGTGTGTCTGTAAATGATACAGGTGTTTTAGTGCATGTTTTACATCAGGGTTGTACAACTGTTTCACAAACACATGAAGAAAAATGCAAAGTTCACTGGGTTATTCACAATAACAATTAAAAAAGAAGATATAAGATTGGCTGCAGACATGACAATTTAGCATGATACAACATTCAGAGAACATACAAAAAATATCTGCTTGATTGGTTGGACTCCACCCCGGCAGTTATCCTGGTGATGTTATGACATGAATACTTGAACACTGACACAAGACAGCAAGAACACGATGATGGTTAACCTGGTGATGTTATGACATGAACACTTGAACACTGAAACAAGACAGCAACAACACGATGATGGTTAACCTGGTGATGTTATGACATGAACACTAGAACACTGACACAAGACAGCAACAACTCCACCACGGCAGTTATCCTGGTGATGTTATGACATGAACACTTGAACACTGACACAAGACAACAATAACACGATGAAAGTTAGCCTGGTGATGTTATGACATCAACACTAGAACACTGACACAAGACAACAATAACACGATGAAAGTTAACATGGTGATGTTATGACTTCAACACTTGAACACTGACACAAGACAGCAACAACTCCGCCACGGCAGTTATCCTGGTGATGTTATGACATGAACACTTGAACACTGACACAAGACAACAACAACACGATGATAGTTAGCCTGGTGATGTTTTGACATCAACACTAGAACACTGGCACAAGACAACAATAACACGATGAAAGTTAACATGGTGATGTTATGACTTCAACACTTGAACACTGACACAAGACAGCAACAACTTCACCACGGCAGTTATCCTGGTGATGTTATGACATGAACACTTGAACACTGACACAAGACAGCAACAACAACAACACGATGATAGTTAACTTGGTGAAGTTGGTGTGAACACTTGAACACTGACACAAGACAACAACAACTCGATGATAGTTAACCTGGTGAAGTTGACGTGAACAATTGAACACTGACACAAGACAGCAACAACACGATGATAGTTAGTCTGGTGAAGTTGACGTGAACACTTGAACACTGACACAAGACAACAACAACTCGATGATAGTTAGTCTGGTGAAGTTGACGTGAACACTTGAACATTGACACAAGACAGCAACAACACAATGACAGCCTGGTGATGTTAAGCCATGAACACTTGAACACTGACACAAGACAACAACAACACGATGGTAGTTAGCCTGGTGACCTTACAACATTAATACTTGAACACTGACACAAGACAACAATCTGTTAGCACCTATATACAATGAGTGTTGCTTTCACCTAATGACACCTTTAGAATCTACTAACTACATTTTTCAGCTATGCCGCATCAGTTTGTGACGTACTTACTGACTTACCTTTGTAAATCATGTTCTGACTTAACCCTAACCTAAATATGTAAACTTGTGTACCAAATAAACAATTACATCAGGGGCTGGCAACTTTTCTTTTGTACAGAACTTGGATGCCATGTCAGGGAGTGGATTTTGGCCCATATGTATCTATAGCTAATGCAAGTTGCCATTGACTGCATAAATAATCCACATATCACTGAGAAAGATTCTGCACCTGCAGTGGTTTAACAGGGTTACAAATGAAAGCTTAGGGGAGAGAACAGGACAAAGACAGGTGGAACAGGTGAAGCAAATCAACACAAATGAACACATCAAACCAATAATATCAACAACGATGAATAGAACTTATTCGTTGACAGAAAGTACTGATTTGGTGGAGGTACTTCTCAATTCCCCATGGCGGTGTGTGTTGCACTGTGATTTTTATTTTGCACCTGTCGGCCCAGTGCATCCAACTTCAGCATGCATTTTATGTAAGGGTCTGCTTCCTCCTGCATTTTCTAAGGGTTTGCTTCCCCGGGGTAACAGCCGGTGCTGTGATGGGCACCGAACCCAGCACCTTTGGATTGTGAGCTGTATCACAAATCCACTAGCCCACGCCGTGGTGGAGGTACTTGATCTCGATGACCCGTTCTTCAGCGTAGCTGCGTTTTCCAACTTCATCTCCAGCAGACCCTGCCTTGGACCACGGAAGTCCAGTGCTTGGTAAATGCTCCTCTAGCGGAATCTAGGATGTTGCAGCGTACAGCAAGGGAGTCAGACCAAAGCATTGGGGGTCTTCCCCACTGTTTCTTCATACTTCGGGGGTACCAGACTGCTGTCGCCGTGCTCCATCAACCATTGTAACATGTGACCTGTCCATCTATGTTTTGCCATGTCTTCATGAATTACCGCATCCTTCACCAGGGACAATCATCTTATGCCGGAATTGTGTGGACCTTGCATACGTTGGTGGAGGAACTTTGTCTTACAAATGGCCACAGAGAGATCAATACTTTGTGTCAAGTCTATGTTCACAGCTACAGTTATGATTTGTTAGCTGTTTTCATGTGTGTTACCTTCTGTCCCTGATGAAGGTCTTGTGGCTGTTACATAACTTAATTCTGTCTCTGTTCCGTGGTTATTTTTAGCCACACTTGTTTGTTATTATCAATATTTAACCTTCAGTACCACCACAGCTTCCATTTACCTTTACTCTCTGATAACTACAATGAAAACTTTACACCAGAGACATGATGCATGCCTCAGTCATGCCAATCACCCCTATCTACCTGTTGTAAAGGGAACTGAATACTAAATGAAATTATACTAATACTAATATTATTGCTATATATTTAATTTATTTTCCGCAGGTTTAATATTGCAATTCATTGTTCCTATCCCTGTGCTTTATATCATAGCTTACTGCTGAAACAATTCAATACATTTTTGTCATGTTATTCATGACATGTTAGCTATGCTATGCACTGATTTTAAGTTCACTGTTATTTGTCTGTGTTTTTCTTGGTTGCCTAGTCCTTGACGAAGATCTCCCCGTCTAAACAACAATTAATTTGTGTTGTTGGTCTCAGGTAAAAAAATTTTCTAAGCATTTTTGTATGTCCACATTTATTAGCTGTAAAAGGGCAGGCTTCCTCACCAAAATCTAAGCATTTTTTTTGTATGTCCACATTTATTAGCTGTCAAAGGGCAGGCCTCTTCACCAAAATCAGGCAAAAATATCAAACTAACGAGCAGCTTAGTGCAGGCAGGGTCGATTATTGCATTCAGGAATCGACTGTATGCACGCATAGACCAAGGAAATGTAAATTAAACTGGTTGTATACAGCCTCTGTAGAGTCTTCTAAATCAGTACAAAGACGTTAAGTTATAAGGCACTGAATTACTGGAAGAACCTTGCAACTCAAGCTCACAAATAAGACCATAGAAAATGATGACTCTATTACTTTATTCCATATGGACGTGTCTGTGAAAGGGATGCCTTTAGGGCTTCTTCCATCTCCTCTACCAGGTCACAGATTGTGTTGATTCTTCAGCCTCAACTTACTAAAAATCTAGGGCATACCTTCTCCGTTAGCCAGTGATGGAGGCGGCGGAGGCTCGTTTTCTGGAGTCGGTAGTGTCACATGAACTGGAGGTGGCACAGAGAAGTCTTGCTGAGAAGACATCAACCCAGGGGAGAGCGGGTCCTGTAAGAAGACAAGTCTGGCATGACGGTTTGGGTCAAATACAAGCCAGAAATAACATTCAGATTTACACGAGAACATTTTCACATTAAAAGTATTTATCAGGGACTGGACAAAGAAATGCACACAACAGAAAATAGCAAATTAGGTTAAATTAATATCGGTGTTAAATATGAATATGATGACTTGGTCATGTTTGTTGTATGGAAGATGGTCATCTTCTCAAAGATATCCTCTCCGGACAGATGGCGGATGGCCAAAGTCGTCTGATCACAGTTAAGGTTCAAAGATGTGTGTAAGCGTGATATGAAGGCCCTGGACATGAATCTGACATCCTGGGAAGGTGAAGACCAATCAAAGTGGAGATGTACCCTGAAGAGCCACCTCAAACTTGGTGAAGAGAAGCTCTTGCAACACAGAGAAGTGAAATAACAATGGCACAAGGAGAAAGACAAGAAAAGCCAAGTATATATATTTTTGTTTATCACTCCAGGTCATACCCTCCAGTTATGACTGAAAGATGCTACTAAATTAAATATGAAGCAAATATTGAATAGGCTGAGTCCTACCAAAGTTTGAATGGGGAGCAATGAATAGAAACACTATAAACCTGCCAAGAATATCATGAGAGGCAACTAAGGATGGTTGAATATGGAGTTGGCTACTTCTTGCCACAGAAATTTTAAGCCATGGTAGCTTCAATAAATATGAACAAGTCAATCAAAAGAAAAGAACAACTCAGCCATTGAAGACAGAGTAGATGGCTCTGTCAGTATATAAAGACTTGGCACAAATATGTTGAAGACCTGTACTCCACAGGGTGCTGAAATGTTTTGATTGATGATTGAGTGATAAGGCAGGCTGCCTTGAGCCTTGTCAAGTTAATGATTGAATGATAAGACAGGCTGCCTTGAGCCTTGTCAAGTTGATCGAGTGATAAGGCAGGCTGCCTTGAGCCTTGTCAAGTTGATGATTGAGTGATAAGGCAGGCAGTCTTGTCAAGTCAAACAACATAAAACAGAAACTACTATAAAAGAGCATAAATGCTTTGCAACAGGCTTTCTGCAAACAGGCCAAATAGAGATGTGACACCATGCTTCCACTGGAACATAAAAGGAAGGAGGATAATGAATGATGACGGACTACACAAATATTCTGACGTTGTCATTAATAGTTTGTCTATTTCTTACCTGTATGTCTTCTAGTTCTGTCTTACATCTACTGTTGTTCCCTATCATGCAACTGACAAATATCTTTATGAACAGTCAACTCACATCTGGTGGACCTAACAGCTCCTCAACGACCAGTGAAGGAAACATCCCAGCAATCCCATTACACTCTCCTTCCCAGAATCCATCATCAACTCCGCTGTCATCTTTCCGCACAATTCTGATCAAAGTTCCCTCAAGGAAAGACAACTCTTCATCTGTCTGTGCCTCGTAGTCATATAATGCTCGAGCCCAGATGACTTCTGCAGACAGAAATGTCAGATCAGGATAATGCTATGGCTCACTTGTACCGACAACTACTGTTTCACCTGTATGAGTCACTAATATAAATGTCCAACTCTCATCTGTATGTATGAGTCACTAATACAAGTGTTCAACTCTCACCTGTATGTATGAGTCACTAATACAAGTGCCCAAATCTCACCTATACTGATCACCACTGTCTCACTTGTATAAATCACTAATACGAGTGCCCAAATCTCATCTGTACTGATCACCACTGTCTCACCTGTATAGATCACTAATACGAGTGCCCAAATCTCATCTGTACTGATCACCACTGTCTCACCTGTATAAATCACTAATACGAGTGCCCAAATCTCATCTGTACTGATCACCACTGTCTCACTTGTATAAATCACTTATACGAGTGCCCAAATCTCATCTGTACTGATACCACTGTCTCACTTGTATAAATCACTAATACGAGTGCCCAAATCTCATCTGTACTGATCACCACTGTCTCACTTGTATAAATCACCAAAACGAGTGCCCAAATCTCACCTGTACTGATCACCACCGTCTCACCTGTATGTATGAGCCACTACTACAAGTGCCCAACTCTCACCTGTACTGACCACTAATATCTCACCTGTATCCGTCACTACTGTTGATGGCACGACTTGTCTACCTGTCACCATGACCTCTGTTGTCTGCTGAACTTCAAGGTCACCAGATGAATATGAAGAAGCTGTGTCTTGTTGGAGGTCAGCGGAAGTTGGTGACTGGAGGTCTGGCGTAGTTGTTGCATGGGTCATGGACTGTGATTGTTGTTGTCGCTGCTGTGACGATGGTGCTGTTCCCACGTTTTCACTGATGGTATCATTAATAGCGTTCATGGCTTCAACCTCAAGAGCTGTGGATGTCTCTGCCTGCCCATTCAGATTCACATAGGTCTCTGGGATATAGCCTTCCTGTCCCAGCATATTCTTGGCCTGGGAGAGAACATGACAAACATGTTTTATTTAGGATCAGTAGGCTCCGTTGATGTTCTGGCATTTAATAGAATTGAGTGTGACAGACATGTTTTATTTAGGATCGGTAGGCTCCGTTGATGTTCTGGCATTTAATAGAATTGAGTGTGACAGACATGTTTTATTTAGGATCAGTAAGCTCCGTTAATGTTCTGGCATTTAATGGAATTGAGTGTGACAGACATGTTTTATTTAGGATCGGTAGGCTCCGTTGATGTTCTGGCATTTAATAGAATTGAGTGCTGCAATTTTGTTGAGTTGATTGGTCTTGTGTGGAGTTGATTGTTAGTGTGTGGAGTTGATTGTTCTTGTGTGGAGTTGATTGTTCTTGTGTGGAGTTGATTGTTCTTGTGTGGAGTTGATTGTTCTTGTGTAGAGTTGATTGTTCTTGTGTGGAGTTGATTGTTCTTGTGTGGAGTTGATTGTTCTTGTGTGGAGTTGATTGTTCTTGTGTGGAGTTGATTGTTCTTGTGTGGAGGTGATTGTTCTTGTGTAGAGTTGATTGTTCTTGTGTGGAGTTGATTGTTCTTGAGTGGAGTTGATTGTTCTTGTGTGGAGTTGATTGTTCTTGTGTGGAGTTGAAGTCATGGAGACAGAAGTTCAAGTTTTGGAGTCATTAGTTGGAGTCGTGGAGTCAGGAGTAGGAGTCATGAGTTGGAGTTATGGAGCCATGGATTGGAGTCATGGAGTTGTAGTCATAGATTCAGGGGTTGGAGCCATGGAGTCAGAAGTTTGAGTCATAGGGTCATGAAGTTGGAATCATGGAATTAAGTGAGTCAAGCAGTTGGTCGTTTTTGCAGCTGAAATCAGGAATTGGAGCCAAGGAGTCAGAGCTATAGAGTCAGTATTGTATTTATGGAGTCATGGATTGCAGTTCTGGAGTGAGGAGTTGAATGTATGGAGTAGGAGTAGTCATATAGTTGGTTGTTTCTGTAGTTGAGTCAGAAGCTGAGTCAGAGTGTCAGGAGTTGGAGTTGTTGAGTCAGAATTTGCATTTATAGAGTCAGGGGTTGGAGTCCTGGAGGGCTTAGAGTTATGGAGTCAAAAGTTGAAGTTATGGAGTCAGTGTCATATATTTGGTTATTTTTTCAGTTGAGTCAGGAAACGAGTTATGGTCAGGGGTTGGAGTTAGGGAGTCAGTCATATAGTTGGCTGTTTTTTAAGTTGAAATCAGAAATTAAAGTTACGGAGTCAGTCATAGAATTGGCTGTTTTTTTAAGTTGAAGTCAGAAGTTGACCAAAAATAGCAAATACGTGTTGTTATACTGACATTCTATGGGGATGGCGTGGGCTAGTGGGTAGGTGACACGGCTCACAAGCTGAAGGTGTTCAGTTCGCTCCCCATCACAGCACCGGCCGTTACCCGAGGAAGAAAACTATTTTTAAAATGCAGGAGGAAGCAGACCCTTACATAAAATGCATACAGCGGTCGGATGCACTGGGCTGAAAGGCTCAAAATAAAAACATATTGCAACAAAGCACATCGCCAGGGGAAATAGAGAAACAAGACGAACGCAAAAACAAACCCCAAAAAACATGGTGTTCTCATGTGACAGCTCCATTTTTCTTCCTCCCATGCTTTGCATGGAGCATAATCATGATAACAAATATTAGCATGAAGAAAACCAGACTGCTTAAAGTCAGCACCTTAAACAAAGAGCCAGTCATGTCTGGAAGTGAGGCACTGGAAGAGGTGGACACCTGCACATATTTGGGTTCCACCATTGACACTTCAGGGGGCACAGGGACAGATGTTAGGGCTATAATTGGAAAGGTAAGGACAGCATTCCAGTTCAGTTCAGTTCAGTTCATCCCGTAACCCATCAGGTCATTGAGGCACACTTGAAGACACTCCCAAATTCCCACGCCATTTTTCTCTGTCTGTCTCCGCCTGTCGTATCTCACCGGGACGAAGGCTTGACCACTCAGTGATGTTGTCCACCCACCTCTTCCTTGGACATCCTTGCCTTCTCTGTCCAGGAACAGAACCAAACAGTATGGAGTTGGTAATTCTGTTGGACCTCGCGACGTGCCCGTACCAGGCCATCTTTCGTCTTTTGATTGTTGTGAACAGATCTTCAAAAGGACAATAGCGTTTTCAACTCTCTGTCACATTTCTACATTCGTGACACGATATTTATATATAACATTTAGGAGTTTTCTATAGCACCTCATTTCCATTGCATGTATTCTGCCTTGGACATCTGCTGCAATGGTCCAGGTCTCACAGGCATACAGAAATATTGAGATCACCAAAGAGCGCATTTGTCTAACTTTTATGCCGAGGGCGAGCCGCTTGTCTTGCCATATAGGTTTCAGCCGAGTCAGTGCCGCTGTTGTTTGTGCTATTCTTGCAATTACCTCTGGCTGCGATCCCTCTTTACTGATCAATGATCCCAGATATTTGAAACGTTGTACCACCTCAAGTTCCTGCCCATTTGCCTCTATTACAAATTTAAACCCCTCTATGTTATTAGTCATAAGCTTTGTTTTATCTGCATTTATTTCCGTATCAAAACTCTGGGCCGCTCTATCCTGGAGTTCCATTCCTGTTACTAAATAATATATGGAAATCCTGGGAAATAAAGACTAATACCAAATTAATTTCAATGTCAAGTCAGTACTCATGTACCGAGAAGAAACTTGGAGAATGACAAAGGCAATACAGAGAAAACTCCAGACACACGTCAATAAATGTCTACAGATGATAATGGCTGGCCAGACATGTTGAGGAACGAAAACCTATGAGAAAGGAGCCAATGACAACCAGTGGAGCAGCAGATCAAACATGGAGAATGGCGCTGGATAGGACAATACGTTATAGAAAGCATTTCAGGCGTAGCAAAACAGGCACTGAAATGGAAATAACAGAAGAAGAGGAAGAGAGGTCGGCCAAAATAAAACCTGAAGAAGAGACTTTAAAAATGAACTTTAGTCCTTGTACCTGAACTGGAGGAAGGCTGAATGGACAGCTCAAGACCGAACTTGCTGGAGGAGGGTTGTTAATCGCTTATGCCCTGAAAGGAGTGTTAACATTGATTGATAACGAGACTAGTTATGCAACTGAAAGATAACTGCCCTGAAAGGAGTGTTGACATTGATTGATAACAATAACAAGACTAATTATGCAACTGAAGATAACTGCCTGCTTTCTCTATTCTTTGCACTTCAGATGTATAAAGCAAGTGATAATGCTGACAGGGCCATGATGGAGAGACTGTTTGCTAGGTCAGACACTGTCACAAGCGCTTTAATTAAATTTAAGTGAGAAAGATTAAAACTATCATCAACCTTGAGCGGTACCTTGGTCCAGTGGCAAGATTTTTTAATCCAAAGGATTAGAGGTTGCACAGGATGCAGATTTTGTATTCCCCTGGGTTTGCTCTTGGCCACTCGGCTTGGATGGGAATTTAACTGTTTTGCTCTTGGCCACCCATTTCCAGGAAGGGCTACTAGGAAGCCGAGGTGAGGGTCTTGGCCTGTATGTTTTGCCTGAACCTGACTAACATGTCTGATCATTATATTTTTCTTGACCAGACATTAGTCTTCCTCCTCTCTACAGCCAAGTAAATCCCCCCATCCAGGTCCCAGCATTGGGGTCAAGACTGACACTAGATTTTTATAAATAATAGACAATAGAAGACATCTCACCTTGACCCAGCCCTCTCCATCGCCATCGGCAACCAACTCCAAGCTATCACCTGCTTTAATTGTCATCTCGTCATAGTTGCTAGCCTGGGGAGTAGAGAATAGTTGTGTGAATAGTTGAACAATGTCTAACACAATCTGACTAGATCAAAATCAGATACAGCTCATCGTAGTTTCTCACAGATGTTCACAACATCTGGCCTCTGGCACTATTTATCAATTCTGTTGGGGAATCAATCAATCAATCAATTAGTCAATCAATCAATCAATCAATAAAAGCCTGCTGCTCCTCTCTGTGAATAGTCCAATGACAACATTAGACCAGCATGCATTGTTCTGGAATGCTCTTTCTGCCTCTCTCCAGGTTTATTTATTTAATCTTAGTTCTTTCTCACATTCTCTCCTCCACTATTTTTGTGTCTACCTCTTTTTCTCTTCCCTTGAGGATTCCATGTAAGAGCATGTCTAGCAAAGTTGGACTGTGTCTTCATAGCAAATGTCCTATTCAGGCCCATTTTCTTTGCTTAATTTGTTGTCCCAGTGAATATTGTTGGCTTCTTTCCCACAGGTTTTCATTCCTCACTTTGTTCTGCCACTTTATGCCCATTATCGTTCGTAGGCATCTGTTAATAAAGGACTGGAGTCGTTGTTGTCTTTGGTCATTCTCCATGTCTCTGCTCCATACAGAAGATGGTGTGAATCTTGATCTCCCTGGATCTCCATATGTTGTTTAGCGTCAGGAATGCCCGTCTTGCCTTTCTGATTCTGATCCTTAAATCCACATCTGTACCTCATAAATGTGTCAATTGTGCTGCCACAAAATATACCATAATTCACAGCCTCAAATAGATTAGAACTTTCACAAAAAAACAACTAACTAAAACAGCAATAATACCACACAAGCATCCAGACCTCATAACCCACATATGACAAAACCAAACAAGCATCTAGACCACACACCACACAAGCATCCAGACCTCACAACCCACATATTACAACACCACACAAACATCCAGATATCACAATACATTAAGGAGCATCAATAATAATCAAGAAAACAACTGTATAATCAAAACTGCAATAATACCACACAAGCATCCAGACCTCACAACACACAAGCATCCAGACCTCACAACCCACATATGACAACACCACACAAACATCCAGATATCACAATACATTAGGGATCATCAACAATAATCAAGAAAACAACTGTATAATCAAAACTGCAATAATACCAAACAAGCATCCAGACCACACAACACACACAACACACAAGCATCCAGACCTCACAACCCACATATGACAACACCACACAAACATCCAGATATCACAATACATTAAGGAGCATCAACAATAATCAAGAAAACAACTGTATAATCAAAACTGCAATATCTGCAACCCAACACAACAATATAAACAAAACACTACTGACAACAATTCAGCTTTCCAAGAACATGCATGACCTTCTTGCTGCTGCTAATGACAACAATATACCTGGAAATCATAGAGGGCTTTACACAGAATGGGATAGACTCTCCCAGACCGATTGCCTGCTGTGGTGAAGGTGTCGTCAATGAAGTCATCGTCATCATCATAATGGGTGTATGTGGGTTCATGATCATCATTTGTACTTTGCTGAAATAGATGTACATAAAGATGTTGCTATTTTCAGAAACTGTCATGCCTGGAAACATAGCTCTCATCAGTGGCAAGCTTTTTTCTGGAGTTAGTCTTATGTTTTGTCTCCAATCTCTCAGTCTCATGTTTTGTCTCCAATCTCTCAGTCTCATGTTTTGTCTCCAATCTCTCAGTCTCATGTTTTGTCTCCAATCTCTCAGTCTCATGTTTTGTCTCCAATCTCTCAGTCTCATGTTTTGTCTCCAATCTCTCAGTCTCATGTTTTGTCTCCAATCTCTCAGTCTCATGTTTTGTCTCCAATCTCTCAGTCTCATGTTGTGTCTCCAATCTCTCAGTCTCATGTTTTGTCTCCAATCTCTCAGTCTCATGTTTTGTCTCCAATCTCTCAGTCTCATGTTTTGTCTCCAATCTCTCAGTCTCATGTTTTGTCTCCAATCTCTCAGTCTCATGTTTTGTCTCCAATCTCTCAGTCTCATGTTTTGTCTCCAATCTCTCAGTTTCATGTTTTGTCTCCAATCTCTCAGTCTCATGTTTTGTCTCCAATCTCTCAGTCTCATGTTTTGTCTCCAATCTCTCAGTCTCATGTTTTGTCTCCAATCTCTCAGTCTCATGTTTTGTCTCCAATCTCTCAGTCTCATGTTTTGTCTCCAATCTCTCAGTCTCATGTTTTGTCTCCAATCTCTCAGTCTCATGTTTTGTCTCCAATCTCTCAGTCTCATGTTTTGTCTCCAATCTCTCAGTCTCATGTTTTGTCTCCAATCTCTCAGTCTCATGTTTTGTCTCCAATCTCTCAGTCTCATGTTTTGTCTCCAATCTCTCAGTCTCATGTTTTGTCTCCAATCTCTCAGTCTCATGTTTTGTCTCCAATCTCTCAGTCTCATGTTTTGTCTCCAATCTCTCAGTTTCATGTTTTGTCTCCAATCTCTCAGTCTCATGTTTTGTCTCCAATCTCTCAGTCTCATGTTTTGTCTCCAATCTCTCAGTCTCATGTTTTGTCTCCAATCTCTCAGTCTCATGTTTTGTCTCCAATCTCTCAGTCTCATGTTTTGTCTCCAATCTCTCAGTCTCATGTTTTGTCTCCAATCTCTCAGTCTCATGTTTTGTCTCCAATCTCTCAGTCTCATGTTTTGTCTCCAATCTCTCAGTCTCATGTTTTGTCTCCAATCTCTCAGTCTCATGTTTTGTCTCCAATCTCTCAGTCTCATGTTGTGTCTCCAATCTCTCAGTTTCATGTTTACCCCTAACATATCAGTTACCTCTTTATCCTTAACATACCAGTCATGTGTATCCCTAACATATCAGTCATCTGTTTATCTCTAACATATGTCACCACATGTTTATCCCTAACATATCAGTCACAAATGTATCCCTAATCTATCAGTCACCAATTTAGAGAGAGAGAGGGAGAGAGAACGACAGATACAGAGAGGGGTAGAGAGAAGAGGAATGAGTTACAGACAATCAACAGAAAGAGATTTAAAAGAAAGAGATGGAAACAGAGACATAGAGAGAGAGCGAGAGAGAGAGAGAGAGAGAGAGAGAGAGAGAGAGAGAGAGAGAGACAGAGAGAGAGAGAGAAAGAGATGATTTACCCCTCCCGAGCTTTCTGTCCTGAGTGAGACCTGGCTGGGGGTTCTGGTAAGACCACTCTCTTCGGCTACCAGAGACTCCATCTGAGCCTGGTTGATCCACTCATCCACATTCACTGAGAACATATGAGCACATGGATTCAATCAACTAATCAATCAATCAGTTCTACATATATTCACCGAGGGCATACACATACGTGGAGTCAATCACTCAAATGATCAAACAAACAATCATCAATGAGTTCCATTTGCTTCCACTGAATACATACAAGTGATAGAAATCAATGAATAAATCAAACATTTATTCTACAGAATTTCACTGAATACATACAAGTGATAGAAATCAATGAATAAATCAAACATTTATTCTACAGAATTTCACTGAATACATACAAGTGATAGAAATCAATGAATAAATCAAACATTTATTCTACAGAATTTCACTGAATACATACAAGTGATAAAAATCAATGAATAAATCAAACATTTATTCTACAGAATTTCACTGAATACATACAAGTGATAGAAATCAATGAATAAATCAAACATTTATTCTACAGAATTTCACTGAATACATACAAGTGATAGAAATCAATGAATAAATCAAACATTTATTCTACAGAATTTCACTGAATACATACAAGTGATAGAAATCAATGAATAAATCAAACATTTATTCTACAGAATTCCACTGAATACATACAAGTGATAGAAATCAATGAATAAATCAAACATTTATTCTACAGAATTTCACTGAATACATACAAGTGATAAAAATCAATGAATAAATCAAACATTTATTCTACAGAATTTCACTGAATACATACAAGTGATAGAAATCAATGAATAAATCAAACATTTATTCTACAGAATTCTACTGAATACATACAAGTGATAGAAATCAATGAATAAATCAAACATTTATTCTACAGAATTTCACTGAATACATACAAGTGATAGAAATCAATGAATAAATCAAACATTTATTCTACAGAATTTCACTGAATACATACAAGTGATAGAAATCAATGAATAAATCAAACATTTATTCTACAGAATTTCACTGAATACATACAAGTGATAGAAATCAATGAATAAATCAAACATTTATTCTACAGAATTTCACTGAATACATACAAGTGATAGAAATCAATGAATAAATCAAACATTTATTCTACAGAATTTCACTGAATACATACAAGTGATAGAAATCAATGAATAAATCAAACATTTATTCTACAGAATTTCACTGAATACATACAAGTGATAGAAATCAATGAATAAATCAAACATTTATTCTACAGAATTTCACTGAATACATACAAGTGATAGAAATCAATGAATAAATCAAACATTTATTCTACAGAATTTCACTGAATACATACATACAACTGTAAGGAAACAATCAACAAGTCAAGTTACATGAAGCCAAAATGTTTGTAGTAAATGTATGCTATAAGAATATTTGTCTGTAACATACCTCCACCCAGACGTAGAGCTTCAAGTCTGGCCTCAGCTTTTAACTTGGTTATCTGAAAATAGTTCCATCTTCATTTTGTTTATTTTGTTTAGATAAAGATGTAATGTTTGAGAATGCTACAGAAATCAAAAGAAATTAACTCCTTCTGGACTGATTTTTGTATTAGGTGTGCACCAAATAAGTTTGAAATTTTGGAAAAATTGGTTCGTTAAACTGGGCTTATCATTACTATAATTATAATCATTGTATGAATCTTCTATCTATGGATCACTCAGCAGTAAGTTCTCAAAAACAACACTAGCTTGTTCTGCCCTGTATCTTTTTGACTGAGTGCTCGGAGAAGAAGCAGTGGGAGTGGCCATTATTTTGGAGAAGTAGATAACACACTTTAGAGTGAAAAAATCTCCTCTTCTACATCAAAACACACTTTTTCAGTTAAATTTAGAACTGTGACGTAGTGCAACTGAGATGTTAGTGCAGTCAGGCACAACATTCTGACCAGGATGTCACGTCAGGGTCATGCACAATATACTGACCAAGACCACTATTTCTTTTCTATTTAGCTTTCCCTGGAAACAGCCGTTTTCAAAGTAGTCTGGCTCACGAGATGTGGATCGTTATAATCCCCGCAATAGTGAGTGTCTCATAGATGAAGCTAAGCATAGCACAAAAGCCTGGCGGACAGCAGCTCATCTTCATCAGCACCCTCAGGAATCAAGAAGAGCTACTACAACCTGTCACTTAACACACTTTTCAGGAAGCACACAAGAGTAAACTTACTCATTGTGGGCATTAAACAATAACATAACTTCGGCATATTCTAGTGTTAGCAGTAAAGTATTGGTTAACATAAAAACATGAATTGCCACTCCACGAAACAAAATTTTAATAGTGCCCAATAGAACCAACATGTCGGCTAATGGTCTGGTAGAGTTTCGGTTGTTTTGTTTTTTTTGCGTTCGTCTTATTTTCTCTATTTCCCAAGGTGGGGTTATGTTTTTATTTTGCGCCTGTCAGGGCAGCGCATCCGACTTCGGCATACATTTTATATGAGGGACTGCTTCCTCCTGCATTTTCTAAGGGTTTGCTTTCATGGGGCACGGACGGTGCTGCGATGGGGATCAAACCCAGCACCTTTGGGTTGTGAGTCGTGTCATTTAACCACTAGCTCACGCTGTCCCCTCGGTTTCGCTTGTGAATCGATATATTGGTTATTGGACCGGAAAGAGTTAAGTCCAACACAAAAATAGAAATCTCAAACTCTAAAGTATGTGCTATTATATGACACTGAAACATAATAATAATGTTCGTGTAGGCGTTAAAGGCCCGTTACGTCGATCAACCACCACCATGTCCAACTGCTGAGGCTATATTCATGTGTAGCGTGTCGACCAAAATCCCTACAGACCACGCAGGTGAAGCCGAGTACTCCGCTGCCTTGGGATCAGGGCAGCACAAGGAGTGTATTAGACCAATGTTTGTGTCAGGCTTTCTGTGGCTGTCCGTGTCAAACTCCCTGTATTTTCCATGTCCCGCCGCCAAGGTTTCCGATTGTGTCCACCTTTTAGTCAGCGTGACACTTGCTGTGCTGAGGATACGAGGTTTAGAGAGGTATCGTGTAACCTCCTGTACAGGAAGGGGCAGGCAGGAGGAAGGCCGAGCTGGAAGGTCCTTGAGTAGTAATAACCTAGACCAACCTCTAATGTGAAGCCAAGCGGAACGCCAAACTCCATCATGGACTGGCCTCCCGCAGTTCAAGTCAGGCATGAAATGCAACATAACAAATAGGATAACCAATCGAAAGCACATCAGTTCTACAGAACAAAGTCTCTGATTACACCTGATGAAGGGTTTGTGAATTATAATTCGAACCGGAACCACCAAACATCATAAGACTCTACACAAATACCAGAGCAAGTTGTTAGCGCAGCCATTAATTTTACTTAGCTGAAACATAGAGAACAACAAAAACAATGAAAAAAGTAAAGATTTTAATAAATGTGGGGAAATTGTGTGATAAGATCTCTAATATGGAACAGTTTGAAAGAATGAGACAGCTATCAATTGAACATAATGAGTCAAGAGGCGCTGACATTGGATAGCAAACATTTAAGGAAACTAGCTGATATTATTACAAGGTCTCTGTTCTGGAATCCCTAGGGCAAGAGAAGTAGAAGCAGACATGGACACACATGGATAATAGAACTGGGGACAAACATGAAAGAAAGAGGTGAACAGAGCTGAAACGGATGGTCCTGTGACTACTCCTCCAACTAGGTATGTATTATCTAAAGACATGTGCTCCACAGGGAGCTGACACGTTGTGCTTGATAATAAGATATGACCTTGTTGGAACCAAATTTACATTTCCATGTCGGGGAGTAAGACTAAAGTCTGGTCAGGCAAAATATACTCATCAGATATGTTAGTCTGGGTCAGGCAAAACATACTGGCCAAGACCACCTTGGCTTCTTCGTAGCCCTTCCTGGAAACAGGCTGTTTTAATGGCAGCCTGGCTAATGAGGTGAGGGATCGACATAATCCCCGCAGTAGTGAGCAACACGCAGATGAAGCCAATCATAGCATAACCCCTGGTCCACCTTCATCAGCACGCTCAGGATGTGAGGAAAGTTACTGCCACCCTCCACTTAACGTCCTTTTCAGGGCGCACAAAAGAGTAAACCAACTTATTGTGGGCATTCAAAACAACAACATTTCCGTGTTGGTAAAAATTTCATTTAGATATCAAAGTTGCCAAGATAATTTTCCAACACCCTGTTTAAGAGACATTACTAAGACAATGAAATGGTATTATCCATGGAACAAGTGCCTGTCAAAGAAGCCAACTGACCTCTGCTTTACGAATACTGAGCTTGAGTTCCTCCAGCTTTGACTCGGGATCAGTAACAGCAGCTTCCTGGCTGCCAGACTCTGAGACCTGTAAGACAAACATGCTCATGTGACACCTCAACGTCAATTTCTATCTTTCTATCAGACCTTCTCATCCACAACCATCAATCACTCTTACTCACACATGGATGTACACACACTCTCTTTCTCCCTCTCACATAAAGTTAACTCAGACTGTACCAAATATTTAGGAAAAGCCCATCTTATCCCTGACCTTGAGGTTCTGTAGTCATATTTCTGCACAAAGTTTACCACATCCTCAGTTTTTAGCCTTCATTAACCTTTATGGCACTAACGTCGATCCAAATCGACTGACATCACAAAAATCACACAACTAAAGTAGACCCAAATCAACTTAACATTTCTTTGTGATTGCTGTTCTAACCAAATATAATAAAATGGCTACATAAAAATAGTTCGAACAATACTGCTTATTTGATTGTAGAGAGTTCCATCTTCCGTCCTGTATGGTTAGATACAAACAATGGTGATTTTGACATTTGTGTTAGACTTTTTGAAACAATTTCTTATGTTTTCCGCTTGGATTTGAAGATTCACCCATCATTGAGAATGAGGAAGTTAAATTTCTGCAAATGATTTTTCCGAGGTAAATCTATTTTGTTTATGAACATACAATAATTACGATTATTGAAGAAACTGACAGATATGGCCATTACGGTAAACATCAAAAGTCCATTTTGGGAAATTAACAAAATTATTTTTGTTTAATTTTTTTCAATCAAGTGACGCCAAAAGCAGGCGAGTCTATATGTGTGTGCTGTTTTTCAACACTATCACGTTCATCTTCTTGTATTTCTGAAACTAACACACACACAACAAAAACAATAACACCTACAAATTATTTATTTCTCTACTCAAAAACAAATCATATCAATAGACCATCAAATAAAAAATAACTGGCTCTCAGTCAACAAACCCTAGAAAAATGTAACACTGAAAAATAATGCAGCCGCATGGGAAATTGCATAATTTTCTAATGCAGTGTCGTAAAGGTTAAAGCAGTATATCAGAGAAAACCCATCTTATCTCAGGCCTTAAGGTCCTGCAGAAGTCATATTTCTATACAAAGACCACGATATCCTGTTGCTAACTTCTAATAAAGCTGTATATAAGAGTTAGCTCACCCTATCTCCAGTCTTCAGGCCCTGTAAAACAGTCATCTGTCGGTAGTAGTCTCTGATAGCTCTAGTCTCCTTGGCAACTCTCGTTGACCACTTCCTAGCCTCCTTCTCCAGATCAGGCCCAGCACTGTGGTCACTGCTTAGTTTATTGCACTGGGAAAATCACGCAAAATGTTTACTTGTAGGGTAGCCACATGTGATTTTTAAAAAGTGTTAAATTCAGAGAAATCACATGCCTATATATTAGAAAAAGCCAGTTTTACATTGTGGGAAATCACATATCTACATATTAGGAAAAGCCAGTTTTACTTGTGGGAAATCACATATCTACATATTAGAAAAAGCCAGTTTTACCACTGGGAAATCACATATCTAAATAATAGAAAAAGCCAGTTTTACATTGTGAGAAATCGCATATCTACAAATTAGAAAAAACCAGTTTTACTTGTGGTAAATCACATATCTACATATTAGAAAAATCCAGTTTTACTTGTGGGAAATCACATATCTAAATAATAGAAAAAGCCAGTTTTACATTGTGAGAAATCATATATCTACATATTAGAAAAAACCAGTTTTACTTGTGGGAAATCACATATCTACATATTAGAAACAGCCAGTTTTACATTGTGGGAAATCACATATCTACGTATTAGAAAAAGCCTGTTTTACTTGTGGGAAATCACATGTTTACATATTAGAATAAAACAGTTTTACATCTTTGAAAATATGTATCTACACGCATGGAAAAAAAAAGGTTTAACATCCTGAGACATTACATTTCAACATAAAAAAACCAGATATTTCACCTCCAGAGAAATCTATTTTCAAAATATTAGGAAATCACAGGTCTAAATGTTGTAAATCACATATCTGCAATAGGAAAATCACAGGTATACATTGGGGAAAATTACATGTCCATAACTGTTGAATTCACATGTTTACACATTAGACAATCACAAGCCTGCACATGGGTAAATAGGCACATGAGGGAGGAAATCATATGTCTAGAGTAGTGAAATCACATGTTTACTAAACAGGAAATCACAAATTAATACAATTTTGAAAAAACTACGTGTCTACACAGGAAGAAATCCCACATTGGCACATGAAATCACATGTTTAGCACATGGAGAAACCACATATTTACATGTGAAGAAATCACATGCCTCCACATTAGAAAATCCAAGATCTATTCATGAAGAAATCACATGTAACAGATGAAGAAATCACACTTTTACACATGAATAAATCACATGTCAATACATTGGAAAATTAAATGTCTAGACAATCAAAATCTCAATTTAACACAAGGGGAAAACACGTTTACACATAAATAAATCACATGTCTACACATGTAGAAATCAAACTTTGACATAGGAAAAAAATTGTGTATTAATACATGTGGAAATCAAATGCATAGACAAGTGAAACCACACATTTACACATGAATTTAAACATGTCTATAAATGGACAAATCATATATTCATATATGAAGAGACCAGATGATTACACATGGGGAGATTCCAGATTTATATATGAACAAATCACATTTATTTATAGTTTTATGCGCAATTCTTGGTAATATCCTCTTTGTGTACTGAACATCTCTTATTTTCTGTTGCTGATCTCATGTCCAGCTTCGTGTTAACCTTTAGCACGCTAATGTTAGAAGAAAACCACCCTTCCTGGCCAACAAAAACGGTGTGCGGAAAAATTTTTTCTTTTTAAAGGAGTCACTCCCGACAGCCATTTTTTACTGCTGAGTACGTCCTCCATATATTCACGATATTTTGCCGGTTAAAGTATCGTATGTTCGATTACAAATGGCTTTTGAACAGTTTTAATTTTGTATACGCCGCATAGAGCAAGCCGACTTTTGCGAAAGGGGAAGTAGGTTGTTGGGAAAGATTTTGATCGTGTAGATCTGTTTATTTTGTTTGTTTAAATGAAAGAACTACGTTTGAATTGGAAACTAACAGTTGT
This sequence comes from Ariolimax columbianus, assembly GCA_036924085.1. Taxonomy (NCBI): domain Eukaryota; kingdom Metazoa; phylum Mollusca; class Gastropoda; order Stylommatophora; family Arionidae; genus Ariolimax; species Ariolimax columbianus. Next base: position 59,251,700 of record JAVGWX010000018.1, read on the forward strand.
GGCGATATTGTAAACACAGTATCGATATGTTGTTGTGGTTTCCATGGTTTTCTATCGGAGCGACTAGGCCTAGTGGCCGAGTCCAAATTTTTCCATAAATTTTCATAAATTTTCAACTTCATCTTTTTGAATCTCAAAAACTAACAAACACAACAAAAACAATAACACCCACATGTTCGTTATGCTATTGTGTATCTACACGCCAGAAAATCATATTTATTGACAAACAAACATAAAAGTTACAAATTTTGTAAGACGACTACCATAGCGACTAATTAAGAAAATTAATTAGGTCACAAAAGACTGACATTTTTTTCAAAAATATATTGGAGTGCTAAAGGTGTTTCAGCCCTATTACGCAGGAAATGTTTGAGCAGTGCATACGCAGTACTTACCATATCACCCTGGCAAGGTTCAAACTGATATTGCACAAGGTTGGTAAACACTGGATTCTGAAACAAGTAGCACTGCTGGCTGAACTCTCGACAGATCTGCGAATAGACAGGGTTAGTAAGATTTCTCATCTCTGATTTTTATTTTGCTAAGCACAATTGGCTACCCCAGGTAGACCTACAGGTGTCTCCCTCTTTCAGTAGATGTCAAATGGTTTGAATGTTGATGGTTCCTGTAGCTCACTGGTTGTACACACTTCTGATCCAACCTGAGGGCCACAGAGTCTCAATCTAGATGTCACCAAAGACTACAATGTTTTTTCCATGGCTACTGTCATTCTTTGTCATTTTTGGGCTATAGTCATTCTGTAAGTTAGTCATTCTAATGGCTACATTAATTTTTAGGTTTAGAATCATTTTCAGGTTTGTAGTTATTCTCTGAGCTACAGCCATTCTCAGGTCTACAATAATTCTCAGGGCTACAGTCACTCTGAGCTACAGCCATTCTCAGGTCTACAATAATTCTCAGGGCTACAGTCACTCTGAGCTACAGCCATTCTCAGGTCTACAATAATTCTCAGGGCTACAGTCACTCTGAGCTACAGCCATTCTCAGGTCTACAATAATTTTTAGGGCTACAATCACTCTCTGAGCTACAGCCATTCTCAGGTTTTCAGTCATTCTGAGGTCTAGTCCTTCATAGACTTGCAGTCACTCTGTGCTACAGTTATTCTCTGATTTCCAGCCATTTGTAGGGTTACAGTCCTCTGAGATACAGCCATTCTTAAGGCTACACACATTCTCAGGGCTACACTAATACTGTGGACTAGAGTCATACTTAGGGCTACATTCAGTTTCAGGCTTGTTATTGTTAGGACAACATTCATTCTCAAGGCTAGCTATGTTCATGACTACACTCAAACTCAAGGCTAGCTATTTTCATGACTACACTCATTACCATGGCTAGTTATTTTCATGGCTTCACTCATTTTCAGGGCTAGTTATTTTTAGGGCTAAACTCACTCTCAGAGCTACAGTCACTCTCAAGGATATGGCTATTCTCAGACTAGACACAACAGTTCCCAGAGTTAAACTACACTACAGACATAGTCATAAAAATCAAATCCAGACTACACACCCAACATCATACAAATATAACCAACCTTTTGCTATATGCAAGGTTGAGCGGGGCCCTGCCACGCCAAGATCGAATAAAACTTCATGCACACATGTCCAGTCACTGTCTGAGAGAAACATACTGTAATTTATTAATTGTGGTCAGTGTCAGGCATCTCCGAAGCTGAACTGAGCTAAAATCAGAAGCCAAAGATGCAGCAGAGTGAATGAGCTGACAGCAGACTGTGACGCTCATAGCTGCCTGCTTACATCAGGGTCAGTGAGCAACAATGACTAAGACCCTATTCTACTTCCAAGTGGCATCCCCGGAAACTGGCTGCACTTGTGAAACCTGAATGAGAGAATAGGGAAGGTAAACCAAAACCCCCAAAAAGCTAGCTGACATCGGATGAGAAGGCTGAAAGGCATGAATATCGCAGCTTTGCTGTAAACTACGATGCAACGTCCTTTCCAGGACAAATGTAGAAGAAGAAGTACTCAAATTAGAAGCTCAGAGACATGTGTCGCATGACTACATAAACTTGACATCTAACCTTAGCAGCTTCGACAGCAATGCTGTGAAAGAAAGTGGCTTCGTTTTCTGCTATTTCTGAGGCCATCTGACCTGCCAGAGTCATGGACTCCTGGATCTTCTCATACACATCACAGTCCAGAGTCTGTTGGCAGAAATGAACAGCATCAGTTAGACATGTACATCTTGTCTGCTGTGACAGACATACACACATATATCAATCCTGGTTAGACAGATGAATCTGGTCTGTTGTGAATTGAAGGGGACATATGTGGCACATATAGGGAACAAATGTGGTTCACAGAGGGGACATATGTGGTAGAGGGGACAGATGTGGTAGAGGGGACAGATGTGGTAGAGGGGACAGATGTGGTACATGGAGGGGACATATGTGGTAGAGGGGACAGATGTAGTAGTGGGGACAGATGTAGTAGCAGGGACAGATGTGGTAGAGAGGACATATGTGGTAGAGAGGACATGTGTGGTACATGGAGGGGACATATGTGGTAGAGAGGACATGTGTGGTACATGGAGGGGACAGATGTGGTAGAGAGGACATGTGTGGTACATGGAGGGGACAGATGTGGTAGAGAGAACAGATGTGGTAGAGGGGGCATATGTGGTAGAGGGGGCATATGTGGTACATGGAGAGGACATATGTGGTACATGGAGGGGACATATGTGGTAGACGGGACAGATGTAGTAGCGGGGACAGATGTAGTAGCGGGGACAGATGTAGTAGCGGGGACAGATGTGGTAGAGAGGATATGTGTGGTAGAGAGGACATATGTGGTACATGGAGGGGACATATGTGGTAGAGGGGACATATGTGGTAGAGGGGACATATGTGGTACATGGAGAGGACATTTGTGGTAGAGGGGACAGATGTGGTAGAGGGAGCATATGTGGTAGAGAGGACATGTGTGGTACATGGAGGGGACAGATGTGGTAGAGGGGACAGATGTGGTAGAGGGGGCATATGTGGTAGAGGGGACAGATGTGGTAGAGGGGGCATATGTGGTAGAGGGGGCATGTGTGGTACATGGAGGGGACAGATGTGGTACATAGAGGGAGAGTTTGAAAAGTGAAGGCAGCTTCATGACATCACACTCACCTTCATGAACTCACACACTCACCTTCATGACCTATCACACTCACCTTCATGACCTCACACACTCATCTTCATGACCTCACGCACTCACCTTTATGACCTCACTCATTCACCTTCATAACCTCACACTCACCTTGATGACCTCACACACTCACCATCATGACCTCACCCACTCACCTTCATGAGCTCACATAATCATCTACATGACCTCACACACTCACCTTCATGACCTCACCCACTCACCTTCATGACCTTACATGCTCATCTTCACGACCTCACACACTTACCTTCATAACCTCCGACATGGCCTTTTACGATATACCTGCCATCTTACGGTATTACTATTCCCTGTTCCTGTGTTCCTGATCAGACCCTTTATGTTGTTCTAAGCTACTCGTGCTGAGTAAACTCATGACGACTTTTCTCTTGCAACATGTTACATTTTCTCTTCTTACATCAACGCATACTGGAGAAGATGGATCAGGTTCCTCCCGGTTATAGTGCAATGTGAGGCTCCTGAGCAAGTACACCACTATGGGGATTGCAGTGGCAATCCCCCACATAGTTTGCCAGACTGCTGTGACACAGTTTGCTTCCAGGAGCACAACTGATGATGTGAGGTGGGATTTTGATGTTTTACCTGACCTGGATTACTCTTGGTTCCCTGGGACTCAGGTAATACATGGGCATGAAGGTGACTTCATGACCTCAGAAACTCACCTTCATGACCTCACACACTCACCTTGAAGACCTCACACTCTCACCTTCATAGCATCAGGCAAATCTGTGCTGTAGTAGCGGATCTGGTGTGCATTGGCTGCAGCCAAAGACAGAAGGTACTCATTTCTAGCTGTTGTCTCCTTCCCTTCACTTCCTTCTGTACGTGCGCGCTGCTGCTCGCAGTGGACATACAATACAAAAAAGATGTTACAAACAGCCAAACGTTTTCTATGTCTTGTAACTAACTGGAAATCACTAAATATCATAGAGGTAAGTCGCTCATCAGGGACAGCGAACAAGAACAATAATGAACTACCAAATCATAGAAAAAGGGAAGAATACATAAATGGAGGATGTCAACGGATAAATGTGAAAATGGGGTACTTGGAATACTTGGATTCCTGGTATTCAAACAAGCATGTTAATGTCTATTGCCAGGTAGTTGAAGGCTTTGGCTAAACGTAGTAGATCTTTTACAACTTCCTGTGGCTTACTAGGTCTGGGGGAAGGTACAAATAATTTGGGTAGATTTTTAACTAAATTTTTTTTTAATTTGTCCGGACAGCGGCCGTTTAGTCTGTTCTTTTCGATTTTTAACTGTCAAGGGATTTTTAACGTGCTAGACAGTGAACACGGGAGTCTGATCTCACGACCCAGAGATCAGGGGAATTTTTTAACAGAAGATCCACATGAAAAAATCCTGGCCTCCCTGATCCCAAATCACAGACAAAGGTGAGATGACGTGGCCTGGAGGGTGTAGGAAATGAGAAAAGGTCGGCTAAGCCAGTAGCGGCCAGATACAGAAAGGTTATATGGTGATAAAGGTAGATGAAAAAGGGGAAGGCTGATGGATGGAGGTCGGTATGATATGGGGATTTAAGAAAAAGTATATAAAATATTAATGCAATGTGGTGGGGAGCAAGACTAATGTCTGGTCAGACAAAACATACTGATCAGACATGTTAGGGTCAGACAAAACATATTGAACAAGACCCTCACCTCGGCTTCCTATTAGCCGTCCCTGGAAACAGGCTGCTTTCATGGTAGCCTGTCTAACGAGGTGAGAGATCAACGTGATACCTGTAGTAGTTAGTGACACATAGATGAAGCCAAGCAAAGCACAACCGCCTGGAGGATGACGGTCCACCTTCATCAGCCCGCTCGGTATTTGAGAAAAGCTACTGCAACCCACCACTAAACATTCTTTTCAGGGTGCACAAAGAATAACCTAGTCATTGTTAACATTTGCAAACAACAACAACAACGCCATGTGGTTGGAGACAACCCATGCAGGAGATCATTTTGTTCTCAAGGGTGAATCGATCACAATCATCAGAGAAGCAAGAAACTAATCCTGCGACACTAACATCTGCTTTACCCTGGTGCCCGGGACCATTAAAGTGGCTGGCAATTGGGGAACCAGTGCGGTTATGGATGCCATTGAGGTGTTGTTGGAAACGCTCACTCAGTTCCATCATTTGTTGCCAGTGTGGTATGACATACATTAGATAAACTGGTCTGGAACTGCACGATTCGCTAGTTCATTATTGTTGTTGTTCATTATCCCTGATGAAGGCCTTTTTGGTCGTAACATAGGTTTTGTTTATGTTTTTATCTCAGTCTGGTTCCTGATCAAACCTATTTATTATTGTTTTTTCACTTTGTGTTTTTCTAAATAAGGTCAATGACAAAACAAGAGATTCTACCTTGGCACAGGATTTCTGTAAGCTTGCCAGTGATTGAAATATGCCAGTGGATTTCCTTTTCAATCTGAGGACAACAGCAAAGATCACACTTGTCAATGTTAGATACACTACTTCAGATTTACTATCTTCAATTGTTTGTACCTGATGAAAATATGTACACAAAATGTACTAGAGGTCAACAAAAAACCTGTACATAAGCACATTTCTACCCAATGGTGACTTTTTTGAGCAAAGACAACAGGTCAATCATTTATTTGTCCGCACTCGTTTCAAGTATACGATTGGATTATTTCATAGTGCAAAACTTGGCTTCATCTAGGGGTTATAGTAGATTATACAGGTAAGGTGAGAGAGCAAGTCCAGGTAGCAGTGAAAAAGGCAAAGCAATGTTAGGTATGATAAAAAGAAATATTAAACATATGAGCATTAGAGTGATTGTCAAACTGTATAAAGCATTAGTTAGACCTAGATTGGAGTACTGTGTACAGGTGTGGAGTCCTTATTGTAGAAGAGATATAAGCACGCTGGAAAGGATACAAAAAAAAGCGACAGAGCTGATAGTGGGATTCCAAAATTAGTTATGAGGATAGACTCAGAAAAACCAGCCTATGGTGTCTAGAAAAGAGAAGAACTCGAGGTGACTTAATACAGGTCTATAAGGTAAGGTAAGGTCAGGATAAATTAGACTATAATAAGTTTTTCCAAACACAACCATCCACAAGAACAAGAGGGCAAAGTTACAAATTAATTAAAGATAAGGTCCAGATTAGATACCAGGAAATATTTGTTTAGTCAGAGACTGGCGAATGCTTGAAATGTATTGCCACAGGAAGTAGTAAAGCCAGAGACAATTAACGCATTCAAGAATAGATTGGATGCGCATAGTTTTTATAGCAATGAAAACTAAATGAAACGGGTTGCAATATACAGACTCTGCATAGTCTTTAAAACCAGTATAAAGGCATTTTAAGTTAGGTTAAGTTAATTTCATCGTCACCAGAATCGCCATGCTCTTGAACCCAAAGAGAAGGTAATAGAGAGGCCAATCTAAGACAACTTTGTTAAGTGGTGTAGAAGCCAAAGTAAAATTGTTTAATCACAGCTGGTGCACCAAATAATGGAGAGCTGCATGCCAAGAAAAGTGGAGGGAGTTTGCTGCTGTCTTGAAAGAAGACATTATGCAATCATTGATTGTTTTGTCAGTTACACTTAACTTCTTTACACTAATTTAGAAGACTCTGTAGAGTCTGTATACAACCAGTTTCTTCCATTTCATTGATCTAAAATAACTAAGACAAAGTTAGGACTATTCAACTGAGTTAAATTCAAGAAAGAGTACAAGAAAGGAAGTTTCAGATCCTCAAAGAGCAGAAATATCAATATCCCAGAATTCCTATAACAATAAGGGTTTATAACAATCAAATCAACACATCTGGCACAGGAAAGAAAGGAGACTTCAGTTACTCATTACAGATAGCAGCAAAAGTGAACAGAACAAATACAAGTAAGAAGTAAAAAGCATTTCGCAGTATTTTAATGTTTGCTAACTATAGATTTTCATAGAAGCCAATTTCTAGTTTGTCTCACTTGTCTTCAGCTTCTGACGATTTCTGTCTGGCTTCATGAGCTAGTCCACCTTCGGTCATATAAGCCTTCTGTGTCTTGACCAGGTCCATCACACACTGAGCCACCTCAGCATGGATGACACTTAACTGGGGCATGACCTAGTTAGAGAGGAAATATGGACACATGTGTGTAAGTTGCTTCCATTCTTCTATATGCATCTTAAATCTATCAATCACACAGTTTCCCTGGAATTGCAAAATCAACATAATTTATTCCAATTGCTGAGGCCCACCAGAAAGATTGATAAGGCTGAGGAATAAATGTAGCATGCCTAAACAGTCACCACACACTGTTCTTATTGTTGTTATCCCATAGCTGCTGAGCAAGACTGCTCTTGGCAGCCCAATGCCATTCTTATATAGATACAGGTGTTCTTCAGTTGTTTCACTGCTCCGTACAGCGAGTTGGCAATTGTCGGCAGTGCTTGTAAGAATCTTTTCCTCATGTTCGCTAGTACCTTACACTCAATGAGGAGGTGTCGAACTGTTTCATCAGCATGAGAGCAATGTCTGTACAAGGGAAGGTGCTTGGGATTGATGAGGTTCAAGTGGCTATTGACGCTGGTATGTCCTGTTCGGAACTGAAAGATGAGACTTTGATCTCTCCTATGTAGTTTATTTATGTTATTGTTACTTTTTGGCTGTGACATTTCGCTAAATACATTGCGACCTGTTGTTACCGTCATGTTACATGTTCATCCAGATTTCCCAAGTATTATTCTTAATAATTTGTTTTATTGTGTGGTTAGTGCAGGGTCTATCCAATTGTTGTTTCGAGGCTCCTGTTTTTGACAATCTGTCGGCCAGTTCGTACCCTAGTAGCCCACTATGTCCAGGGATCCATTGCAAGGTGACATTTATCCCGTGGACAGTGATGATGTTGTTGATCACCCTCCCGACCAAGAATATCTCCTTTTCTTTCTATGGGGTGTTCTTCAGCACCCCCAGAACCTACTTGGAGTCACTAAAAATCTATTCTTGGTGACAAATCACACAAAAATCACAAAATCCATCGACAACAATTTGCCCAAGTCAAACTGTTGGTGCAAAATCTCAACTGATGTTTTTATAGCCTCGGCCTCCGCTTCATCATTTGAATGGTTTTCGGCGCATGAATCACAAAACTCGTATATGGAACGATCCGGGTATTTCATATGGATACCATACGCTACAAAAGAGGTAGATTTAAATGCTGATTCATCCGTATAGACCAGGACTGCCTTTATTGGGTAGCTAGACTGTCTCCAAAGCACATATCTTCCAGATATTAGTTGTATTCTCCTTGGTGCTGCCTTTTCTGTCAGGTGTGTTTTTATGACTGGCACGCAGATTTTCCCAAGGTGGTGGTCCTAAAACCTATTTTCCGTTTCTCTCTTCCCAGGTAGATGGTGAATATGGCCACAACACACTGTAAAGGCTAGGTTCTTATAAAAAGGTAAAGGTGAGTCCAATGGTAACAATTGCTGTCAAGGATGAAGATAACTCTTCATGGACTAAGCCGCAGCCTATGTGAGCTGGGGTGGCCAGTTCAAATCTATAATGTTTTTACCTTCACCAACTCATACGTCAGGTACCCATTTACAGTTGGTCAACTGGAGGAGCAGTCATACCAGGCACAAACCATGAACAGGATTTTTTTCTATACGCCCATGAATTCAAACTCTGCGCGCTGTAATCCCAGTTTAGCAAGTCAGTTTCTGTTTCTAAGAATCTACGTCACTGCGCTCCGGGCATACCCATAGTTGCTCAGTCTCTCTCTTAGCAAGTGGTGTAGGGTCTGCATGCTGATGGTCCCTGTAGCTCACTGGCTGTACACTCTCCTGCTCCGTCCTCTCATGCGCCATACTCTGCTAGAACCTTGTTTAATGTCAAAACTTTGCAGCCTGTGGATTGCTGCTTCATCTATTGTGGTGTCCTTATCCAACATGCAGTTATTGATTGATGTCAAAATGTAACTCCTATCCATCACTAACATGCCGATGATGGGAGCTTGTGAAGCCAAGATGTCAGCTCTTTCAGCTCTGAACCCCAATATGACCAGGACAGTAGATACATGTCAACCCCTGGAGGATTGAGGCCTCAACACCTGCTATCCACTTGTACCTAAGCCATCCCTTCTGTACCTTCTAAAGTACGGTTTATGAGTCTGTCACGATGACTGCCCTTGTTATATAAGTCTCAGATATCCATCTCAGTGCTGAGGTCACTGCTTCCATCTCCATTCTCAGATTATTGACATGCATGCACTACTACACTCGGCAATGACCTGTCCTCTCACTCTAGCCGAGAAGCCCCAGCCTGATGTCCCACTGCGCAGCACTGAACCGTCGGTGTATGACGGCATCATCATCCTGCGTGTTCTCATTTCCAGCTGATTCATCTCATGCTCTGCTCTCCTGTTGCTCCATTCTCTGCATTCCTTGCATAAGGTTATGATGACTCTATCACCAGTGTGGACCCATTCTTCCCCTTGGCACTCAGCTGGAGTGACATGTCCGATTGTTTTCTCTACCTGTGCCATCCATGACTTGATTATTAATCTTTTGGTGTCTGAGATACTACTGTACAGAGGGTGCCATGTGTCTGTGGTGACACGCATATAGGCTTTGCCTTGTGCTAGTTTATGTCTGCGTGTCACCGATAACAATCCCAACATGTACCGCATCATCACAATCGGGGTATCTCTAGTGCAGCCCAGGACCAGTCACATACGTTCATTCTAGATGCGTTTCAACCTTTCACACTGTGTTCTTGATAGTTTGAGGATTTCAAGTCCGTAACCGATAACCGACAACACAACCTGATGAAATAGGATGAACAGGAGGCATTGTTCCAAGTTGTCACAAGCTATGATCTTGAGTGCTCCTAACCCTCGCTTACATCTTTGTACGGTCTGGTCAACATGGCAATTATAGGGAAGACTGCGATCAAATGTCACTCTGAGGTATTGTAACTTGTCACACCTGTCAATGATGCAACCATCACATGTGATGCCCGGGAGTTCAGTCTTTACTATGGAATTATTCAAAGAGCACCACATCATGCAGGCCTTATTCGGATTGATCTTGGAGCTGAAGTCGTCACACCACTATGAGCTTGCTTGCAAGGTCTCCTGGATGTCTTTGAACAACCCTTGCCTGTCTGAGCCAGTTCTGTACATTAGGATGTCATCGACAAACGTTAACATTCGCCCCTGTCCCTGTGGGTTGAATGTTGGCCACTTTTTCTGTGTAGATGTTGAACAGCACCGTTGAGAGCAGAGACCATTGAGGCAGTCCTGGACATATTCGTCTCGTTCCAAATGTCCAAGATCCCATACATAGTGCAGCTGTTCTTTCCATCAGCTGATATCCAATTAACCAGCCACGGGTTAAGACCACACTGATTCAGACATATCATTAAAGTCCCAAAATCGACGCGGTTGTATGCGTCTTCCCGGTAGAGTGCCTCCGCAACTGTTTCTTGCTTTGACTGAAACCCCTCATACGCATCATACGCTAAAGTTCCAGCATTACCAAGCCAGCTCAATGTCGACTAGGCTATACGCTCCACATCTAATACAACAACCAATACAAGCTATTTAATACGGCTGACATTTTCTGGACGTTGATTGGCAAAATTGAACTGCAGGAGGTGAATATGGTAACATTAGATATGAGTATGGGGACATTAGACATGGATAAATGGATGCACATAAATCAATCAATGTCAATGTGTTGGATAATAAGGCTGCAATCAATGAATTTCAAATGCACGAACTACAGGGGTTTTAAACCAATGCTGGTGAACCACAGAGGGGTGTCTGCAAGGACAGAGTAGGAGTATGTACAACCACGAAGCTACAATAAACAACAGCATCTATATCATTTGGCATATGCTGAGAAAGACTTGAGTACATACAAACCTACCCGAATTATAGTGATGTCTGTTCTGTTTAAGAAAACATATCAGATGTCAGAAAGATTGGTTATAGTCATCAAATAATGTGAACTAAATTTTGTCAAATATTAGAAATACTGGTTCTAGTCATCAAATAATGTGAACTAAATTTTGTCAAATATTAGAAATACTGGTTCTAGTCATCAAATAATGTGAACTAAATTTGGTTAAATGTTAGAAATACTGGTTCTAGTCATCAAATAATGTGAACTAAATTTTGTCAAATGTTAGAAATACTGGTCCTAGTCATCAAATAATGTGAACTAAATTTTTACAAATGTTAAAAATACTGGTTCTAGTCATCAAATAATGTGAACTAAATTTTTACAAATGTTAAAAATACTGGTTCTAGTCATCAAATAATGTGAACTAAATTTTGTCAAATGTTAAAAATACTGGTTCATTTGTGCAATACTGACTAGACTTCACTTAGTCGACCATCTTCTATCATGGCTGCAGGTTCCTTTTCTTAGTCTTGTGCTTATAGCCTCTACAGATAGGGTAGCCAACACTATTCCCAACTCTCCTCAGTCGTCTTTTATGATATACCTGGCATGTTACAGTGTTACTATTCCCTGTTCCTGTGTTCCTGATCAGACATTTCATGTTGTTGTGAGCTACTCGTGCTGAATAAACTCATGACGACATTTCTCTTGTAACAAGTTACATTTTCTCTTCTTACATCAAGGCATACTGGAGAAGATGGTTTTTCGGTTCCTCCCGGTTGTAGTGCAATGTGAGGCTCATAAGTAAGTACACCACTATGGGGATTGCAGTTTCATCCTCCACATTGTTTGCTAATATGTTTCCTAATATCTAATGTGGGCCTATCATTAATTAATTTGCAGTTGTGCTCTCTTGTTCTTGTGTACGGCTGTTCTTTGAAAAACCTGTTCTGTCTCATTTATCATTTGCATTCATAATCTTATAAACCTTTATTAAATCACCTCATAATGGTATTTTACGTCCCTTCAAATTTCAAACAACAATATCGGGTCCATGGGGAGCATGATGTGCAATACAAGACTCACAATGTCTCTTTGCCTCTTATAGTTAAGCCTACCCCACCTGCAAGGGATGGACCCTGTTCTTCCCAATGAACCAGCTGAAGGTTGAGGTTTTAATCACTAGCTGAAAGCTGCATGGGACAGCAGACGAGGCCCAGTCAAAGTGTTTAACTTTCACTCCATTGGGGGAGGAATAATCCAACTCTCCCAGTGAAGAGGTGCAAATGATGATACTTAACTTAACATCTTTACTCTGGTTTAGAAGACCCTGCAGAGTCTGTATACAACCAGTTTCATTTATATCACCTTTCTCTAAAAGATATGTGCATCCAATTTATTCTTAAATGCATTAACTGTCCCTGCCTCCACTACCTCCTCTGGCAATGCATTCCAAGCATTCACCACTCTCTGACTAAAAAAATATTTCTTAATATCTAATCTGGACCTCTCTTTAGTCAACTTGTAGCTATGACCTCTTGTTATTGTGGGTGGCTGTATTTTAAAAAACATGTTATAGTCTAATTTATCCATTCCCCTGATCATCTTATAAACCTGTATTAAGTCACCGTGAATTCTTCTCTCTTCTAGACACTGTAGGCCGGTTTTTCTGAGTCTTTCCTCATAACTGTAATTCTGGGCCAGAAAAAGCACAGGAAACCACAGTATCACAGAACTCATCGCTCTCTATGGATGAGTGCATAATTAAACAGCAATATCCCAGATTGCAAAAATGGTGAGTTCTCATATTGAAGGTCTCATATGTAAGGTCTCATATTGAAGGTCTCATATTAAAGGTCTTATATGGAAGGTCTCATATGTAAAGTCTCAAATCACATGATACAACTACTGAGTCTACTATACAAACAATATAGGTCACAGTTCACCAGATCATTAGTGTATTTCTACAACAAAATATTGTTACATCTGTCTGAGGTTATCATGCGTACCACACCTTCTTAAAACACTGGACTTTAGCTGCCTTTGCAGGTTTTAGAGGTTCTGCCACTCTCTCCGAATACACCTCAGCTGCCTGGAGTCTTGCCTTGGCCAGCCTGTCAGACTCCTCAAGAACTGTCCTCCACACAGCACACACGGTCCTAGATGAAGGAAAAAGAGGATTACATTTGAACTTAATGGGGTTTAATCTACTTTCTTCTTTCTCCTCCTTGCCATGAATGGCTCCAACGAAGTCATGTCTGTGGCTGTTTATATGTGATGGGTTGTGTTATTTGTCATCAGGCATCCACATCAATGGCTCCAACAAAGTTATGTCTGTGGCTGTTTATATGTGATGGGTTGTGTTATTCGCCCTCCAACGAAGTCATGTCTGTGGCTGTTTATATGTGATGGGTTGTGTTATTCGCCCTCCAACGAAGTCATGTCTGTGGCTGTTTATATGTGATGGGTTGTGTTATTCGCCCTCCAACGAAGTCATGTCTGTGGCTGTTTATATGTGATGGGTTGTGTTATTCGCCCTCCAACGAAGTCATGTCTGTGGCTGTTTATATGTGATGGGTTGTGTTATTCGCCCTCCAACGAAGTCATGTCTGTGGCTGTTTATATGTGATGGGTTGTGTTATTCGCCATCAGGCATCCACATCAATGGATCCAACAAAATCATTTCTGTAGATACCTGTAGCTGAGTTTGTTGAAATGTGTTCTTGACCTCGGAGGCTTCTTCTTCTACCTTGTCCTTTGTTCTCAAACTCTCGCTACCAAACCCTGAAAAGGGCTTTGCAAGTAGCAGGATTTAGTCTGGAGAACGAAATGCATTCTGTTGTAGTTTACAGGTTAACTGTGATATTTTCACATTTCAGTCCAACACATCCAACTTCAGCAGGAGGACATATACAAGATTCAAACAGAAATTTGGCAACGTTTTTTTTTTAGTCTATTAGTTTTGCTAACAGTTTGCTGCTTCGTATTTAATTCGTTGTTTTGTTGTTTCTTTACAGCATGTCTTTCGTTATCAAACATTTTGTCATATTTAATTGCGAAACATAACTTAGATTAATAATTTAATAAAGAACAAATTTTTTAAAATATATATCGACATATCATGTTTTGAGACATTAATTATTTTCAATGGTAGAGGTCTTATAAATAAAATTATACTTCACTGAGCTCGTAATGATAATAACGCTGTGACTCACAGGTCCAGAAGACCAAATAAATATTCCACAACATAAATGGTAGTACATCAAGAGAAAGGATACTGCAGAAACAATTACAGAGCAAGACAAGCTTCAACTACAACATGAAATCACATTGATTGTATCAAAGTGAAATAGGAATGACTCCTCTCCCAGACAGGTACGGATTGAGGCAGGAACATACTAAAAGTGATAGGCCACATGCTAATATGTGAGTGCTGGGTGTCATCATGGTGGCTGCAAAGTGTGATGGTTGGTGTTGTTGATAGTGGCTTCAATGTGAGATTATTGGTGAGTTGATAGTGGCTTCAATGTGAGATTATTGGTGAGTTGATAGTGGCTTCAATGTGAGATTATTGGTGAGTTGATAGTGGCTTCAATGTGAGATTATTGGTGAGTTGATAGTGGCTTCAATGTGTGATGATTGGTGTTGTTGATAGTGGCTTCAATGTGAGATTATTGGTGCTGTTGATAGTGGCTTCAATGTGAGATTATTGGTGTTGTTGATAGTGGCTTCAATGTGTGATTATTGGTGAGTTGATAGTGGCTTCAATGTGAGATTATTGGTGCTGTTGATAGTGGCTTCAATGTGAGATTATTGGTGTTGTTGATAGTGGCTTCAATGTGTGATTATTGGTGAGTTGATAGTGGCTTCAATGTGAGATTATTGGTGCTGTTGATAGTGGCTTCAATGTGAGATTATTGGTGAGTTGATAGTGGCTTCAATGTGAGATCATTGGTGAGTTGATAGTGGCTTCAATGTCAGATTATTGGTGAGGTGATAGTGGCTTCAATGTAAGATTATTGGTGTTGTTGATAGTGGCTTCCCAAAGCAAAGATGCACGAAGATCCCATAAACGCACTAACAACACCAAAACCCATCACTACTGTACGAAAACCTACCTGGAGGCAGGATATATTTCCAGAGGTGGTAGAAAATATACCAGGTATTGCAAACAAAAACTGCCAGACTGAAAAAGAAAGGAGAGATACTACCCTAAGCTTCATAAAGAAAAGCTACCCAAGCATGGACTGGACCCATGCATACACCGACGGTTCTGTAACAAACACTACACAGAACGGAGGGGCAGGAGCATTCCTGAACCTACCAAATGGCAGAAAAATAACACTGTCATTCGCTACTGGTAAGTACACAAGCAATTTCAGAGCGGAGGCAGAGGCACTGAGGGCGGCAGTGGAAGAAATGGTGACACACAGTGAAAATGAGAGCCATATAGTCCTGCTGACAGATGCTCTCACTGTAGTCACAGCGCTAAAAAGCCAGAAAAACACTGAGCTCAATGACTTAAGAGCAGCACTCTGCAAACTGTGCCAGCAGTCCGCACCAAAAAGGGTAGTGGTACAGTGGGTTCCGTCACACTGCAACATCCAAGGCAACGAGGAGGCAGACAGACTGGCAAAAGAAGGTGCAAGACTACCACAAACAGATACCAATATGACGTACGAAGAGTCAAAACGGCTTATCAAAGCCAGATACATGACCAAATGGGAAACCGAACATACTGGTTACACCAAAAACGATGCCTATTACCAGTTGAACCGAAGAGAGCAGGTCGTTGTCTTCAGACTTCGCACTGGCCACAACAGACTGAGGTACCACCTATTCAACAAATTGAAGATAGGGTGTACCGACGAATGCCCGTGCGGTACCGGTAAAATGACCGCTGAACATCTGCTGCAGAACTGCCCGACATACGAGGATCAGAGAGAGCAGATGTGGCCATTACCAGTGGATCTGCAAGACAAGCTCTATGGCAGTGGCGAGAGCCTCAGGATGACCGCCGCTTTTTTCGAAAAAATAATGGTTACTGTCTGACTGCGTACGAAGAAGAAGAAGAAGATAGTGGCTTCAATGTGAGATTATTGGTGAGTTGATAGTGGCTTCAATGTGAGATTATTGGTGATGGTGGCTGCAATGTTGGATTATGTGTTGTTGGTGGTGGTGCCTTCGATGTCGGATTATGTAGTATTGGTGGTGGTGCCTTCAATGTGAGATTATTGGTGATGGTGGCTGCAATGTTGGATTATGTGTTGTTGGTGGTGGTGCCTTCGATGTCGGATTATGTAGTATTGGTGGTGGTGCCTTCAATGTGAGATTATTGGTGTTGGTGGCTTCAATATTTTAAATTTTGTGGTACTGCTGGTGACTTTTATGTTCTCCTTTTCTCATCCTTATATCACAATGACTTACTTAAAAATTCATGACTATATTCTTGAATGTGTTCCAATCTCCTTTGGATGTATTCATATAATCTTTCATGATGTGTTAGCCCATATGTGTATTGTTCATTGTCCCCGATGAAGATCTTTTGGTCTTAACGTAAGTGTTATTCTAGTTTTTGTTCCAGTTCCATATCTGAACCATACTTGTTTGTTTTTTTTGTTAACACTATTACTTATGTTGTTGTTGATGTGTATATTATTCTCATTTTCGTTCCATGTGAAGCATAAGGTCACTACTAAAGCTGGCCCTTTTATATAAATCATGTATCTGAGTATTTACAACGCTGGTTTAAAAAGCAACAGTTTTACATGATGAGGTTGCTATCCACATGCAAAACTTTCTATGGTCACACTGCTACAGCTCAATGCAGGTCAATGTGTATGAGCGAGTCAGTAAATAGGTCACAAATAGCTATTTCTTTTAAAAACTAAATGAGATTTGAACTTCAATACTATTTATTATTGCACTTTCTTACATTATCTGTTATTTGTCAACATAATTGTTACAAACATTGATAGACGTATCCCATCTCTTCATTAGTCCATCACAACCTGCAGCACATAACGCTTTGGCTTGCTGTCTCAGTCACATGTGCACTTCACGTTCAACCTTTTCATCCTTCGCAAAGCTTCTCCCGCCAAGGTGGGTTTTTAGTGCCCCATGCAAACGCTCTATTGCAGCTGCAACATTATCTATCGTTACTCGCCTGTCAGCTCAAATCATCACCCCCACCCGCCAGACATATGCTTTTGTTGCAATTTGAACAGGACGACCAGCTCGGGCTTCATTAGCGATTTTTTAGCGTCTTGGATAAAATGTATCGACACATGTATTAGGTATGTGTCGCTTTATTCTACAAACAGTTTTACAGTTTTACAAACATTCTTTATGAATATCCTTTGTAGAAAGTCCTTTTGTTTAAAAAAAAAACTCATACAGTAGCAAGCGTTCTTTGATTGCACCCTCTGTGGGCAATTTTGTGTCAGAGCGCGCATGCAACATCTAACTTACGCAACCTTAAGTAAACATCAAGCTGGATGTTGCTCCCACCTAATGACGCCTTTAGAAAACACAAATTACAATTGCCAGCAATCCCATATCAGTTTGTGACCTACTTACTGACATCTCCTGGTATATACGATGTTGCAAATGTGAGCCAACAAAAAGGTGGAAACAAGCAGTCAATCCTGATGTTGATAAGTGTACATGATATTGATCAGGTCTCACAGTGGTGACCAGATGCAATTTTGGCTACTATTTGTAGTCTGTTCTTATTAAAGTTCAGACAGCCTGGAATCTGTATAACTGACAGCCTACACAATAGACAGGGCCAGGTTAAGGTCACAGTGGGACACATTGGCATTTAAATGGGAGACAATCTATGACAACAAAATGGGAGACAATCTATGACATCAAAATGGGAGACAATCCATGACATCTAAATGGGAGACAGTCCATAATATCAAAATGGGACACAATTTATGACATCAAAATTAAGACAATCAATAATATCAAAATGGGAGACAATCTATGACATCAAAATGGGAGACAATCTATGACATCAAAATGGGAGACAATCTATGACATCATAATGGGAGACAATCTATGACAACAAAATGGGAGACATTATATGACATCAAAATGGGAGACATTCTATACTGAACTATAATGGTTATAATGTTTCCATTAGATGGCTTCAAGACAAACATACACCAGTACAATGTATGCCCATGTTATGTATGACCCTAACTTCATAACTGAAAAGCCGGACTAAAGTTCTACTCCACTGAGTCAACTAATTTGCTCTGAAATAATTTGGGAATAAACACATATTTTTCTTGCAAAGTAAATTTATCATTAGGAAGTACATGTGCATTTTTAAATTAAGGAGTACTTGATATGGATAAACATGTTGTATAAGTATGACAGTTGTTATGTCAATATATCAGCTCTACTGCATTGTGAACAAAATTTGCCGACCAATATATCGGTTCCATTGAATGACTCAATTAAGTTTCCCCAAAAATTAACAAGATGAAGACATGAGAGAGACGGATAGTGAGTGTGTGTGAGACTGGGCATGTGTGTGTGTGAGAGAGAGAGAGAGAGAGAGAGAGAGCGAGAGAAAGAGAGCATGTGTATGTTTGATGACAATTTGAGACTAAGTATTTCAAATTGGATACATGTAATAGTTGTCCATCACAAGTGATGAAAACCAATCTCTTTGTTCAGCCGTGTGGACAGTCGTATCTCTTGCTGTGTCCGCTGAAATGGGTGACTTGCGCGGTTATTTGGATTAAAGTGAGGAAGAAACTGCGCCTTTTGTGAACCTCACTCACAGAGCCTAAGCTACCTTTTGTTAACCTCACTCACAGAGCCTAAGCTACCTTTTGTTAACCTCACTCACAGAGAAAAGCTACCTTTTGTCAACCTCACTCACAGAGCCTAAGCTACCTTTTGTTAACCTCACTCACAGAGCCTAAGCTACCTTTTGTTAACCTCACTCACAGAGCCTAAGCTACCTTTTGTTAACCTCACTCACAGAGCCTAAGCTACCTTTTGCCAGTGGCAAGACATTCATCGAGACGACTGGAGATAGCATAGGATGCAGATTTTGTCTCAGGGTTACCACCGAAGCCTTTCCGTTAACATGTAACCCGCAGGGTAGAAAGGTGGGATGGCATCTAACGCAGTTTGTCGTGCCTTTTCGATAACCACATGAACTAATTCTAAAATAGGCCTAATTTATATTGAACATTTTCTTTTCCGTTAACCAGTAGGTCTATGACGAATTCCACGCCACTGAATAGGGCGTTAAATGGCGGGTTTCAATAGCTTTCCTCACATTCTGAATGTGATGATGAAGGTTGACCGCAGACCTAAAGGCGATTGTGCTATGCTTGGCTTCATCTGCGTGACGCTCACTACTATGGGGATCACGTCGATCCACATCTCGTCAGCCTGACTGCCATGAAAACAGTCTGTTTCTAGGGAGCGATAGCGAAAACACGGAAGACATTGGTCTTGGTCAGTTAATTGTGACTGCCTTGATTAGTATGTTGTGCTTGACCGAAATAGGGCCTCAATACTGGCAGTGCCCATCCTCAGTGTTTCTGTCTTTCTCACTGTTCTTCCTGTTCACCTCTGAATATTATTTCACCAGCATGCCCTGCGTTGTCCCTTTCTCATTCCCTTGAGTATTGAGAGCACGTAGTCAATCTGATCTTATCACGTGACCGCAGAGTGTGTATTGGTACAAGGGTAGACAGGTTATTCAATAGTCAGATTAAATATATTTCAAATGTTGGTATTTCAGATACGATTGATGTATGTTACTCCTATAAACTGTTTGAAACACCATCACATCTCTATTGGTTGGATGTTTCGTTCACATGGAATTCATGTATATTATACGCGGAAATCATTTAGCGAGTCAAACAAATGAACGTGTAATTCTTATGATCATACTTAACTTGCATAAAGAATTCGCAATCGACAAAAATAGCCTCAGTCTTCTCGCTTCACAAAGTAACCTGTTAGCTTGATGATATCATTATTAATCATTTATTTCTCATTAACAAATCCGAAAGTTGAAGCTATTTCTATCCAGACCATATAATACAACAGATTCCCAATCATACAGAAGCCGAATTAGACGTCCATGTAATCAATTTTGACATGCAAGAATTCTCGTGTAGACAAATAGAGCATGGCTGGACCTATGTTTCATTTCTAATCAACTAACTGGCATGCTGGAACTAATCTAATCAGCCAATGACTGCGCTCTATCAGCAAATGTGCATGCTCTCCCTTGTGTGAATCCCTGGAGTGGCTAATTGGGAGGAAAGAATTGGGCCACTGCAGGTCGAAAACGCGACTAACTAGGGATGTACATGTGGCTGGCAATTATATCATGTAAAAGAAAGAGCCAGAGAGACGGGGAAATGACCTGACCTCCCACTAGAGCCTAGATAATCATCAATCATGTCATGTGCTGAAACTTTGACAGGTATTGGGTTAGAACTTTGTGTGCTGGTAGCCAAATGTACCTCACCAGTAGTTAAATAATGTTGATCTGACTCTTCTATATTTGCAACATCTTCTTCCGTCTTTCTTTTTCTTCTTCGTCTCCTTTTTTTTCGTTTTTGTTCTTTTTCTTCTTCCTTTTCTCGCCATTTTCTTTATTTTTTCTTTTCAACTTTTCTTTTAATTTGTAAGGTCTTTATCTCATGAATATCACAAGATGAATAGCCATGAGTTTGGGAGTATTCTACTTTAGAGGTCCCCAACTGTTATGAGCTTCAAACATTATTATGTTATTATGATGAACACATGAACAATTCCCACACACAAAAATACTGACAATATCAATTGAACGCCTGGAAATAAAGACACACATGCAGGCAATAAACAAAGAACAGCTTACCATTGACACACCATGGTTAACAAATGGAAAAGCAATCGGTTGACCACTGCAAAATAGACTACGAGCAACAGGTACAAGGAATTGGAGAGGCGGTTGTAGGGCTGGGGGGGGGGGGGGGGACACACACGCACGTGAGGGGGGGATACCACGTCTTTGACTTACCTGCCTGGTCCCAAACTGGATTGAAATGATGATGGTAGAAAGAGAGGATGTTGCAGTAACTTAACTTCTTTATACTGGTTTAGAAGACTGCAAGAGTCTGTATACAACCAGTTTCATTTACATTTCCCTGCTCTAAAAACTATGCATTAAATGCATTAATTGTCCCTGCTTCCACTACTTTCTGTTGCAATGCATTCCAAGCATTCACTACTCTCTGACTAAACAAAAAAATAGTACGGGATAAATGAACACATGAAAGATTCTAGCACGTTTCGCGTGGCAGATAACAGCTGATAAATATACAGCCACTCACAAACTGGTCAGATGTAAACACAGCTAACTTCGATAAACGCAGCAAGGACAGCAACGATTGTGTGTGTGCGATTGTGTGTGTGTCTGTAACTGTGAGTGCATATGTGTTTATGCATGTGCGTCGATGTGTGTGTGTATGCATCTGCTTTTGTGTGAATCGATATGTAAGTCTATGTGCCGATCTCCGTGTGTGTGTATATATGCGAGTGTACATATGTGTAAACATCTTCTTATTCGGCTCTGGTCCTGAAAAGAAATGGTGTCTTTTATCACAGTGAGGCAAGGCATTTCCTAGACCGGGTTTGCCTTTCCTTTGCGATTCCTATCCTCTTAGACAGACTACACGAGTGTAGTCTCTTTCCAGGACCGCCACCTAAAGGCGGACTAGGTCTTGTCTTGGTCCTTGATAAAAGACATTGTAATCAAAATATCATTATGTTATGAAGTTTGTCTATGTACGCGTATATATATATAATTTGCATAATCATATTTCGATTGAAGTGTTTTTTTTATCAAGGACTTGATTATCTAAAGCCACACAAAATAAAGCAGCTAAATGACCAATCACCGCTGAACATCTGCTGCAAAACTGCCCGACATACGACGATCAGAGAAAGCAGATGTGGCCATCACCAGTGGCAACACTAGACAAGCTCTATGGCAGTATCGACAGCCTCAGGATGACCGCTGCTTTTTTCGAAAAAATAAAGGTTGACGTCTGACAGCGTACGAAGAAGAAGAAGACCAATCGAAAGGAAGTTTGAAATCTGAAGCCAGTCTTATATATACAAGAATGTTGAATCGTTAAACTGTTGCCGAGTAAGATCGAGGAGTAAACAAGCAGAAGTGAGCATCAGAGGGATTATATAAGGGACCGAAGGTATTCACCCCATACGGCGATGAGGTGTGAAACCACTAGTAGAAGACTTAGTTCTCGGTCGGGGTATCGTAAGCAGTAGAGCAGCCACCTCACTGCGAACTGTTGAGAGTTAGCCCTTGATCATGAGATATGTCTGCACACCGGGCGAACAACATCTCCTTGCCATGGCCAGGCTTGTCCCCTGGTTAAATGCACTCCTGCCTCACTCTTTACCTCTGTCTGTTATCAGTCATCCCAATAACGCAGAAGAGATACAGTCCAGCGGACATTGCACCTCTGCCCTATTGTAACAACCTCCCAGGTGGCGGGGAATGCTAGGCGTGCCATCACTGCAGATTAGCCGAGAAAATAAAGGGAGCAAAGAGATACCTCACTCACATGCATATGCTACGTTTCTGGCAGGACGTGACGATCCTGGGACACAGACACACTGGACTGACTCTCTTCCGAGATAGTACAAACTAGTACATAGTCCATCATATCATATCATAGACACGAGTGGGGAAGACTCGATAGTCCTGCAAGATAACTTCCCTAAGACAGACAACTCTGACCAAAATCAACTGCTGCCTTGCAGATAGGCTGGGGACAGCCACAGGCTAAGGAGGGCATCCCTACAGAAACGCCTGTTGAAATCGGATGTACTGGACCACAGGCTTAACAAAGTAACACAGTGCAACGTATATTGCTGTATCTAGCGTACGAAGAAGAAGAAGAAGAAGAAGAAGATATAAGGGACCGAAGGTATGAGACATGTGAATTGTGGTGAGAAAATTGAGCAGGACAGATAGGAACAAAGTGCAAAAGAATTAAAGGAAGAAAAGATTGAAAGTTACAAAAGAAGAAAGAAAAAAACAAATGAAATTCAACAATAAGAAATGAAAGTGTGTAAAATGTTGATTGTGATATTAAGCTGGTCTAGCAACGACTGGTCAAATGACGCCCGGCTACTCTCTTGTCAAAACATGGCGTAGATAAGTAATAGGACACACCAGTCTTAAAACAGGATACCATTGAACGGAGTACAAGATTAGCAATAGTGATGTTGTTGTTGTTGTTGTTGGATTCCCACAATGAGTAAGATTACTCTTAAGGGCGTTAAGTGGCGGGTTGCAGTAGTTTTCCTCATATCCCGACCGTGTTGACGAAGGTGAACCAGGGTCCTCCAGGCGAGTGTGTTACGATTGACTTCATCTAGGATCTCGTTGATCACCCACCTTGTTAGTAAGATGCCATGAAAACAGCCAGTTTCCAGGGATTTATGCGTGGAAGTGAGGTGGGATCTTGGCCAGTATATTTTAATTGACCGTGACTAACATGTTCGAACAGTATGTTCTGCATAACCCTGACTAACATGTTCGAACAGTATGTTCTGCATAACCCTGACTAACATGTCCGAACAGTATGTTCTGCATAACCCTGACTAACATATCCGATCAGTATGTTCTGCATGACCAGACATTAGTCTTTTCTCCCAGCAGTAGTGATAATGATCAGTCATGTATGAGTAAAACCGGCATGGCGCATGCTGCATGACACGAGACCGCGTTGCACGTGACGACTGATCGTGTTGTCCGTGACAACACGTCGTGTGGTGTGCGACGATTGGTCACGTGGCGCGTGATGCAAGACACGAGACATGTCTCGTGATGTGTGGCCACAAGTCGCGTGACAAGTGCTGACAAACTGAATGTAAAGTGACCACAATGACGTAGCACATAACGACTTAACCTAACGTTTTTATATTGGTTTAGAAGACTCTGCAGAGTCTGTATACAACCAGTTTATTTTACTTCCCTTGACTTAAAAATAACTATGCGTAACCAATTTATTCTTGAATGCATTAATTTACCCTACCTCCACTATTTCCTGTGGTAAAGCATTCCAAGCAATCACTACTCTGTGACTAAAATAATATTTCCTAGTATCTACATGTCAAATGTCCCGTGATTACATGCCGTGTGATGCGGAAGGGAATGTCATGTTGTCGGTGACTACACCCAGAGTGGCAATCAATCCGCCTGCTGCATTATATATTGCAAACTACTACAAACCACCTGAAACATAACAAATCATGTGACACAGCTACAAACCACGAGGAACCTAAAATAGATCTTGGCATATGACTATAAACAACCTGAGATATGACTCACAATAACCCACGCAACACATGGCTACAAATATGTGAACCATGACGAACAAACTACGAGTGTCAGCCATGTAAAGCAAGTCAAATTACCTGAAACAAGGCAAGTCAGAACACACAACAATACTGTAAGTATCTTATGAACGAATTTTTAAAAATGAAAATTCTGGAAACCGGTAAGACATTTGCATATCCAATCTCACCAATCATTGGAGGTAACATCAACAGGATGTGCCATTATTGTGTATGAGGTTGCCATATTTGTGCGGTCAACATGTGCCTTTGCCTTGTGCAGAGGTTGTATCCTCAACAACAATAAATATTATCAAAGACTATAACAGCCCAATCATAATAACTGTCTTTCTCGACTGAACAGGCTAAACTAGTTATTGTATTATCATTATCATCAACAACAATACATATCCTCAAAGAATAAACAGGCTGACCTAGTTATGGTATCATCATTAACAACAACACATATCCTCAAAGAATAAACAGGCTGACCTAGTTATGGTATCATCATCAACAACAACACATATCCTCAAAGAATCAACATGATGACCTAGTTATGGTATCATCATCAACAACAACACATATCCTCAAAGAATCAACATGATGACCTAGTTATGGTATCATCATCAACAACAACAACACATATCATCATAGAATAAACAGGCTGACCTACTTTTATGGCATTATCAACCATAATAACTGCCCCTATCGTCTAAGCAGGTTGACCTACTTATGGCACTAACAACCACAAATGCCATTATCATGTAAAGAGGTTGACCTACTTGTGCTACAATCAACAACAAATGTCCTTAATGTGTAAATGGGTTGACATACTTATTGCACCAATAACAAACGTCAATATCGTGTACAGATGTTGACCTACTTATTCTACCAACACCAAATACCCTTTTCATATAAATGGGTTGACCTACTTTTGCTACCATCAACAACAACATATTCTTATCATGTAAAGGTGTTGACCTACTTATGCCACCATCAACATATGTCCTTGATCCTGTATAGAGATTGACCTACTTATACTAACATCAACAACAAACGCCCCTATTGTGTAGAAAAGGTTGACATACTTATGCTCCTGTCCATCAACACTGCTGAGGTCTGGCTGGGCTGGGAACTCACGTTTTAATAGTTGACTTGTGACCTTCAAGAGTCCCTGTGATAACAGGAGAATAAAGTGTTAAAGAGAGACAATACCTATATGATAACATACCATCTACTACAATCTTATTCTTCTTGTTATACTTCTAGTTCTTCCTCTTGTACTTACTTAGCATTGGTGGAAAGTGAAATAACACAAAAAATGCAAAAATATTCTGAGACTACAAACAGGTCAATGTAGACCAAAAAATCATAGGTTTAACAAATTACAATTCGAACATAACAGACATGTGCCGCCCACAATGAACAAACTGTAGAATGTATGCTCTGGGTATGTCGGCTTCACAAGAGGAGCACAGTGATAAGCTGACCCTCCACAAGTCAATCCAGGGATTAACTTTGAGGCGACTGAAAGAAGTCTCAGACAGAAGTCACATATATGAGGAAAATAGATGATGTGATTATTTAGAGCTAGCGAAGAAGACGAAAAAGAAGAAAATGAGGAAAAAGAGGAAGAGGAGGAGAATGAGAAGAAGGAAAAGGGCGAGAAAAAGGTGGAGGGGAAGAAGATGAAGAAAGAATAAAGAAGAAGACAAAATACGAATAAAAAGAAGAAGAATATATTGAAGAAGAAATAATAAAAAGATGAAGAAGACGAAAAAACAGAAGAAGAAAAGGAGGAAGAGGAGAAGTAGGAGGAAGACGAGAAGAAGTAGGAGGAGGAGGAGAATGAGGACAAGAAAAAGGGCGAGCAAAAAGGAGGAGGAGAAGGAAGACGAAAAATTAAGAAGAAGAAAAAATACTAAGAAAAAGAAGATGATGAAGAAGAAATAATGAAAAAAAGAAGAAGAAACAAAAGAAGAAGAAGAAACAGAAGAAGACGTAGATGAAGAAGAAGAAAGAGGAGGAAAAAGAGGAGGAGGTAGAGGACATGTAAAAGGAGGAAGAAGAGGAAGAAGAAGAAGAGGAAGAAGAAGAAGAAGAAAAATGAATTTGCTTCAGCTTAGTATGTTATGTAGTAGGTCGTTTCTCTTGTACAATTACTTTCCAAGTTAATAATTTCATCAAAGTTTCCTCCTGCTACAAAATGTCCAAAACACTACAGCAATAATGCCAGTAAATGTATATGTACCAATCCAGGAGGACAAAAAACATATTTTGTAATGCAATTTTGGAGCCAGACAATCTCGAAAAAATGAGAATGACATCCAGGCAAAAAAGGTCGAAGGTGTACTGTTGTAACGGCTTATGTATGTGTTAATAGAATAAAGCCAAGCACTAAGGGTGGTAATTGCATAGGCTTACGTGTTGTTGTCGTTTGTTTGTTCATTTCTTCGATACTTTGTAACTTTCTAAAAAAATCATATTTTCACTGGAGGTAGTCGAGCGAAAGCTGCGTGTTTACACCACTGCATTGTAACTGTTTAATATTCAGATTCTTACAGCAGAGTACACACGGCTTAAATGTGTTTCTGAGTGTGTCTGTGTGTGTGTGTGTGTGTCTGTCATTACGCGTATTTGTGTCTGTGAATAACCGTGAGTGTGTGTATGTATATATATATATATATGAGTACGTGTGAGTGTGTGTTCGAGTGTTTACAGATACGAGGTAAGATCTAAGATAAGCTGATAGCCAGGAGGGTACTTATGCTAGAAGCACAATATGTGTGTGTTTATATGTCATTGTATGGTTTGTGTATGCAAATGTTTGTGTGTTTATGTATATGTGCGTGTGCATGCGTGCGTGTTTGTATTTGTTTTGGTATGTTATATATGCGTTTATGGATGTGTGTATGTAATGCATGTGTCTATATATGTATATGCACGTGTCTATGTATGTATGTATGTATGTATGTACGTGTCTATGTGTGTGCGCATGTACACGTGTCTATGTATTTGTGTATGTGTCTTTGTATGGGTGTGCGTCTATATTTATGTATATGTATGTATGCATGGCTATGTCTGTATGTATGTATGTGCATATGTATTTGTGTCTATGCGTGTGTGTGCATGTACATGTGTCTATGTATGTATGTGTCTGTGTACGTGTGTATCTACATATGGCTATGTGTATGTGTATGTGTCTATGTATTCGTGTATCTGTCTATGTATGTCTATATGTACATATGTCTATATGCACATATGTCTATGTATGTATGCATCTGTGTATGTGTGAATGTACATATGTATATGTATTTGTATATGCACATATGTGTTTATGTATGTGTGTATGTATATGTGTATGCATATGTATATATGTATGTATATGTGTATATGTATGTATTTATGTATGTGTGTCCAGGTATATTTGCGTATGTACTTGTGTTTCTGTATGTGGGAATATGTATGTATGCATGTGTAAAGGTATATGTGCTTATACATGTGTCCACTTATGTCGTTAGACGTCATGGGGAGGTGTGACCTCCTTTGTTTCATATTTTTTGCAGACGAGTATCTGCCGGTGACTTGCCAGATCAATCCCAGCACCTTGGAATATACGATCGTCTATTTTTGGAACTGGTGGAAGCGTAAATTAGAGCAAGGTAGACCCGCAACCTGTCAGGCGCCATCTATGCCACTGAGCTAACCCCATAACGA
The DNA here is from genome assembly GCA_036924085.1 of Ariolimax columbianus. Taxonomy (NCBI): domain Eukaryota; kingdom Metazoa; phylum Mollusca; class Gastropoda; order Stylommatophora; family Arionidae; genus Ariolimax; species Ariolimax columbianus. The sequence continues at coordinate 59,279,901 of JAVGWX010000018.1, forward strand.
AGACCTTATGTTATAGCCACACAATGCCCTTTTTGCGACATATTCTCTGTGAATGTGTTTAATTATGTGGTAATATGTGTGTCCGTATATGTGTGTGTAGGGGGCAGTAGATGCAGCCCAGTCATTGAGCTGACAGGAGTCAGCGACTCATAGCTGGCTGCTTGCATCAGAGTCAGTGACGCATGCCTGATCAAGGCCACATTCGGTCTCTAAGTGGAGTCCATGGAAACAAGCCGCACTAGTGCAGTTTGGCTAAGAGAATAGAGATCACAGTGGGACGACAATCATGTTACCCAAAAAGCGCCTGCTGACCGAATTGTGTGCTTATCTATGTGTTAATATGAGCGTGTTTATGTGTACGTGTTTATATTGTTGTTGTTGCTGTTGATTGCGAATGTACACATTAAAAGACGTTAAGTGGCGGGTTGCAGTAGTCTTCCTCACATTCTGAGCGTGCTGATAACGGTGGGCCGAAGTCTTCCAGGTGGACGTGCTATGCTTGGCTTCATCTACGTGTCACTCACTACTACGGGATCACATCGATCCATCAACTCGTTAACCAGGCTGTCATGAAAACATCTCGTTTCCAGGGAGGGCTACTAGGAAGCCGAGGTGAGGGTCTCGGTCAGTATATTTTGCCTGATCCTGACTAACATGTCTGATCAGTATATTTTGATTGACCAGACGTTAGTCATTTTCCCCAAGTGTGTATATGTATCTATATGTATGTATTTAATGTAGGTGTTCATGTGCGTGTGTTTTATTAATTTTGTTTCATGTATGCATGTGTGTTTTATTAATTTTGTTTCATGTATGCATGTGTGTTTATGTATAGGTGTTTATGAATGTGTGTTTGTGTATGTGTGTATGCATATGGGTTTATGTATGTGTTTAAATATATGTGTTCAATGACTGTTGGTTTATGTATGTGTTTGTGTATGCGTGTTTACTTATATGTGTATGTATGTGTGTTTAGGTATGTTTGTATGTATACGTGTTTATGTGTGTGTGTGTTATGAATGTTGGTTTATTCGTTTGTGTATTTTGTAAGTGTGCTTTATGAATGTTGGTGTATATGTGTTTATGTAAGTGTTTTATGAATATTGATTTATGTGTATGTTTGTATATGTAAGTGTGTTTATTATTGTTTGTTTATGTATGTGTGTTTGATAAATGTTGGTGTATTTGTATGTGTTTGTGTATGTGCGTATGTGTTTATGTTTATAGAGGCAGGACTAGATCTGACAATATATGATAGACAGCTCTAGCTTGTGAGAAGGTATTTGGGTATGGTGTGTCCGACTGAGTGTATGTGTGTATGCAAGAGTGTATGTGTCAGTGTGTGTCTGTGTATGAGTGTGTTTGTCTGTGTATGAGTGTGTTTGTCTGTGTATGAGTGTGTTTGTCTGTGTATGAGTGTGTTTGCATGTGTATGAGTGTGTATGTGTGTCTGTGTATGAGTGTGTATATGTGTCTGTGTATCAGTATGTTTGTCTGTGTATGAGTGGTTGTGTCTCTATATGCGATTGAGTGTACATGTGTCTCAGTTATTGACTGTTGGCTCGTTTGATCGTGAATATATGTGCGAGCACGCGTATGTGTACATTAGCTCTCAGATGTGAACAAATCATGATGTACAGGCAGCTGAAGATCGCTGACGAAAAGTGTGTACACGTACGTTGGGTCACTTGGTCCAGGAAAGGTAAACTAAGCTACCAAGGAGTCTTAGTGGCACAAGTATATGGGAACTAAACACGATTGTGTATGCATGACGTGTTCACCCATGTGTTTGTGTACGTGCGTACGTGTATCTATAATCCATACAAGCAGAGCCATACCTAAACAAAAAGACGAATACTTAGTATGTTCGTCAACGTGCGAACGTATCATGTACATACAAAAAAGGGACACGCCTGGACAAAAGACGATGGACAGACCGCGGAAGACAGCAGAAGCATACTTTGATCGCGGCACATCCCAGCGCTTGTAGGTTTCTTTCTTACATCACGGACTGCGGGCCTCATTCTTCCACCCCCCCCCCCTCCCCTTCCCTAAATAACACCAGGGCTGCATGTAGACATCTAACATCGATCTCCTTTCCAATCTCATCGGCTGATGGGGAAATCCTGCCTCGCTCACAAACAAATACCATCTAGCTATTATTACTTCTCTATCACTGGCGGAGAATCGTCATTCAAAGCCTGTGTAGATATCTACTCTTTCACATCTAAAGCTTCTCTCATACATCGTCTCTTTTTTATTCATTAAAAACTAACAGATCGTACTCTCTCTCCATCTCTCTCTCTCTCTCTCTCTCTATATATATATCTCTCTCTCTCTCTCTCTCTATCTATCTATCTATCTATCTATCTATCTATCTATCTATCTATCTATCTATCTATCTATCTATCTATCTATCTATCTATCTATCTATCTATCTATCTATCTATCTATCTATCTATCTATCTATCTATCTATCTATCTATCTATCTATCTATCTATCTATCTATCTATCTATCTATCTATCTATCTATCTATCTATCTATCTATCTATCTATCTATCTATCTATCTATCTATCTATCTATCTATCTATCTATCTATCTATCTATCTATCTATCTATCTATCTATCTATCTATCTATCTATCTATCTATCTATCTATCTATCTATCTATCTATCTATCTATCTATCTATCTATCTATCTATCTATCTATCTATCTATCTATCTATCTATCTATCTATCTATCTATCTATCTATCTATCTATCTATCTATCTATCTATCTATCTATCTATCTATCTATCTATCTATCTATCTATCTATCTATCTATCTATCTATCTATCTATCTATCTATCTATCTATCTATCTATCTATCTATCTATCTATCTATCTATCTATCTATCTATCTATCTATCTATCTATCTATCTATCTATCTATCTATCTATCTATCTATCTATCTATCTATCTATCTATCTATCTATCTATCTATCTATCTATCTATCTATCTATCTATCTATCTATCTATCTATCTATCTATCTATCTATCTATCTATCTATCTATCTATCTATCTATCTATCTATCTATCTATCTATCTATCTATCTATCTATCTATCTATCTATCTATCTATCTATCTATCTATCTATCTATCTATCTATCTATCTATCTATCTATCTATCTATCTATCTATCTATCTATCTATCTATCTATCTATCTATCTATCTATCTATCTATCTATCTATCTATCTATCTATCTATCTATCTATCTATCTATCTATCTATCTATCTATCTATCTATCTATCTATCTATCTATCTATCTATCTATCTATCTATCTATCTATCTATCTATCTATCTATCTATCTATCTATCTATCTATCTATCTATCTATCTATCTATCTATCTATCTATCTATCTATCTATCTATCTATCTATCTATCTATCTATCTATCTATCTATCTATCTATCTATCTATCTATCTATCTATCTATCTATCTATCTATCTATCTATCTATCTATCTATCTATCTATCTATCTATCTATCTATCTATCTATCTATCTATCTATCTATCTATCTATCTATCTATCTATCTATCTATCTATCTATCTATCTATCTATCTATCTATCTATCTATCTATCTATCTATCTATCTATCTATCTATCTATCTATCTATCTATCTATCTATCTATCTATCTATCTATCTATCTATCTATCTATCTATCTATCTATCTATCTATCTATCTATCTATCTATCTATCTATCTATCTATCTATCTATCTATCTATCTATCTATCTATCTATCTATCTATCTATCTATCTATCTATCTATCTATCTATCTATCTATCTATCTATCTATCTATCTATCTATCTATCTATCTATCTATCTATCTATCTATCTATCTATCTATCTATCTATCTATCTATCTATCTATCTATCTATCTATCTATCTATCTATCTATCTATCTATCTATCTATCTATCTATCTATCTATCTATCTATCTATCTATCTATCTATCTATCTATCTATCTATCTATCTATCTATCTATCTATCTATCTATCTATCTATCTATCTATCTATCTATCTATCTATCTATCTATCTATCTATCTATCTATCTATCTATCTATCTATCTATCTATCTATCTATCTATCTATCTATCTATCTATCTATCTATCTATCTATCTATCTATCTATCTATCTATCTATCTATCTATCTATCTATCTATCTATCTATCTATCTATCTATCTATCTATCTATCTATCTATCTATCTATCTATCTATCTATCTATCTATCTATCTATCTATCTATCTATCTATCTATCTATCTATCTATCTATCTATCTATCTATCTATCTATCTATCTATCTATCTATCTATCTATCTATCTATCTATCTATCTATCTATCTATCTATCTATCTATCTATCTATCTATCTATCTATCTATCTATCTATTTTTCTATCTATATATCTATCTATCTATCTATCTATCTAACTTTCTATCTATCTTTCTATCTATCTCTCGTCTTATGTTTCTAGTAGTCACCACCTCCCTTTCCTCATTCAAAGCAATAAAAGATTAGGTCTATAACTACTCTCTAACGTTATCATCAGTTATTTCATCTCTTTCCTCATTCAAAGCAATAATAAATTCGGTCTATAACTCCTCTAGTTATCACATTATTTCATCGCCTTCCTCATTCAAAGCGTAGATAGATTCCATCTATAACTCCTCTAAAGTTATCATCAGTTATTTCATATCTTTCCTCATTCAAAGCAAGAAAAGATTCGGTCTATAACTTTTCTCTAAAGTTACCACCCGTTATTTCATATCTTTCGTCATTCAGAGGAATAATAGATTCGATCTATAACTCCTGTGTAAAGTTATCACCAGTTATGCCCTATATTTCTCCACGTAAGACCTTACTAGATATGGCAACACATTAGTATAATTGTTGCAGTCCTCTCCATCATACACCAGTGAACGGCGTGGCACTTGGCAACAATCAGTGCCCTTCATTGAAAAAAGCACGGAAGTGAACATAGTCTGGAGTTGACTGTTGCCTTTGTTAGAGTCGTCGAAGGCTGAAGTCAGACGAAGAAGCTGACGAACAAGTGTAAGGGTTAAATGATTAGGATTACAGTGCCAAATATACGATGACCAGAGAAAGCACACATGGACATCAGCAGTAACATTCCTGGACACTCTATGGACATACTTATCACCTGAATCTGGTGACTGGTTATGGAAGAAATATTCAAGATGAAATGTGGAAGCGAATGAAGAAGTCAAAGACGGGTGTCTGAGTTGTGCACGAGGCAAGCGACCTCATCATGCAAGACTAGTGCTGTTGAACCGCCACCGCAAATGCTCGGGTACATGTTTCATGCACTACAACAGACTTTACATTTCACTAGATCAAGGTGTGTCCTATAATAGTTGCATTACTGTGGGGGAATGAAGTTGTTAGAGACTTGAGTAATAGTTTGTCCTATAGTAGTTGCATTACTGTGGGGGAATGAAGTTGTTAGAGACTTGAGTAATAGTTTGTCCTATAGTAGTTTCATTACTGTGGGGGAATGAAGTTGTTAGAGACTTGAGTAATAGTTTGTCCCATAGTAGTTGCATTACTGTGGGAGAATGAAGTTGTTAGAGAATTGAGTAATAGTTTGTCCCATAGTAGTTGCATTACTGTGGGGGAATGAAGTTGTTAGAGACTTGAGTAATAGTTTGTCCTATAGTAGTTGCATTACTGTGGGGGAATGAAGTTGTTAGAGACTTGAGTAATAGTTTGTCCTATAGTAGTTTCATTACTGTGGGGGAATGAAGTTGTTAGAGACTTGAGTAATAGTTTGTCCTATAGTAGTTGCATTACTGTGGGGGAATGAAGTTGTTAGAGACTTGAGTAATAGTTTGTCCCATAGTAGTTGCATTACTGTGGGGGAATGAAGTTGTTAGAGACTTGAGTAATAGTTTGTCCCATAGTAGTTTCATTACTGTGGGGGAATGAAGTTGTTAGAGACTTGAGTAATAGTTTGTCCTATAGTAGTTTCATTACTGTGGGGGAATGAAGTTGTTAGAGACTTTAGTAATAGTTTGTCCCATAGTAGTTGCATTACTGTGGGGGAATGAAGTTGTTAGAGACTTGAGTAATAGTTTGTCCCATAGTAGTTTCATTACTGTGGGGGAATGAAGTTGTTAGAGACTTGAGTAATAGTTTGTCCCATAGTAGTTTCATTACTGTGGGGGAATGAAGTTGTTAGAGACTTGAGTAATAGTTTGTCCCATAGTAGTTGCATTACTGTGGGGGAATGAAGTTGTTAGAGACTTGAGTAATAGTTTGTCCTATAGTAGTTTCATTACTGTGGGGGAATGAAGTTGTTAGAGACTTGAGTAATAGTTTGTCCCATAGTAGTTTCATTACTGTGGGGGAATGAAGTTGTTAGAGACTTGAGTAATAGTTTGTCCCATAGTAGTTTCATTACTGTGGGGGAATGAAGTTGTTAGAGACTTGAGTAATAGTTTGTCCCATGGTAGTTTCATTACTGTGGGGGAATGAAGTTGTTAGAGACTTGAGTAATAGTTTGTCCTATAGTAGTTTCATTACTGTGGGGGAATGATGTTGTTAGAGACTTGAGTAATAGTTTGTCCTATAGTAGTTTCATTACTGTGGGGGAATGAAGTTGTTAGAGACTTGAGTAATAGTTTGTCCCATAGTAGTTTCATTACTATCGGGAAATGAAGTTGTTTGAGACGAGTAATTATTTATTTTCTCCCCCTCTCTCTCCGCCTCCCTCTAGTTCGCTCTCTCTCACTCTCTCACGCGTTGTCTCACTCTTTCCCTCATGATCGTTCCCTCACTCAACTGTACTCACTATCTCACCTCTTTCTCTTGCTGTTATGATCTTCGCCACTCTCTTAAATTCGCTCACTTTCTCACTGACTGTCTCTTCTATCGCTCTCCCTCTACCTTTCTATCTTTCACTTTGTCCCTCTCTCTTCCCATCTCTTTCACTCTCACTCTCCATTCGTCTCTCACTCTCTCCCTGACTCTCCCTCTCTCTTTCTACCGCTCTGTCTCACTCTCTCCCTCTCTCTCACTTTCTCTCCCTCACTGTTTCACTCTTTCTCTCACGTTCTCTCCCTCTCTCACTCTCTCACCCTCTCTCTCACACTTTCTCCCTCTCTCTCTCCGTCTCTATCCTTCTCTCGCTCTCAATCTCTCTCTCCGTCTCTCCCCCTCTCACTCTCTCCCTCTCTCCCCCACTCTCTCCCTCACACTCTCCCTCTCTCGCTACCTCTCTCTCACTTGCTCTCTCTCACTCTCTTTCCCGGTCTCCCTCTCTCTACCCATCTCTATCCTTCTCTCTCAAACTCAGTCTCACTCTCTCTCTCTCACTCTCTCCCTCTCTCACTTTCTGTCCCTCACTGTATCACTCTCTCTCCCTCTCTCTCTCTCTCTCTCTCTCTCCCTCTCTCACTTTCTCTCCCTCACTCTCTCTCCCTCTATCTCACACTTTCTCCCTCTCTCTCCGTCTCTATCCTTCTCTTGCTGTCACTCTCTCTCTCCGTCTCTCCCTCTCACTCTCTTCCACTCTCTCTCTCCCCCTCTCCATCTCTACCACTCTCGCTGCCTCTCTCTCCCACTCTATCTCTCTCCCTGTCTATATCCTTCTCTCTCACTCTCTGTCACACTCCGTCTCACTCTCTCCATCTCTCTCACTCTCTTCCTCTCTCACTTTCTCTCCCTCATTGTCTCACTCTCCTCCCTCACATTTTCACTCTCTCTCCCTCTCACACTTTCTCCCTCTCTCTCCCCGTCTCTAACCTTCTCTCGCTCTCACTCTCTCTCCCTCTCACTCTCTCCCACTCTCTCCCCCTCACGCTCCCTCTCTCACTGCCTCTCTCCCTATCTCTCCCCCTCACACTCTCCCTCTCTCCCACTCTCGCTGCCTCTCTCTCCCTCCCTCTGTCTCCCAGTCTCTCTCCCTCTCTCTCTCTCTATCCTTCTCTCTCTCCCTTTCTCTCACACTCCATCTCACTCTCTCCATCTCTCTCACTCTCTCCATCTCTCTCCCTCTCTCACTCTCTCCATCTCCCTCTCTCACTCCGTCTCACTCTCTCCGTCACTCTCTCCATCTCTCCGTGTCTCTCTCTCACTCTGTTCCCTTAAGCTCAAACCAGACCCCCACTCCTAACAGGGTCCACACAGAACACAAGCACATACAACCAAGATGAAGCACACATCTCTTGACTTGTTATCTACGTCCTTCCAGTGCTCAACAACCACCAGCGCGTGTTCCGCTACATTATCTAATAGAACAACAACAACAACAAAAGCACAGATCAAACAGCCCTTCCCTCCAGCCCGTCCCCGTGGTGAGAGTTGAGAGACATGAGTCGCCAGGATATTGAGTACTTGCTGGCCTAGAGTCGATCTACGTTTCAACTCGCTGTAATGAGAGATTTCAGTTTTAAGGCACGCAAAAGCACGCCCGCACATTCCCACATCCATTTACACACACACATACATACAGGGAGTAGCAAAAATTACGGCATTTGCGTCTTAATTCACCCCAAACAGGGTTCCTTGGGTTCCCATCGTACGTATTTGACAGGTGATTACTGTAAGGGAACATTCAATTTCAGTTTAAGGGGAGGACAAGTCGGTATAATGGTATTTTAAATCAATAAGTAATGGCTTAGAAAAAGATAGAAGTGTAGTAAAGATGCTAACCCAAACCCAAGAAATGCATTATAAGACAGCGGCGTGTAAGCAGAAATTACCGTCTATTCTCGCAGAATTGTTGACACCCCCAGCAGTTAAAAAGTGGACTATTATGTGACAACTACCTTAAATCCGGTGCTAAAAATATATATTTATTTTATTTGGGGTGAATTAACCCGCAAGTACCAAAATATCCGTCAAAAGGCAGAATGTGTAATTTAAAAAACATACATAAGAGCGTATGTGTGTATGTATGATTTGTAAGGCCCGCACACTGTCACTCACAACTATATGTGTACGTACATGTTGGGGTAGCCGGAATCATTATGAAAGTCGCTAATTGTATATACCCTCCTCTCCGTCACATCCGCACTGCACTCCCAAACTGCCTTCTCATCCCACCCATCTCTCCATCTATTTCTTCCTTCTTCAACCTGCCGTCCTTTTCCCCCTTCCCAAACCGCCAATGCCCCACGCCCTCAACTCACCAATCTCTTCCTCAGCCATCAAACTGCCAACCCACCCACCCTCACTCCTTTTCAAGCTCGCCAATCTCTTCATCACCCACAACCAGCCAATCTCTGCCTCCCCCCCCCCCCCACCAACCAGCCAATGTCTTCACCCAAAACTCGCTTATCTCATTCCTTCAACCAGCCAATATCTGCCTCCTTCCACAACCCCCCACCCTCTTCCCAACCAGCCAATCTCTGCCTCCCCCCCCCACCAACCAGCCAATATCTGCCTCCTTCCACAACCCCCCCCCCTCTTCCCAACCAGCCAATCTCTGCCTCCCCCCCCACCAACCAGCCAATATCTGCCTCCTTCCACAACCCCCCCCCCCTCTTCCCAACCAGCCAATCTCTGCCTCCCCCCCCACCAACCAGCCAATATCTGCCTCCTTCCACAACCCCCCCCCCTCTTCCCAACCAGCCAATCTCTGCCTCCCCCCCTTCCCCCACCAACCAGCCAATCTCTGCCTCCCCCCCCCCACCAACCAGCCAATATATGCCTCCTTCCACAACCCCCCCCCCCTCTTCCCAACCAGCCAATCTCTGCCTCCCCCCCCCCACCAACCAGCCAATATCTGCCTCCTTCCACAACCCCCCCCCCCTCTTCCCAACCAGCCAATCGATTATCCCTTCAACCCGCCTTTCTCATTCCTTCAACCAGCTAATCTCTGCCTCCCTCCATCAACCCTGCCCCCCCCTCCAATCAGCCCATGTCGTCACCCTCCTCAACCTACCCATTCCTTCCCCCTCAATCCACCCATCCCTCGACACCGTAGAGGTCCATCCCCCACCATCTCAACCCCCACCAACCCGCCCTATGCCCTCATCGTATGCATGCACTGTACGTTTTCCTTTCTTGTTAATAATAAGTATGCAATAATTATGTTTTGAAACAATATCAATCAAAAACTGATATTTCAAGGTCGACGTACGCTGCGTTTACTATTTCGGTTTCTAGAAGAATATTAAAGGCATATCATACGTATATCATACATATCATATGTATATCATACATATCATACGTATATCATACATATCATACGTATATCACACATATCATACGTATACATACATATCATACACTGATACTGTGACGTCGACACAAATGTAAATCTCCCATGTTATCTCTGGTATGGTTGTTCTATTTCTCCACAATTTTTGGTCATGGGGTCACAATTTTATATTTCTAATAAACTTTCAATGAATTATTTCGATCTAAATTGTATTATGCAATTTGTGTTCAATAATCGATAAATGAGTCAAATCCCCAAGCCCACCCGTTCATCATCTCAACAAAAAAAAACCCGTCCATCTGCTCGGTCCGTCCCTCCTTCCCTCTAACAATCCGCCATCTCTTCCGTCCGCCTCGCACATAACCCATTAACGCATGTCCATTGGACGTCCTGCCAAACAAATTCCAGCATGGGGTCATCCTGCGTATGTCTCTATTCTGCTTTTGCAAATGTTTTGAACAATCGTAGAAAATATTCTTTCAATGTTTTAAAAACTTAAATAACCAACAATGTCTTAAGGGACCTAAAAGGCAACGATGCTAAACTTTGTTCATTTTGGTGGAACGGTTAAGAAACGTAGGAGTGTTATATATATATATTTATACACACACATATTCTAACACATAAACACTCAAGCACACAAATACAAAAAGTATATCTTTTAAGACCAGCACACACGCACATACACACATGCACACACACACACACACACACATATATTCGGACGCACACACACACATATTCGGACGCACACACACACATATTCGTACACACTCAAAGACACACACACATAACGGATAGAACTTTTGAGACACACACAAACTCCGAAATATGCAAACACACACATACAGAAGTGCAGGCACACATACACACACACTCAAACACACATATACAACATGTATATTAAGACACTCGCAGATACACATACCGAGAAACACACACATATATACACGCTCAGAAACACACGAACACAATCATTGAAACCCGCATTTTTAAGATAATCCCGCGCGCTCTCACACGTGCACACATTCAGAAACACACATAATAGACATATAGCTTTATAATCAAGCATACATACACACACATACACACAGGTACGGACGATATCATTTTTACAGCAAACACACACACACACACACACAGACGAGTGAAACAGCACACATACAGAGAAATATAGCTTTTAAGCCAAATACACACGAACGCACATGTTCATACAAATCACAAACTATTTTAGAAACATAAACACACACACACACTTTAGACCCACACACACACATGCCATATATAGTTATTAAGGTGCGCGCGCACACACACACACACACACAAACAAAAAGACCACAACAACATCTAATAAATACAAATTACAAACGAAGAATACACATATGGTATATTTTTTTATTAAGGTGCGCACACACACACACAGACATTAATACAACCAGACGACCCAAACAACATCAAATAAATACAATTTACAAACGAAGAATACACATATGGTAGATTTTTTTTATTAGGTGCACACACATAGAAATGGGTCACATGATGCCTGTCGATTCTACTGTCTCTCCACACACATACATTAATACAGCACATTATGTATGCTGCCACGACTCCCTCCTCCCCCCCCCCCCTTCCCTCTCTCTTTCTATCTCTCTCTCTTTGTTTTCCTTTCTAACATCGCTCTGTCCGATACCTCTATTAACTTCTTCTCTCACGTCCTATCCGCGCGCGTGCCCTATCAAGCTCCCAGACTACAAATTAGACCTTATTCACTGCTGGAAGTAAATCCCATACTCTTGCTGCCTCTGTACTTCCATCTCATCAGTCCATAGGTTCCCCGTGGAGCTCAGGTCTCTCATAATGGTAATTATTTGAAAGACTGGCTAAGTTCCTTCCGGCTGCTCTCTCGTCCATGCTTAAATCTGCACCTATTCTCCTTGGCCTGTGACCTTCGCCTTCTCCTCAAGCCTCCTTAAATTCATATCCGCATCTGATCTTGAGCGACATCTGTCTACCCACGTACCTTAAATTCATCTCCGCATCTGATCTTGAGCGACATCTGTCTACCCACGTACCTTAAATTCATCTCCGCATCTGATCTTGAGCGACATCTGTCTACCCACGTACCTTAAATTCATCTCCGCATCTGATCTTGAGCGACATCTGTCTATCCCACGTACCTTAAATTCATCTCCACATCTGATCTTGAGCGACATCTGTCTACCCACGTACCTTAAATTCATCTCCGCATCTGATCTTGAGCGGCATCTGTCTACCCACGTACCTTAAATTCATCTCCGCATCTGATCTTGAGCGACATCTGTCTACCCACGTACCTTAAATTCATCTCCGCATCTGATCTTGAGCGACATCTGTCTACCCACGTACCTTAAATTCATCTCCACATCTGATCCCTGTGTGACCTTCGCCTTCTCCTCACGCCTCCTTAAATTCATCTACACATCTCCTCTCTGAGTGACCTCTGTCTTCCCACTTTCCATTATCTTCATCTACACATCTCCTCTCTGAGTGAACTCTGCCTTCTCACTTCTCCGTACCTTCATCTAAACATCATCTCATTGAGATAACATCTGAACTTAAATCTGCCGACTAACGTCCCGCAAGTGCACGCACGTTCACAAAATAATCATTTCCGTAAACGTAACAGCATCGATAGCTTAACTGGTGAGAGTGATTTAGTTGAAGATTTAGAGGTCAATGAACTTTTCTATTTTAAAAATTTTATTTTAAAACCATTATTGAAGAAGTGCATGTGATTTCTCAATTTCAGAATTAGTTTTGTTACACACTGAATATTTTAAAAGCTAATATTTTTTTCGCGTTTTTCATGAAAGATTCTTTGGCACAAAAATGTTTGTACATTAAATAAAATGTTATCAAAGGGTTTTTAATTTTTGTTATTGTAGGCGGCATATTGCTCATAAAAAATAATCGGTGTGAATTAGTCAATGTGGTCTCAACTATAAGAAATAGTAAGTTGAATTATTCGATGGAAATTCAATCCTAAGAACTAATCTTTATAAATTTGTCGATACGAACTCAGTATTAGAAGCTAATCTATGTAAATTATTGTATGTGAACTCAGTCATATGAACTAAATGATTCAGTACAATCGTGTCAACTAGTTAATATGAAAATGATCATACCAACCAATCGACATGAACTAATCATACCAACCAATCGACATGAACTAATCATACCAACCAATAGACATGAACTAATCATACCAACCAATAGACATGAACTAATCATACCAACCAATCGACTTGAACTAATCATACCAACCAATCGACATGAACTAATCATACCAACCAATCGACATGAACTAATCATACCAACCAATAGACATGAACTAATCATACCAACCAATCGACATGAACTGATCATACCAACCAAAAGACATGAACTAATCATACCAACCAATCGACATGAACTAATCATACCAACCAATCGACATGAACTAATCATACCAACCAATCGACATGAACTAATCATACCAACCAATCGACATGAATCATACCAACCAATCGAGATGAACTAATAATACCAACCAATCGACATGAACTAATCATACCAACCAATCGACATGAACTAATCATACCAACCAATCAGGGGACGGCGTGGCCTAGTGGTTAAGTGACACGGCTCACAACCAGAAGGTGCTGGGTTCGATCCCCATCACAGCACCGGCCGTTACCCCGGGGAAGCAAACCCTTAGAAAATGCAGGAGGAAGCAGACCCTTACATAAAATGCATGCTGAAGTCGGATGCACTGGGCCGACAGGCGCAAAATAAAAACGCAGTGCAACGCACACCGCCTTGGGGATTAGAGAAATAAGGCGAACGCAAAAAAAAAAAAAATACCAACCAATCGACATGAACTAATTATACCAACCAATCGACATGAACTAGTCATACCAACCAATAGACATGAACTAATCATACTAACCAATCGACATGAACTAATCATACCAAAAAATCGACATAAACTAATCATACCAACCAATCGAATTGAACTGATCATACCAACCAAGACCCTATGTTGTCTCTAAGTGTTGGCCTTCACTGAGAGAATATGGATCGAAGAGGGAAGGACAACCTTGTCCCCGATACGACCCGGATGTGTCGGGTAGAAAGGGGGCGATATCGCAGTTTCGCTGTTTACTAAAGCAAAACGTAAGTGAAGATCATTTTTGGGACGAACGAAGACGCGTAAAAGACATAATCACTGTGAATCCGTCAACTGGAACCCACCATTGCAAGTCCACCATTGTGCAAGCCTACCACTATAAGCTCAACAATGCAAGCATAAGTCAACTAGTATAGACCTACCATTACAAGCCCACAACTATAGGCGTAGGGCCACCACTGTACTCCCACTATTGCAAGCACATAACTGGCATACACAAGCCCACCATTGCAAACCCACCACTGTAAGCCCGCCCTTGCCCCCGTAAGCCCACCATTGCAAACCCACCCCTGCAAGTCCACCACTGTAAGCATAAGCCAACCAGTGAAGGTCTACCATTGTAAGCCCACAAATGTAATCGTAAGCCCACCACTGCAATCACACCCCTGCAAGCCCACCAATGCAACCCCACCACTGTAGGTCCACCACTGTAAGCCCACCACTACAATCCCAGTATTGTAAGCCCACCACTGTAATCCCATTATTGTAAGCCCACCACTAAAAGCCAACCACAGTAAGCCCACAACTACAATCCCAGTATTGTAAGCCCACCACTGTAATCCCATTATTGAAAGCCCACAACTGTAAGCCCAGTATTGTAAGTTCCCCACTGCAAGCCCACCACTGTAATCCCACTATTAGCAAGCTGACATCCAATGACCTCAGCCATATTATCACAGACAAGCTTCCAATCGGAAGTAAAGCCGGCAACTTTCTCCAACTGTCGATTTGTCATTTAAATGAGACTGCTCATGAATTCAGAATGCGAATGGGATCGTAGTGTTGATTTTGTCACGGCAAAATCACAATGTTCAATCCCTGGTCTCCACGCGCCAGTCTACCCAAAAGTAAATTGTCACCTAGGTACTTGGGTCTTAATTCACCCCAAACAAAGGCGCCCCTCTCACCTGGACCCGCGCATTATTTCAAAGCCCTGCGCATTGCTGGTTGGCCGACTGCAGTGACTACATCCAAAAGGCGCTCGTTGAACAACTTCCAAATGTTACCTCTGTCAACTACCAGTGTGTCCACTTACCCTGTGGACAGGATGCCAGCTATTTCCTACATACTAACCTCATCATGGCCAGAACTTTTACCATAAAACTGTAATGTGAATGGCTTGTTTTCATAAATCTGGTTAAGAAAGTCAACAGCAGTCTTGTGTCTATGCTTCAATAAGTGAAGTCTTGTATCTATGCTTCAATAAGTGAAGTCTTGTACCTATGCTTCAATAAGTGAAGTCTTGTATCTATGCTTCAATAAATAATGTGGTGTATCTATGCTTCAATAAGTGAAGTCTTGTATATATGCTTCAATAAGTGAAGTCTTGTATCTATGCTTCAATAAGTGAAGTCTTGTATCTATGCTTCAATAATTGAAGTCTTGTATTTATGCTTCAATAAGTGAAGTCTTGTATCTATGCTTCAATAAATAATGTGGTGTACCTATGCTTCAATAAATGCAGTGATCTGGAAGTTTAATTAGTGTATTTACGTTCCAAAATAGGGTAATATCTAAATTGTCCCCAACATGGGAATGTCTGAATTTTCCACAAGTGGGTAATGCATAAATGTTCCACAATCGGGTAATGCATAAATGTTCCACAATCGGGTAATGCATAAATGTTCCACAATAGGGAAATGCCTGAATGTTCCACAATAGGGAAATGTTTGAATGTTCCACAATAGGGAAATGTTTGAATGTTCCACAATAGGGAAATATTTGAATGTTCCACAATAGGGAAACGCCTGAATGTTCCACAATAGGGAAATGTTTGAATGTTCCACAATAAGGAAATGCCTGAATGTTCCACAATAGGGAAATGTTTGAATGTTCCACAATAATGTCATGCCTGAATGCTCCATTAAGGAGACAAAACAAACCAAATGATCAGCTGGACTGTAATAACATGCTACTGATTGCGAATCGCGATTCTGTCAGATACAGAAATTACTCATCCCAACACGCGCCGATTTCTCTGAGAAATCACACTAGCCAGCAAGGACTGGCCAAATCGATACGGTACTCGTGTGCGTGTGCCAATAAAGCGAAGCGAAAGGTCAGCACAGGTCACGGAATCTGAGTTTTAAACAGATATTTATTTAAGGAGAGTCACGGTCCAACAGATCAATACACCACACTCACGATAATAACAGATCTGTGTTCTAAGACATCGCAACTCTGCCCCGCTCCCTAACCACCAATCCCTCCTTCCAACCAACTGTGAAGCAGTACAACAAATCGGCATTTCACTATGACTGTAAACATCAGACAAAACAATTATGACAGACAATGGTTATACAATGCAAACTCGAGACATCCAATACGTAATGCTTGGCCGTTCCTCTTCTACCCTAGGGGTTGTAAAAATGCCCTTTATTTTTTATATGCATTCAATCGAGTGTGCAGACAAGCAGGTAATTGACCTGTCGTGTCTGTGCATTCTGGAGGGAACTCCGCCTTTTGGTGACCTTAATGCAGGCTGCTATTTTCGATTTATATCCGCCAAGAGTAGTTTAACGTCCTAGGGCCTCTGAATTGTTCGTCCGCCCCCCATAACACTATGCAGCTCCGTTGAGACTAGGAGACGCTTGAAACTTGCGGGAGTCGAACATGCACCGTTGCACGCTTATGTTTCTTGAGAGATGAGCGTCTTACAAGCAGAGAAACTCAGAAGACTGACAGACCATCCAATGCACCAGAGACTAAATAATTTTGGAAATGGGAAACTAAAGCGGAGAAACTTTGCAGAAATAGCCAAAGCAAAGATGAGCGAAGACCCTATGAACGCGTTAACAACACCAAAGCCCATCCCTAATGTACGCAAACCTACCTGGAGGCAGCATATATTTCCAGAGGTGGTAGAAAATATATCAGGTATTGGAACAAGAACAGCCAGACTGAAAAAGAAAGAAGAGACATAACCTTGAAGTACATAACGAAAAACTACCCTAGCATGGACTGGACCCATGCATACACCGACGGTTCTGTAACAAACAACACAGAACGGAGGGGCAGGTGTATTCCTGAGCCTACCAAATGGTAGAAAAATAACACGTCAGTGGCAACTGGAAAATACTCATTTCATAGCGGAGGAAGAGGCACTGAGGGCTGCAGTAGAAGAAATGGTGACAGGCAAAAGAAATGAAAGCCAGATAGTCCTGCTTACAGATGCCCTGGCCGTAGTCACAGCACTAAAAAGCCAGAAAAATACTGAACTTAATGATTTAAGAGCAGTACTCTGTCAACTATGCTAGCAGTTCGCACCAAAAAGAGTAGTGGTACAGTGGGTTCCATCCCACTGTAAGATCCAAGGCAACGAGGAGTCAGACACACTGGCAAAAGAAGGTGCAAGACTACCACAACCAGATCCTAGTGTGACATACGAAGAGTTAAAAAGGCTTATTAGGGCCAGATACATGGCCAAATGGGAAACATAACATACTGGCTACACAAAAAATGATGCCTATTACCAGTTGAACAGAAGAGAGCAGGTCGTGGTCTTCAGACTCCGCACAGGCCACAACAGACTGAAGTACCATCTATTCAATAAATTGAAGATAGGTGGCACTGACGAATGCTCATGTGGTACCGGGAAAATGACCTCTGAACATTTGCTGCAAAACTGCCCGACATACGAGGATCAGAGAAAGCACATGTGGTCATCACCAGTGGCAACACTAGACAAGCTCTATGGCAGTGTCGACAGCCTCAGGATGATCGCTGCTTTTTTTCGAAAAAAAATACGGGTTGACGTTTGACAGCGTACGAAGAAGAAGAAGAAGAAGAAGAAGAAGAAGAAGAAGAAGAAGAAGAAGAAGAAGAAGAAGAATACCCACTGTTGCACGCTTATGTTTCTTGAGAGATGAGCGTCTTACATTTCAGTTATAGAGACCCACGACAGGTAAAACAGCAAAAATAATGTATTCATTTACTACTTCCTTTCCAACTACTACTGCTGCTACTATAAATACTTCTACTACTATTACTACGGCTACTATTGCCACAACTACCACCACTACCACTAGAACTACTACTACTACTACTAATATTATTACTACTACTGAAACAACTACCACCACTACCACTAGAACTAGAACTACTACTACTACCATTAATATTATTACTATTACTACCACAACAACCAATAACTACCACTAGAACTAATACTACTACCACTACCACTAATATTACTACTACTGCCATAACTACCACCATTACCACTAGAACTACTACTACTACTACCACTAATATTACTACTATTACTACTGCCACAACTACTACCACTACCACTAATATTACTACTTTTACTACTGCCACAACTATTACCACTACCACTAATATTACTACTACTACTACTGCCACAACTACCACCACTACCACTAGAACTACTACAACTACCACTACCACTAATATTACTAATACTACTTATACTATTACAACTACTCCTACATGTAGAATAATTACTACCACTACTATCACCAGTGATTCCAGGAGAAGACAGAGGTTGAGCAATTGAACCTTCCGTGAATGTTGCAAAATACGACTAAATATGTCCAGCAAATACGCTACCAACCTCATCGTGTAGAACTAATGTCTCCCGAAATTACCTCTACAAGACCGCCAGTATAAGTGTATTGTAATCGGTTACTGGTAATACCGGGCAGGTTGGGGATTTTTTTCATGGTATAACAGCTTCTTCCAGTCGACACATCTGTCAATTGGTACCTAGCGTAGTCGGGGGAATATTTCAGTGCCCCCGTTGAAGCTACGTGCTCTTATGGGCGCAATTTCAGCAATGAAAGGGACTGATCATATATGGGGCAGACCAGGTGCAATGAAAGGGACTGATCATATATGGGGCAGACCAGGTGCAATGAAAGGGACTGATTATATATGGGGCAGACCAGGTGCAGTGAAAGGGACTGATTATATATGGGGCAGACCAGGTGCAGTGAAAGGGACTGATCATATATGGGGCAGACCAGGTGCAGTGAAAGGGACTGATCATATATGGGGCAGACCAGGTGCAGTGAAAGGGACTGATTATATATGGGGCAGACCAGGTGCAGTGAAAGGGACTGATTATATATGGGGCAGACCAGGTGCAGTGAAAGGGACTGATTATATATGGGGCAGACCAGGTGCAGTGAAAGGGACTGATCATATATGGGGCAGACCAGGTGCAGTGAAAGGGACTGATCATATATGGGGCAGACCAGGTGCAGTGAAAGGGACTGATTATATATGGGGCAGACCAGGTGCAGTGAAAGGGACTGATTATATATGGGGCAGACCAGGTGCAGTGAAAGGGACTGATTATATATGGGGCAGATCAGGTGCAGTGAAAGGGACTGATCATATATGGAGGAGACCAGGTACAATGAAGTTGGTTGCTAAGAAAAGAAAAAGAAAGAGAAGAAAAAATATAGACCAAAACAATAATCAGACGGGTTACTTTTTCCCGTCTCTGCTCATTCTCT
The DNA here is from genome assembly GCA_036924085.1 of Ariolimax columbianus. Lineage (NCBI taxonomy): Eukaryota > Metazoa > Mollusca > Gastropoda > Stylommatophora > Arionidae > Ariolimax > Ariolimax columbianus. Next base: position 59,299,845 of record JAVGWX010000018.1, read on the forward strand.
TATCTTCCTAATTTTTTTATTTTTTTTTTAAATATACACTTTGAGTTGTCTTCAGACTCCATACAGGCCACACCAGACTGAAGCACTATCTATTCAATAAACTGTAGATTGGTGCCACTGATGAATACACCTGTTGTACTGGAAAAATGACCCCTGAACATCTGCTGCAGAATTGTCCGACATACGAGGACCAGAGAAAGCATGTAGCCATCACTAGTGCCAACACTAGACAAGCTCTATGGCACCGTCGACATACGCGACGTCCGACAACACACGAAGAAGAAGAATGGTACTAAACAACTACCAAACACGTGCAGATGCCATTACACGGTATAGGGACGAAGGGAGATTACTACAAAATCCGTAACAACAACCACGACAACAATCAGCTCAACAGAAATGAACAAATGCTAATGTTCAGACGTCAGAAACACACCACAACACATTCAGATCACATTTGTACAGCAACATTAAAGATATGAACTACCTATTCAAGTACGTGTCCAACTAATGGAATGTGGGAATGCATAGACAGCCCCCAGCAGTAACATTCCTGGACCAGATGTATAAAGACGTCAATAGCATCAGACTGACCCCTGCTTTCTTTAGATATATGGAAGCTGAAGTTACGAAGGCGCAGATGATCAGAACATCACATCAGACACATCACTATGAGACATCACATCAGAAACGCCACTATGAGACATCACATCAGAAACATCACCATGAGACATCACATCAGAAACACCACTATAAGACATCACATCAGAAACACAACTATAAGGCATCACATCAGAAACACCACGATGAGAGATCACATCAGAAACACCACTATGAGATATCACATCCAAAACACCACTATTACAGATCACAGTAAAAAACCACTTTGAAAAAACACATGAGAAACACCAATATGAGACATAATATAAGAAACAGCAGAACAAGAGATCACATTAGACACATCACTATGAGACATCACATCAGAAACACCACTACGATAGAGCACAGATAAAACACCACTATATAGAGATCACACAAAAAACACTATGAGACATGACATCAGAAACACCCCAACGAGAGATCACATCAGATACACCACTATGAGACATCATATAAAAACACCCCTCTTAAAGATCACAAAAAACACTACTGAGACATCACATAGAAACACCACTATGAGAGATCACATTAAAAATACCACGACGAGAGATCACATCACAAACATCACTATGAGATCACATAAAAACACCAATATGAGAGATCACATAAAAACACCACTTTGAGAGATCACATAACAAACATCACTATGAGAGATCATATAAAAACATCACTATGAGAGATCACATAAGAAACACAGCTTTGAGAGATCAAATCCAAAACACAAGAGAGGTGATGTCTACAAAAAACAGGAGAGACAAGAAGGTCACCCAAACAACAGTAAGCACAACGCTTAGAAGCAGATCAATACCAGCGTACACATTAACACAGATTATACATTGGTCCGATCAGCTGGTGAGACCAATCGACATCACGTGACTTCTAGGACAGAACAAGGACCCACTAATTACGATCGATGACGTCAAACACATCCTTGGCTCAAGCAGCACACGAACATTGGCGGGAAGCAATACAACAGAACACACATAGGAACGCACACACAGTCTTTATGAGATGTACGCACGCGCATGTACACGCACACACACACCACGGTCTCGAGGTCGCAAATTTGAATATGTGTTCTGATATTCCCAAACAGACTGCCTGTGATTGAAAGCAAACAAGCACATGAACTGGGCTTGTTATGGCTAGGTGATTCCCAGGATGCCCGTACGTCATTGGTCCTTGGTGGCCGATCGTTAGCACATCTAGTGCAACAATTGAAAAGAGATTAGGTGATCTTGGTGATGTTAGGGGTCTTGGAGATGTTGGGGTCCTGGAGATGTTGGGGTCTTGGAGATGTTGGGGTCCTGGAGATGTTGGGGGTCTTGGAGATGTTGGGGGTCTTGGAGATATTGGGGTCTTGGAGATATTGGGGTCCGTGAGATGTTGGGGTCTTGGAGATGTTGGGGTCTTGGAGATATTGGGGTCCTGGAGGTGTTGGGGTCTTGCAGATGTTGGGGTCTTGCAGATGTTGGGGTCCTGGAGATGTTAGAGCTCTTGGAGATGTTGGGGGTCCTGGAGATGTTGGGGCTCTTCTGGGTGCTAGGGGTCCTGGAGATGATAGGGGTCTTAGAGATGGCAGGGCTCTTGGAGATGTATAGGTTCTATAGATGTTAGGTGGTCCTGGAGATGTGAGAGATCTTGGAGATGTTGGGGTCCTGGATATGTTAGGGGTCTTAGAGATGTTTAGGGCCCTGGATACGTTAGGGGTCTTGGAGATGTTAGGGGTCTTGGAGATGTTAGGGGTCTTGGAGATGGTAGGGCTCTTGGAGATGGTGAGGGTCCTGGAAATGTTAGGGCTCTTGAAGATGTTGGGGGTCCTGGAAATGTTAGGGCTCTTGAAGATGTTGGGGGTCCTAGAAATGTTAGGGCTCTTGGAGATGTTAGGGGTCCTGGAAATGTTAGGGTTCTTGGAGATGTTGGGGGTCCTGGAAATGTTAGGGCTCTCTCTTAGATATGTTGGGGGTCCTGGAAATGTTAAGGCTCTTGGAGATGTTGAGGATCAGTGAAATTATGGAGATCCTAGGGGAGGCTCTTAGATGTGTTGGATGTCTTGGAGATGATGGGGGACTTGCAGAAGTTCGGCGACGGAGAGGGGGTGGGAGGTTATTAGGAATGATAGGGGTACTGGAGAAATTGGAGGTCGTGACATGTTATGGGATCTTGGAGAAATAGTGAAATGTGGAGAGATTAGGGGTCTTGAAAAGATCAGAGGTGTTGGGGAGAACAGGGGGGGGGGGGGTCTTCGAAAGATTTGGGAGTCATGGAGTGATTGGGAGTTTGAAGATATTAGAGGTCTTAGAGAGAATATAGGTATTGGAATGATCAGGTCTCTTGAGATATTAGCGGGTCTTGGAGATATTAGGGGTCTTAGAGATATTAGGGGGTCTTGGAGATATTAGGGGTCTTAGAGATATTAGGGGGTCTTGGAGAGACTGTTAGTCTGGTGAAGCCAGTGATTTCCTAATAATTATAATTTGAAACGTACAAGAATGTATCGAGCAGCTACCGGGACTGATCTGTGTGTGGCAGTTATGATAATGAGGTCACCGCCGCATTGTCAGTAAAATGTATGAGAGGACTAACAGTGCTGCCTAATCCCTCAAGGGTAAAGACTTCCAAATTCATGGGTTTGTACACCCTGGCATTCACATGAACCAAATAGCTGCTGGATTTAATAGAAAGTTCTGGAACCAAAAAAATGTGCGATATATTTTACACGGAAAACATACAGCTCTAGAAACAATATCTCATACGATACATAGATAATAAAAGGAGTTCTAAGGATGTATACTCCATATGTCATGCAGAAATATATTTTTAAAAATCAATAAAAAATGTTATAATAATACAGTCACTGGTTTCCCACGGATCAGAAGAAAAAATTAACAAAACAGAATCGTTAGGTTACATGGGACGCCAATTTCAACCATGGCTTTCTTTACATAGTCTGTCTGACTCACAGTGAAATGGCTTTGAAACATCACATTCATTGGCCGACTAAATAACAGAACTCATATTGTAGCAAGGTTTATAATCAATCAATCCATGCTCCGCACAAAGAAATAAAACAAATTCACGCTACAAAACACAAGAAACCACTCTTGAGAGTGATCCTATCACAGAATCCTGCCCTGAAACCAACTGCATAGCCATCTTGGTTAAATTCACGCTACAAAACACAAGAAACCACTCTTGAGAGTGATCCTATCACAGAATCCTGGCCTGAAACCAACTGCATAGCCATCTTGGTTAAATTCACGCTACAAAACACAAGAAACCACTCTTGAGAGTGATTCTATCACAGAATCCTGGCCTGAAACCAACTGCATTGCCATCTTGGTTTCCGAACACGCTATTATAGATGACAAGTTCCGTTATTTAGTCAGTATAGGAATGTGATGTTTCATAGCGTTTTTCCCTTTCTAAAGTAGGCTGTTTCAACTCAATTATTATTTATCTGGCAAAGATGGCGCCATAACTGGCTGCGAGTTTACATTTCTTTACTGTTTTGGATCATTATGGATGCCGCTAGACCACGGATTTGCCTGGAATTCACACTAGTCGACGACTCACACTTGTGTTCACGGAAACGTGGTGTTGTTTTCCGTCTGGACTTGTTATTTCGTTCTTTTTTGTGATTTCTTCCATCAGTTTATCCTGGTCTGGACGCCGGCTGAATGGTACTACGCTTATTATGGGATTATACCTGTGTCGTATTTCACGGGTTAGTTCTGCCGGTTCACCTTCACGAATCTGGCGTGTGGGAATTTTAGATACTACTATGATGAGCTGAATACAGCTGGGGAGAGATGCCAGACTCACTCCCACGCTGAGTGTTGTCCATATGACCTCCTGTGGTTATCGAAAAGGCACGACAAACTGCGTTAGATGCCATCCCACCTTTTCTGCCCTGCGGGTTACATGTTTACGGAAAGGATTCGGTGGTAACCCTGAGGCAAAATCTGCATCCTATGCTATCTCCAGTAGTCTCGATGAATGTCTTGCCACTGGCCATAAGGTAGCTTAGGCTCTGTGAGTGAGGTTCTGCGTTTCACAATCCAAGTTCATAAAAGAACCCTTCTGTCTTGACGTTCTAATTTCTCCCTCCCCCCCCCCCTCACCCCAAATCCCCCAAAAAGGGTCGTACGCCGCCTGAACAAGTCTCGGAAGGCACGGGGATAACCTATGGATTCGATTACTACGGATAACGAAGCATTTGTCTGGTTTCGATTACACCGTCACAGAAATACTGACCAACGCGTGGTCTTTGTTACAGGGACTAAACCATGACTAGTTTATTGTATCGATTGCACAGATAGAAAAAAATCCCGTGTCCGATCCGGAACATAAAGCAATATAAACAGGAGAAGTAAACAACTTTCAACATGTGAATAGCTGCTGGAGAAGTTACAATATTCGAGTACAATGTCCACGGATCTCCTCTATAGAAGAATAACCACGACAGACTTCGTATAGTTAAAACCTGGGGTCATGATGAAGAGTGAGCGCTTCAAGTCTTCGTCGGTCCCCCACAGCTTTTCGAGCATGGTCGCTTCCCCTGGAATGGCTGCCTCTCTTTGGTCTGTAAGTAGGGCAGGCCTGCAGGATATGTTCTGGTGTTTGCTTAGGTGCTCCACAAACGCAGGTGACGGTGTCTCTAAGACCGAATCTGTGAAGGTGAGCCTTAGTATGCAATGTCCGGTTCTGAGTCTGAAGATCTTTGTCTGTCCATCTCTGACAAGTTTGTCTATGCTGTCATTTTTTTACTTGTATTCTTGGTGCTGGTCCCTCCATTCTTCTTCTTCGTACGCTGTCAGACGTCAACTTGAATTTGTTCGAAGAAAGCAGCTGTCATCCTGAGGCAGTCGACACTGCCATAGAGCTTGTCTACTGTTGGTACTGGTGATGGCCACATGTGCTTTCTCTGGTCCTCGTATGTCGGGCAATTTTGCAGCAGATGTTCAGCGCTCATTTTCCCTGTGCTTCAGGTGCATTAGTCAGTGCCACCTATCTTCAGTATTGAAGAGATGATACCTCAGACTGTTGTGGCCTGTGCGGAGTCTGAAGACCACGACATGCTCTCATCTGTTCAGCTGGTAGTAGGCATCATTTTTTGTGTAGCCAGTATGTTCTGTTTCCCATTTGGCCATGTATCTGGCCCTAATAAACCTTTTGGACTCTTCGTAGGTCACACTAGAATCTGGTTGTGGTAGTCTTGCACCTTCTTTTGCCAGTCTGTCAGCCTCCTCGTTGCCTTGCATGTTACAGTGGGATGGGACCCACTGTACCACTACTCTATTTGATGCGGACTACTGGCATAGTTGATAGAGTACTGCTCTTAAATCATTAAGTTCGGTACTTTTCTGGCTTTTTAGTGCTGTAACCACGGGCAGGGCATCTGTAAACAGCTGCATCCGATTGTTTGCTACGGTGAGATTTTTTTCAGAGGTCCACATAGCCAGATCGTCTGCAAACATGGAGCTGTGGACTCTTCTTGGTATATTCTCTATGATGTTGTTTATATACACCATAAAAAGTGTGGGTGACAGTACTCCCCCTTGGGGTACTCCTTGCTCCAGTACCTCCTTTTTGCTCATCTGCATTTGTACTTGGACTCTGACTGTTCTGTTTTCGAGGTAGTGGCTGATCCATCTGTACATCTTCCCACATACTTCACTTATTCGTAGCTTGACTTCAAGTCCCTCTTTTCACACCTTGTCAAATGCCTTCTCTAAATCCACCCATACCGCTACTGTATGCTTTTTCTCTTGGTAAGCATCCTCTATTTCCTGGGCTATGAGAGTGATCTGGTCCTCAGTGGATCTGTGCGGTCTAAAACCTGCTTGCTGTGGAATTAATATGTGTTTTGCTTCCAGGTGCCACATCAGTCTGGTGTTTATTATACGCTCCATCAGTTTTCCTACACAGCTCAGTAGACTGATAGGCCTGTATCCATTTGGTCCCTCCATTCAATCCTCGTGGATCGTCCTCATGAAAGTGCCGACGACATCGTACGAACTCCGTAGCTCCCAACCCTGACGTAGTCAGTTACCCATTTACATCTTGGTGGACTAGAAGAAGCGGTCGTACAATGAAAAAAATGCACGTCATGTCAGGTCTGTCAAACTGAGTACGACATGACTCGAACCTTGCACGTTGGAATTGCAGACCAAGTTCACAACATCTAGGCAATCTTATCTCCAAAAATAAGAGTATATCATTCTTTGAAATGCGATCCTAAAACATGGAAATGATTAACTGCTGGTTTATTCCTACGCAAAATAACAGAAGACAGGATTAAATCCAAGGTTGTGATAACGGTCAATCAACAAAACTGTAACTTGGTACCTGGTAACTACATTTTCGGCTCAGAGCAGAGTCACGCAAACCACATTAAACAAATACTATAGTTAACAATCACACAAAAATGTGTATGTGTATGTTTGTGTGTGCTTAAAGAAAAAAAAAACCGCCTCTTGGTCCTTGCGTTAGATTGCTACAATGGTGGAGCCATTTTTAAAAAAAATTGGGGGGGGGGGGCGGGGGGGGGGGGGAAAGAAATTAAATTAAAATGAATTACCTACTGCATTTTCGGCTCAGAGTTAATTTAATTTTAAAATAAAATAAAAATGAATTGCTTACGGCATTTTCGACACGGACTTGATCATACATATTTTTTTTATAGAGAAAAACTTAATTTATTATTGCTTTTTTGGCTAAGATTTAATCCCAAAAAATGTTTACTACAATAAAAATGACTTTACTTCTACATTCTGTGGTTCAGATTAAATTTTTTGTTATGATCTTTTTGAAAATGAAAATAAATTGACTTTCATTTTCGGCTCAATGTTATTTAAAAAGAAAAATTGCCAGGCAACCAGGAAGGAAACTGACCTCGTCCAAAGAAGGCACGCCAGTGGTAGCTATAGGACCACTATGGTATTTTTATGATCTGTATGACTGACGGCTGCATTTTATGGGCGCTGAAATGAAACGAACAGCCCACAACTGTGGACAGGTGTGGGTAACAGAGTGGGAGTGTACATCTTGTTGTATAAGTGTGTGCGTGAGAGAGACAGAGAGGACATAGAAAGACAGAGAAAGAGAAGAGACAAACTGAACGACAAGGGACCGAGAGAGAGAGAGAGACATATGAAGAGTGATAAAGTGAGGAGAGACACGGAAAGACATAAAACCGAGAAAGAGACATGAAGAGTGATAGAGAAAGTGAGGAGAGACACAGAAAGACATAAAACCGAGAGAGAGAGATTTGAAGAGTGATAGAGAAAGTGAGGAGAGACACAGAAAGACATGAAACCGAGAGACAGACATGAAGAGTGATAGAGAAAGTGAGGAGAGACAGAAAGACATAAAACCGAGAGAAAGAGAGATATGAAGAGTGATAGAGAAAGTGAGGAGAGACACAGAAAGACATGAAACCGAGAAACAGACATAAAGAGTGATAGAGAAAGTGAGGAGAGACAGAGAGACATGAAACTGAGAGAGAGACATATGAAGAGTAACAGAGGAAGTAAGGAGAGATATAGAAAGACACAAAACCGAGAGAAACATGAAGAGTGACAGAGGAAGTAAGGAGAGACATAGAAAGACACGAAACCGAGAGAGACATTTGAAGATTGACAGAGAAAGTAAGGAGAGACAAAGAAAGCAAAAAATAAAGCGAAAGACGTTGTTGTTGTTGTTGTTGAATGCCCACAACGAGTAACTGCTCTTTGTGCCCCCTGGAAAGGGCTACCTTCCTAACCTAACGGTAGCGGGCTGGTTACAGTAGCTTTCCTCACATCCCGAGTGCGCTGATAGAGGTAGGCTGGGGTGCTATGCAGGCATTCATCTGTGTGTCGCTCACTACTATGGGAATCAGATCTATGTCAATTGCAATAATGAAACAGCCTATTTGCAGGGAGAACTGACATGAGGTAGGGTCTTCGTCAGTACGTTCACCTGACCCTGACGAACACGGTCTGATCAGTATGTTTTGCCTGACCAGACGTTAGGCTCTTCTACCTCTACGTTCACGACACGAGACCAATATAGAGACAGAGAGGGAGACAGATAAAGCGAGAAGAGACAATGGAAAAAAACAAACAAAGAGAGACAAAAAGAAATCCAGACACAGGAACAGACACAAAAAGACAAAGTGAAATAAAGAGATAGACAGGCTAGACAAGACAAATAGAAGGAGATATATTAAAAGAGACAAGATTGAGTGAAGGAAAGCTATCATGTCCCATATTTTCTAGACAACTGCGTCAGTCAAAGACAGTCTCCGGCGGTCACCGAAACAAGATTGTCGCCCTTGGCAGTCCTGGCTGTGTGTGACAATTGCTTGCCAAAGGGGTTAACACGAGACGAGGAAAGGTCACACTGTGTATGTCTGTACACGAGACGGGCAGGGTCTTTGCTGACAGCCTCTGGCAGTGTCAGTCATTTGTAGGAAAACAAGGTAAATGATAGCAATCACTGTAGTCGGGGATGACGTGCTGAAGTCATCATTGCAAGAGGTCTCATTGTTTTGTACTTGTTTTATTGAAGGTAAGTCAGGTAGACATTACAGCAGCATAGACGGGAGCGTTAACCGAGTGGTATTCAGGTTTAAACGAACAGGTAAATAAACATTCTACCCAAGTTATCTCCCCAGTCGTATCCGGGTTGCATGTATAGGACCACTGTAAACTGCCAAGGAAGTGGTAAAATATGACTAAAGAGTGTTGTTCATCGGACTAGCAGCATCATTATGTAAAACCATTGCTTTTAAACCACAAGTGATGGAATACAGGCTACCTTTAAACGGGCCATCTGTAATGGTGGGCACTGCTTCGGTTGAAGCAGAACGGTGAATCAATCTAAACAGGCTATGTCAGAAGACTTTCAAATCTTGATATGACACAACAGGCCATTTCTACAGTCAACATGCATGAGTGGGGAGCCGTCTTCTGGGTTTAAAAGAAAGCTCTAGAAACAATACCTATAATATGATACAGGAATAAAATAAAGCTCTAGAAACAATACCTATAATATGATACAGGAATAACAGAAAGCTCTAAAAACAATACCTATAATATGATACAGGAATAAAAGAAAGCTCTAGAAACAATACCCATACATGCCACAGTAAAAAAGTATTTCGCATGTCCATTTACAGAACGTAGCTATTTGACTGTTATAAGTTTCTTGGCAAGTGTGCAGTACAGCTCTAGAAACAATAGCCCAAATACGATACAGGAATAAAATAAAGCTCTAGAAACAATACCTATAATATGATACAGGAATAAAAGAAAGCTCTAGAAACAATACCTATAATATGATACAGGAATAAAATAAAGCTCTAGAAACAATACCTATAATATGATACAGGAATAAAATAAAGCTCTAGAAACAATACCTATAATATGATACAGAAATAAAATAAAGCTCTAGAAACAATACCTATAATATGATACAGGAATAAAAGAAAGCTCTAGAAACAATACCTATAATATGATACAGGAATAAAATAAAGCTCTAGAAACAATACCTATAATATGATACAGGAATAAAAGAAAGCTCTAGAAACAATACCTATAACATGATACAGGAATAAAAGAAAGCTCTAGAAACAATACCTATATATGGTACATAAAAAAAAGAAAGCTTTAGAAACAATGCCCATTTCAGTTCAGTTCAGTTCATCCCGTAACCCATCAGGTCGTTTGGGGCACACACGAAGACACTTCCAAAAACCAACGCCATCCCTCTCTGTCTGTCGCCGCCTGGCGTATCTTACCGGGACGAAGGCCTGACCACTCAGTGATGTTGTCCACCCATCTCTTCCACCCATCTCGTCCTCGCCTCCTCTGTCCCGGTACGGAACCAAAGAGTATCGAGTTGGTAATTCCGTTGGACCTCGCGACGCGCCCATATACGATACAGAAAAAACTTGATTAAGTCACTCCTCTACTACCAAAGAGTGTAGATATATTCTTGTCGTTTATAATCTTTACAAGATGAGGTAGCAGGTCCTATTTCCCTATATCTCCTTAGTCGCCTCTTGCGACACGGCAGGAAGGTTCCAATTCCGTGTGCCGATAACACACTCACGAACATGACAAGTGAATGAATCTCGTTTTCTGAGGGATGGAAAGAAGTGTAAAAAATCATAAGAACTGAAATATTCAAGGCTCAATGGTGTATCTAGAGTTGACAGCGAATCGTGACTACTCCTTACATCCATCACTTCATCTAGTTAACCCGGCTGATAAAGTTGTTGTTGGAAGTTAGTGGTCGCTCTAGATCCGGGTACACGCATATCCGGGACACAATGACACTACGAATGAGGGTTCACTGAATCCAAGAGGACAAGAACTACAAGACAGAATTCAAGTTTGTTGTAGACAACAAGGGGGGTCAAGCAGGCAGAAACGACTACATCAATTTGAAAATAAATCATCAATCGAATCGTTTCTTCGTCTTCTTCTACATATTTTCGCTCCCAAAACTTGATTAGATCCGTATTCTTCCTTTTCTTCTTCATTTTCGAATTCTCAATATGTGTTTAAATCTCTTGTATTTCTCTTCTTCTGCATATTGGGATTCCCAATTCGAGTTAAAAATCTGTTTTCTTCATCTTTTTCTACATGTTCGGATTCTCAATACTTGTTTAAATCTCGTTTCGAGCGCATGAGCTGCAGTGGTCAGCGACCCATAGCTGACTGCCAGCGAACCAGAGCTGCCAAGACCCTTCTACACCTCCACGCGGTGATCCTGGATAACAGGCTGCAGCAGGGCAGACTGGCTAAGGAGAAGAGATCGAAGAGGGAATGCTAACCCGGTACTCAACAAATGTTTGCTGAAGTCGGATGTGTTGGACCGAAAGGTGCAAATATCGCAGTCAAGCTGTAAACTTCGACACAATGCACTCCGTTCTCTGGGTTACATTCTGCTACTGAAGCCCTTTCAGGGTTTGATAGCGGGAGATTGAGAACGAACAAAGCCAAGCTAAATCTTTTTTATTCATCTTCTTCTGCATATTCGGATTTTCAATACTAGTTTAATAAATCTCTTTTTTCATTGTCTTCTACATAATGGGATTTTCAACTCTTGCTTTAGAAGGCATCGAAGTGTTGGATTTGGACTGAGTATATAGCGGACAACGACGTCTCAAACTGCAGGTGCTTGTCGTGGACAAGCTGTGGTTTATGCAGTGAAAGCGTGGACATACTGACCCCGGAGGAACCCATAGTGAAGACAGTTGATATGGATAACATTTTGGAAGTCGATCAGTGACCACCTCCGATGATAACGATGTAGTCGATGAACCAGGCGTGGGCACAGCATGGATAGACATCTAAGATGACGGAGCAGAAGTGTGTACAGCCAACGAGCTGCGAGAATCATCAGTGTCAACTCTTCACCATGTCCTGAAAGAGACTGAGCACCACCTGTGAGTCCCCCTGGAGAGCAGTGACGACGATTCAGAACAGAACAGCTTCTACTTGCGTGTTTCTCCTAATATCCAGTAACATGTTTTATTCACTTTTTGATTCGTTAACTCTTAAATGAACGTCTATTCGCTGACGATCAAGCAGCTATGGCAAATTCAGAAATAAAATTGCAACAATATATTGTCAAAGAATACAGCATGAAAATCAATGTAGAAAAAAAATGAGGTCATAAAGATATCTAGAATAGCCGGAGACATCAATATCTTTCTTGAAAAGCATCAAATCAAACAGGTGAAAGATTTCACATACTTAGGGAGCACGTTACCAGCAGACGGAAGAATGACAAATTCAACAATGGCAAATTCAACAATGACAAATTCAACAATGGCAAATGAGATAATTGAACAATTAACTCCATTACTTAATTACAAGCACGTGACGACAGCTACCGAAAGAGCTTATAAAATACTATTTTCGTCCCGACACTCTGTTATCAATGTCAAAACTGGACACTAACATCAAATAAAAAACGACACATTGTAACAGCAGGAAGGAAATGTCTGCGAAAAATAGTGGGTGTAAACAATAAGAAATATGATCAGAAACGTTGACATTAGGAGACTAGTGGGAACAACACCAGTATTAGACTACATCGAGAGACAGCAACTAAAATTGTTTTTCCAGGTAACAAGTCTACCACCACACAGCACCCCTCAACAAGCAATGCTGTTTAGATACCTGTACAACGGATTTAGGGCAAAAGACAGTGCACGAAAAAAGTGGCTTACAGAAATATCCCAGGCGGTGAATGAAACTGTGCATGAGGCACACAGTCAGGCTCGTTCTAGAGATATCTTCATAACCTGACGCTGAAAGGCAAAACAGGATAAACGAAATGACAGGAAGAAAGATTATTCGTGCATCCTACCTATTTAGGGTGTTGTTTCTGGAGCTTTCTTTCAAACATTAATAGTAACTTTCAATAGACAGCTAAGTTGTGTGAAAGACAGGAGTTCGTATAGCCAAGGCAGGAGTTCGTATAGCCAAGGCAGGAGTTCGTATAGCCAAGGCAGGAGTTCGTATAGCCAAGACAGGAGTTCGTTTAGCCAAGGCAGAAGTTCGTATGGCCAAGACAGGAGTTCGTATAGCCAAGACAGGAGTTCGTTTAGCCAAGGCAGAAGTTCGTATGGCCAAGACAGGAGTTCGTATAGCCAAGACAGGAGTTCGTATAGCCAAGACAGTAGTTCGTATAGCCAAGGCAGGAGTTCGTATAGCCAAGGCAGGAGTTCGTATAGCCAAGACAGGAGTTCGTATAGCCAAGACAGGAGTTCGTATAGCCAAGAAAGAGATTTCGTATAGCCAAGACAGGAGTTCGTAGAGTCAAAATAGGAGTTTGTATAGCCAAGACAGGAGTTTGTATAATCAAGACAGCAGTTCGTATAGCCAAGGCAGGAATTTGTATAGCCAAGACAGGAGTTCGTTTAGCCAAGAGCTGGGGAGTCTTCCACCTCGTTCATCATATCGCTGTAGCTTGTGATGATGTTATGTTGTCATATAAACGTGAAGAGACACATGTGTGTATAATTTTCAAACCTATCTCATCATGATTAATTTTAAACACTTTTTGATGAGTTGTGGCTGAGCAGTTAGGGCACTGCTCTCCAAGTGTGGAGACACGTAGGCATCTTGAAATAACAGGGTGGAATAAATGTTTCCTGCACACTACATGTATACTGCTGGAGCAGGTGGGCTTTACATCAATAGATAAATCCACATCGATAGTAAACACGTTTTAAATGTACTATATTATTATGACACCGCAATCGCTGTTGCGGGGTATAGTATTTGATGGTCCAGAATCGTAAAATAAAGAATCAAGTCAGTAAGTAGGTCACAAACTGATATTATATAGCTGGAAAATGTAAATGGTAATATCTTAAAGGCTCATTCGGCGGTAGCAACATCAAGTTTTGTGATGATTACTTTAGGTAATAGACGCTAGCTGCGGCATGCATGTGCCTAGCTGAGGTACCAAACGCCGTCAGTGCTCACAGAGTAGAATCAAAGAACAGCGTGCTGCTGTTTTTGCTTGTTTGTTATGGGTCTAGAGATGAGCAAAAAGACTTTCTGTAAAGGTTATTGTTTACTTAGTTCCTCACTTTCTCTTCTTCGCGTATTTGTGGCTCTCTCTCTTTCTCTGTCTCTCTCTTGCCTTGAGGATTCCATATAAGAGTCTGTCTGGCTATGATGGACTCTGCCTTCTGCAGCGTATGTCTTATCGCTTAATGTGTTTATTTCCCCGTGGCTGTTGTTGGCCCCTTTCCCATAGGTCTTCATTTCTCACCCTGTCATACCACTTTATGCCAATTATCATTCGTAGGCACTTGCTAACGTCATGGCCTCCCCTCTCCACGTCCGGCACCGAACATGCTGCAGTGAATGAGCTGACAGCAGTCATCGACTAATAGCTGAGTGCTGGCATCAGGGCCAGTGGCCCATAACTAACAAAAACCATATTCTGCCTCAAATTGACAGTCCTGGAAACAGACTGCAACCATTCAGACTAAGAGATTAGGGATCAAAGAAGAAAGACACACCCGGCCCCAAAAATGACGTGCTAATATCGGTTGTGTCGGGTCGAAATAAGCAGATATCGCAGCCTTGCTGTAAACTAAAATACTTAGTCATAAACGTATTTTTTTCAGAAAAAACGCAGAAAAATAAGAAGAAGAAGTGTGTTTATATCGCCAAGCTTTTTCTTGACTGTGTGTTCCATCCATTGTATCGTTCTCTCCTTTACACACAGCTGTGTTGGTTGTTCTTGGCTACAAGTCTTTCAGTATTATGCCCATTGGCCATTAAAACAGGTTAGTGAAGGTCGTAGTGACATGCCATGATTTTATCGTTCTCTCCTTAACACCCAGCTGTGTTGGTTGTTCTTGGCAACAGGTCTTTCAGTATTATACCCATTGACCATTAAAATGGGTTAGTGAAGGCCATAGTGACATGCCATGTTTACATTAATGTTGAACAGAAAACTTGTATTTACCAGAAGAAAACTCCCAGAGTTTAATACTCGGCGTAGAAAGTTTCCAGCAATTCAGGCTTTGTTAATTCTAGCGTTAACATGTTGATTTATTCATCCGTCTTTGTCAATGTTACTTCCAAAATTAAATGTTAGGACGTTACACCTAACGACAGCAAAAGATTCCCATTTAACGATAACAAGAAATATAAGCATCCCACTTCTGGGACGTCGTGTGGCAAGGGCAGTAGGACAAAAGAAAAATAACTTCTAAAATATGAAAAGCTGTGTGTACTTCTTTATCTGACTGTCAATCGTAGTGTGGTCTTTTTGTTTGTCATCTATTCTCCTTTACAGTGTTCTGTTCACATTTATCTGCAATCCTGCTTTTGCTACTTTCACTGCTAGGTGACTTACGGAAATATCTTAGGCGGTGAATGAGGCACACCATACGGCTCGTCCCAGAGATCTCTTCATAATCTGACAATGAACGGCAAAACAGGATAAGAGAAAAGAACAAGCAGAAAAACAAGAAGAGGAGGAAGAAATAGAGAAGAAAGAAGAGGAGGAGGAGGACGAGGAGGAGGAGGAGAAGAAGAAGAAGAAGATGATGAGGACGATCAGGGCTTGACAAAAGGGCTCGTCTAATCGTACAACATTTTGCTTGGCGAGTAAAAAAAACCCGTCTGTAATCGTTAACTCCGTTTTTAATCGATGCTACATAACGGACTCAGGCACGATTATTAATGATATTACGGTTAGAATAGATTGGACATAGCTAGCCTGTGATGGTGAATCTAAATGGACCTCCACTACCACAATTTAAACCTACTAAAGCCATCGATAAATGGTACTGGAATGCTAAAACTACCAAGACTTCACGGATACACTAATACCGTGTAAGTAATACTATATATTTTGGGTTGGTACGCATTGGTATGTACAAATAAAGGTGAATTAGCGCCTAGTGTAAATTTGTTAACATAAATTGCATGTCTGTAGTCCAACCACGCAGACTGGTGAAATTTTTGACTGACTGATGAGCCACCATAAAATTTGTCAAGCCCTGATGATGATGACGAAGTAGCCTGCTAATCTATCATTTCATGAATAACTTTTTTATGTGACAGAACACAGATTATATCGCCATCTTGTAGTTGTTCATCCCGTATGCTACCGTCTTTCTGCCATCAATTAAATGTTGCCTCACAACGATGAACTAACGACAAAGATTGATGGACGTAGTAGACCTCAGTCTGAAATGTAAAATTTCTGGCAGATTTCCTTAGGAGACCATTCTGCAAGTAGGCATCTCGATAGACATCTTGAATAACGTTAATAAATGTGTACGGTCCATTATTCAGTTTAAAGCATCTTTGTAGTTTCTATATTATAGACTGAGAGCATGTAAACTTCATTTACAGGTATTAGAAACAAGAACAGCCAGGCTGAAAAAGAAAGAAGAGACATAACCCTGAGGTACACAGCGAAAAACTACACAAGCATGGACTGGACGACTGGACCCTTGCATACACCGACGGTTCTGCAACAAACACAACACCGAGTGGAGGGGAAGGGGTATTCCTGAGCCTAACAAACGGTAGAAAAATAACAGTCAGTGGCTACTGGAAAATTCTCAAGCAATTTCAGAGCGAGGCAAAGGCATTGAAGCAATGCTGACAGGCGAAAGCAATGAAAGCCAGATAGTCCTGTTTACAGATGCCCTGCCCGTGGTTACAGCACTAAAAAGCCAGAAAAATACTGAACTTAATGATTTAAGAGCAGTGCTCTGTTAACTATGCCAGCAGTCCAAACCAAAAAGAGTAGTGGTAGAGTGGGTTCCATCCCACTGTAACATCCAAGGCAACGGGGAGGCAGACAGACTGGCAAAAAAAGGTGCAAGACTACCACAACCAGATTCTAGTGTGACCTACGAAGAGTCCAAAAGGTTTATTAGGGCCAGATACATGGCCAAATGGGAAACAGAGCATACTGGATACACACAAAAAATGATGCCTATTACCAGTTGAACAGAAGAGAGCAGGTCGTGGTCCTCAGACTCCGCACAGGCCACAACAAACTGAGGTACCATCTATCCAATAAACTGAAGATGGGTGGTACTGACGAATGCATCTGTGTTACAGGGAAAATGACCGCTGAACATCTGCTGCAAAATTGCCCGACATACGAGGACCAGAGAAATCACATGTGGTCAGGATGACAGCTGCTTTCTTCGAACAAATTCAAGTTGACGTCTGACAGCGTAAGAAGAAGAAGAAATACAGGCGCTTGCCACTCATCTGATTGCTCTACGCTAATTCTGAGTGTTGCAATTTGATCTTCGCCTATCTCTTCACCAATGAGATGGCCATGTAGTCCGAAAGAAAGACGAACGCTGGAGCACAGCAAAACTATGTGGGACCCGCGCGATAGAGATGACCTCACTCTTCTCCTCCCCCCCCCCCCCCCCCCCCGGGGTGACAAGAGTCGCTCGAGCTGCACAACACTCGCCATTCTAAAACAAACAAGTTAGCCTTCCACTGGACAACCAGTGCCCGAGTGAGAATTGACAGGACACTAAGCTGGGACCAGGACAAAAACCAAAAGACAACGCAGCACTGATTGAGCCCAGCCCGCGAAGCAGATTAGAGAATGCACCTACCGGCTACCCCCAGCTCGCACAAGAGTTCTTCTTCTTCTGCGTTCGTTCTCAATCTCCGGCTACTAAGGCCTGAACAGGGTTTGCAAGTAGCAGGACGTAGTCCTGAGAACGGAATGCGATGTATCGCTAGTTTACAGCTTGGCTGCGATATGTGCACCTTTCGGTCCGACACATCCGTCTTCGGCAGTACAAATATGCACACGAGTTGAGACCTGCACAAGGGCAACCAGCCTTGTGGATGTACAGACTGACAAAGGCAAAGATATCTCTGCACGGAATCCCAGTTTTCAATCTAAATCATCTTTTATACGTTCTTGAATTATGTTGGCCATACATATTTCCATCGACGAATTTATCAATAGTTTTCCATGCTCCAAAAATCCCTTGAAGAATAGCACCGCCGTGTTCACAGACCACAGATTGCCATTTGGCGTCAGTTTACAAACTTATATATAGCTTTCTAGAAGAGCAGGATTCATCTGATATTGATTGAGCAACCTTTCAAGCGGAGTTTATGCATGGAGAAGCATTGAAGCAAAAGTTAGTGTCATTGAACAGGCGACATCAAACATTTTTGTCAAACTGGCATGGCGCCAATCGTGTTGGCCTTTTTGAGGTCTTTCGCACGTAAGTTGTTCAGATGTGATTTTAAAAAGCCTATTTTGACAGGGCAGTTTTCGGGGATAATTTGATGGAGCTCTGTTGTTTGGCTCTGTTTTCTGAATTAAATTGATGAGACTGTAGTCATGTTGATTTTAATGTCGTTCTGCTCTCTGGGATATAGTGTGAAGTGGTTCTATTGTCAAGGGCTATTTTGATTAGGCTGTGTTTGTTTTGTTTTTGTTTTTTGTTTGTTTTTTGTTAGGCTGTTGTCTATGCTAATTTGATTAGGCTCTGTTTTTGGGACTGATTAGATGTAACTCAGTTGTCAAAACTAATTTGTTGTGACTATTTAAGCAGGGCGATAGTGGTGTGTTTTGGATAGTATATTTTGGTGTGGTCTGTTGTCTGAAGTTATTTTTGTGTGGTCTGTTGTCTGGAGTTATTTTGGTGTGGTCTGTTATCTGGACTATTTTGGTGTGGTCTGTTATCTGGACTATTTTTGAGTGACAGTTGCTGGAGCTATTTTGGTGTGGTCTGTTGTCTGGGCTATTTTGGTGTGGTCTGTTGTCTGGGCTATTTTGGTGTGGTTTGTTATCTGGACTATTTTGGTGTGGTCTGTTGTCTGGGCTATTTTGGTGTGGTTTGTTATCTGGACTATTTTGGTGTGGTCGGTCGTCTGGACTATTTTGGTGTGGCTCTGTTGTCTGGACTATTTTGGTGTGGCTTTGTTGGGGTGACTATTTTGGTGCGGCTCTGTTGTCTGGACTATATTCATGCGGCTCTATTCTGGTGGTAATTTTTACACGGCTCTTTTCTCGTGGCTATGTAAATCCTTTTCTATTCTCGTGGCTATTTTTATGCGGCTCTATTCTCGTGGCTATTTTCACGCGGCTCTATTCTCGTGGCTATTTTCACGCGGCTCTATTCTCGTGGCTATTTTTATGCGGCTCTATTCTCGTGGTTATTTTTATCCCTTCCTATTCTCGGCTTCAATCTCATGGTTATGTTCATATATCTTTATTCCCGTGGCTATTTTTAAGAGCTTCTGTTGTTGAATGCTGTAGGCGCTTCATTTGATGAGGGTATTTTTAGGGAACTCTGAGACTTCAAACATTGAAGTTTATAACATCCTCGACAGCAGTGACCTCTAGAGGCTGCCACTATTTTGAAGATATCACTTTCCATTTGATGAATTCACAACCCACTAAATTGGCATCAAACACAGGTCGGTTAGGCTGGGTTGCCTATGAGAATGGAGTATGTATAACAAGCGACTTAAACAACAATCAGTATGCATACCTTTCACTATATTATATTAGTTACAGAGCACCTACAGGTCTTCCCGACATGCTTTGACGTCGATTCTTCACAACTCTCCCTGTGTACCTTATCCTCACTGACCACCATCTAACTACACCACACACATGTTTCGCCAGATTTGGCTGGTAATCCATCATGGCGCTCGTTTATTTATTAATAAAATTATAAGTCTGTTTTACTTCTTACTCTCTTACTTTCTTAGAATCACATATCCACACATTTATGTATCCATGTATCCGCTTATCCATCTGTTCATTCACGCAAGCATCGATCCACCGCGTACAACCAACCAAGCATATATCACGGATACATCCATTTGACCCACCCATTCATTAATAAAACCACACATCCACTCTCCAAAGCCATTCACGCCTTTACGTCCATCCAACCACCCATCAAACTCATCTATCGCTCTCCTTTCCACCAACCAATCCACCCGCTCATGACCCCGCCACCACAAGCTTCATATCCACTCTACATCCATCCACACAATCATCTCCCCACCCACCACCGCACATCCTTCCAATCCCCGAACACCCATAATCCGCATGACCCTCAGACTAGACCACATAAGAAGACACACCTGGACATACACAAATAAATCGCATGTTTACCTGTGACATAAGTAGACATACACCAATAAATAACACGTTTACCTGTAACATTGTTGTTGCTGTTGTTTGTGAATGTCCACAATGAGTAGGTTACTCTGTTGTGCGCCCTGAAAAGAGCGTTAAGTGGCAGGTTGTCGTAGCTTTCCTGACATCCCGAGCGTGCTGATGAGGGTGTGGACATACACAAATAAACGACACGTTTACTTGTGACATAAGTGGACATACACACATAAATCACACGTTTACCTGTGACATAAGTGGACATACACACATAAATCACATGTTTACCTGTGACACACATGGACATACACAACACAAATAAACCACACGTTTACCTGTGCATATTCTTTCTCTAGTGCGGCCTTTCTTGAGAAGAAAGTTCTGAAATGACAAGATACATGTGTCACGTGATGCACATGCCGTTACACCATTGGTCTGATCCTTAATAGCCACTGACAAAAACCAGTAAACCGCACATTCTGATTCAAACATCTCCATAGTGTACTAATGTATTGGCCCAAGAGTTTCTCCTTGCTTTCCTCATTATGGAGACCTAACATAACCAAAATGACTGTCTACCGTTGGCATGGTCATGGGTCACTAACAGAGAATTCTATCTTCGCGACATAAGCTACCGTATTCAATTTGGAAAATAAGTGGGGGCGGGGCGGGGGTGGATATCGGATTCATTAAAAGAAGACCTCTTGGGTGGTGAAAATGCAAACGATTCTTATTATTATTATTATTCGACCAGATGAAGCTATTCTTCTAGCCCCATGAGGCTCACGAACAAGCTGCGTTTCAGGTCTTCGCCGGTCCCCACAGCTTTCTCAGCATGGTCGCTTCCCCCGGCCAGACAACCTCTCTTTGATCTGAATAAGTCAGGCAGTCCTGCGGGATACGGTGTTATTTGTTTGCTTGAGTGCTCAGCAATCGCATGTGGCAGTGTCTCTAAGGTCCATACTGTCGAGATGGGACTTGAGTCTGCAATGTCCCGTTCTGTCTGAAGATCTTTGTCTTCCCATCTCTGTCAAGTTTGTATATCCTGTCATTTTCTGGCTTGTATGTTCGTGATGGTCTCTCCATTCCGTCCTCGTGGATTGTTTTATGAATGTCTTTACTTCTTTACATCGCTGTGGTTGGCAAGTCTACGTGTACACAATTCCGGCTTTCGCGAGCTCATCCGCCTCTTATTTCCAAGGATTCCACAGTGGGCCGAAATTCATTGTTGGACTAAATCTAGTTTTGGGGACAGCAAGCACATGTTAATTTTTATTTAATGCAATCGATACATTTGCGATCAACAGGCTGTAAATGTTTGACATCAAATTAGGGCCCAGCAGGAATGAACGCCTGGGAGGACGGAGCAGGAGTGTCTACAATCAGCGGAAAACTGGAGCAATCAGTTTGTCATACGTTTAGCAATTTCTCCAGGAGAACTGAGCACCCTGTGTGGATCTGCCGGGAATGCAATATAGGCGGTTCTGAATAACATAAACAGAAAGATGGGATGCCACAGGTTCCACTAAAATTCTTGTCTTCTTTCCCTGTTGAGCATAGAGCGACTACATCAGTCAGTCCTCTTACATGTAATCCGTATCGGGCGCTCTTGCAGCAAAAATAGTTTTTTTTTAAACTAATTCGTTTTCCCCAATAAGGGTGCTAGCCACATGCACAGCCCTGCTCAGTCGACTTTAACCCCATGTTTAGAAGTCTAAAGTGGGCCGATTCTTACATGCTACTTCCCCCCCCCCCCCACCCCTGGGGAATAGGAAGCATCCCCTAGCTCCCAAATTAGATCCGCCTATGTGCATAACATTACCTACCAAAGTCATGTGTCACAAACCAGGGCCCACTTGAGTAGAACCACTCCAGAACACAAGTCTTGATAGAGCGCGCCTTATCAAAGTCATCTTGCACAGTTCAATGCTTCAACGGTCCGTGCCTGTCCCCATTATCTATGCCTATTCCACTTATCCCGTCGGTAAACCAACTATTACCTGTCCCACGTCGTTGTTTTGTGCAGCTATTTTCCGCCGACCTCCACAGCAACTTGTAATGTGAAGCGGATAGCAAACATATATATTAAGTGTGCACCGCTCGCTATGCATATAGACATACTTAGCCGTGTGGTTGCAAAAATATTGCAGAGCAATGACACACTTTACCAGACCTTAACGGGGAGAGGACATTAGAGCCTGGTCTGGCAATTCATAATGATTAAGCCCCAACCTCACATCTACGCAGTTCTCTACTTATTGTTGTTCGCGAATGTCCACAATGAGTAGGTTACTCTTTCGTTGGCCCTGAAAAGGGCGTTCAGTGGCGGGTTCCTCACATCCTGACCGTGCTGATGAAGGTGGACCGGGGTCCTCCAGGCGGTTGTGCTATGCTTGGATTCATCTGCGTGTCACTCACTACTACGGGGATCAAGTCGAACCTCGCAAACAGGCCGTTTCCAGGACGACCAACGAAAAGGTCAGGTGAGGGTCTTGGCTAGTATGTTTCTCCTGTCCCTGGCTAATATTGTCTGATCAGTGTGTTTTACCTGACCATACCCTTAGCCTCATCGTACCAGTTCTCCACTGAAATAGGCTGTTCCACGGCAGTCTGGCTAGCGAGCGAGGTGAGCAGCGACGTGATTCCCGTAGTAGTGAGCGGCAAGAAGATGAAGCCAAGCATAGCATAACTGCCTGGAGGACGCCGGTCCACCTCCATCAGCACGCTCGGAATGTGAGGAAATCTATTTGGCCCCAGCTAAAAGAGTGGTTGGATGCCAACAATGACTGAGTTTACTTTTGTGTCTGCCCTAAAAAGGACGTTCCGTGCCGGGTTGTAGTACGTCGACTGACATCCCGAGCGTGCTGATGTTGGTGTACCGCGGTCCTCTAGGCGGTTGTGTTATGTTTGACTTCATCTGTGTGAGGCTCACTACCACGGAGATCACGTCAATTCACAAATCTTCAGCCAGTAAGTAGCATGTCCTTTGCAGAACGTCGCTTCTTACAACCGCCAACCTATTTGGCTGTTATACGTTTCTTGGCAAGTGTGCAGTATGGTAGGTTGCCATTGCTTTCCGTACGTGGAGAAGTGGAAAAAAACATGGCTGCCAAACAAGACACGAGCGTGATTCGAACCGGGTGCTGTTGGATTGTGAAACGGACGCATCGCACCAATACCAAACATCTCTTCAGGCAGACTGCCTTGAAAAGAGCATCGTTCCAAGAAGCGCTACTGGAAGAGAGACAGTGGTCTTGGTCAGCATAAGGTGCCTGACCCTGACATGACGTTCTGATCAGTATGTTGTGCCTGACCCTGACTAGCGTCTTAGTTCCCCCGAATGTCCGTCGTGGGTATTCAACAAGAACAATCACCAAACCTTAACAATTATGAGACTAAGCATGTTATTGAGAGTTAGTTATTGAGGCTATCAGAAGGGAGAAGAACCATCTCAACGACTACGATGATCTAGGCCGGCAGGGACAGGTCATCATTCATCGCCTCAGGATGGGACACAACTGTTTGAATGACTACTAACACACAGTCTGACTAACACACGTTATGCCTCTCAAGCTATGGCTGACACACCAGACTACTAACACACAGTCTGACTAACACACGATATGGCTGACACACCAGACTACCAGCACACAGTCTGACTAACACACGCTATGGCTGACACACCAGACTACCAACACACAGTCTGACTAACACACGCTATGGCTCTCACGCTATGGCTGACACACCAGACTACTAACACACAGTCTGACTAACACACGCTATGGCTGACACACCAGACTACCAACACAGTCTGACTAACATATGCTATGGCTCTCATGCTATGGCTGACACACCAGACTACTAACACACAGTCTGACTAACACACGCTATGGCTGACACACCAGACTACCAACACATAGTCTGACTAACAAATGCTATGGCTCTCACGCTATGGCTGACACACCAGACTACTAACACACAGTCTGACTAACACACGCTATGGCTGACACACAAGACTACCAACACACAGTCTGACTAACACACACTATGGCTGACACACCAGACTACCAACACACAGTCTGACTAACACACACTATGGCTGACACACCAGACTACCAACACACAGTCTGACTAACACACACTATGGCTGGCACACCAGACTACCAGCACACAGTCTGACTAACACACGCTATGGCTCTCACGCTATGGCTGACACACCAGACTACCAACACACAGTCTGACTAACACACACTATAGCTGACACACCAGGCTACCAACACACAGTCTGACTAACACACACTATGGCTCTCACGCTATGGCTGACACACCAGACTACCAACACACAGTCTGACTAACACTCGTGGACATATGTACACGCTCCGACGGTCTGCTTCACCAGTGTGTACATGTGGGCTAAATGAACAAACTGGTCAGAATGTTTTACAGGACTCCTCTCCTCAGAACGGTACAGTTCAGAAAGATACAGCGGTCAAATGAACCAAAAGTGAACATAAATTGAACTCAAATTGAACAGAGCTAAATAAGAGCTCCAGATAACGGTCAAGTCCTTCACCGGAACTCATCTGACGCAGTGAACATCAACGACGATAGGACAAGAAGAAGATGAATCCTGTACTGCACTTTCTTCAATCGATTAGTAGCCGGGTGAGAAGAAAGACCAACGTCTGCTCAGGCGAAATATACGGGCCAAAACCCTCATCTCGACTTCCCCGCAGTCCTTCCTGGATACGGGCTGTTTTCACGGAAGCCAGGCTGATTAGAACAAGGATCGACGTGATCCCCGTAGTAGTGAACGACATTAAGATGAAGCTAAGCATAGCATAATTTCCTTGAGGCCCCCGGTTCACCTTCATCTGCACGATCGGGATGTGAGGAAAAATATAACAAACCGCCACTAAACGTTCCTTTCAGATCGCATAAAAGTGTCAATGTTGGTAAAAATGGGTAAAATTGCCTTTGTGGACATTCCGTCAACAACATTAACTTAACGTCTTTATACTGGTTTAGAAGACTCTGCAGAGTATGTATACAACCAGTTTCATTCCCATTACCTTGCTCTAAAAGTTATGCACATCCACTTTATTCTTAAATGCATTAACTGTCCCTGCCTCCACCACCTCCCGTGGCAATGCATTCAAAGCATTCACCACTCTCTGACTAAAAAAGTATTTCCTAACATCTAATCAGTCCTCTCTTTAGTTAATTGGTAGCTATGCCCTCTTGTTCCTATGGGTGGCTGTATTTTTTAAAAACTTGTTATACTCTAATTTATCCATTTTAGCAGCCCGGTAGAAAACTATAAGGCCACGATTTCGCAAAAGATGGCAAAAGAGAGTTGTTAATGGGGCTAAGAACTTCATAATTTAAGATCACTACAATTTAAACCGTTGGTGCAAATGCTCCGATTAAGAATTCGCGTAAAGGGACCGGATGTAGTGAGTGACTATACTGGGAGCGGAAGTGCGAATCCTTACTGGGAGCGGAAATGTGAATCCTTACTGGGAGCGGAAATGTGAATTCTTAATTGGAGTGCAAATGTGAATCCTTACTGGGAGCGGAAGTGTGAATCCTTACTGGGAGCGGAAATGTGAATCCTAACTGGGAGCGGAAGTGCAAATTCTTACTGGGAGCGGAAATGTGAATTCTTACTGGGAGCGGAAGTGTGAATCCTTACTGGGAGTGGAAATGTGAATCCTAACTGGGAGCGGAAGTGCAAATTCTTACTGGGAGCGGAAATGTGAATTCTTACTGGGAGCGGAAGTGTGAATCCTTACTGGGAGTGGAAATGTGAATCCTAACTGGGAGCGGAAGTGCGAATTCTTACTGGGAGCGGAAATGATAATCTTTACTGGGAGCGGAAATGTGAATCCTAACTGGGAGCGGAAATGTGAATTCTTACTGGGAGCGGAAATGCGAATCCTTACTGGGAGCGAAAATGTGAATTCTTACTGGGAGCGGAAATGTGAATCCTTACTGGGAGCAGAAATGTGAATTCTTACTGGGAGCGGAAATGCGAATCCTTACTGGGAGCGGAAATGCGAATCCTTACTTGGAGCGGAATGCGATATCATACTGGGAGCGAAAATGTGAATCCTTACTGGGAGTGGAAATGTGAATTCTTAATTGGAGCGAAAATGTGAATCCTTACTGGGAGTGGAAATGCAAATTCTTAATTGGAGCGGAAATGTGAATCCTTACTGGGAGTGGAAATGCAAATCCTTACTTGGAGCGGAAATGTGAATCCTTACTTGGAGCGGAAATGTGAATCCTTACTTGGAGCCGAAATGCTAATCCTTACTGTGAGCAGAAATGTGAATCCTTACTTGGGGCAGAAATGCGAGTCCTTACTTGGGGCAAAAATGTGAATCCTTAATTGTAGCGGAAATGTGAATCCTTACTGGGAGCGGAAATGCAAATCCTTACTTGGAGCGGAATGCGACATCATACTGGGAGCGAAAATGTGAATCCTTACTGGGAGTGGAAATGCTAATTCTTAATTGGAGTGGAAATGTGAATCCTTACTGGGAGTGGAAATGCAAATCCTTACTTGGAGTGGAAATGTGAGATCTTACTGGGAGCGGAAAGTGAATCCTTACTTGGAGCGGAAATGCAAATCCTTACTGGGAGCAGAAATGTGAATCCTTACTTGGAGTGGAAATGTGAGCTTTTACTGGGAGCGGAAAGTGAATCCTTACTGGGAGCGG
This sequence comes from Ariolimax columbianus, assembly GCA_036924085.1. Taxonomy (NCBI): domain Eukaryota; kingdom Metazoa; phylum Mollusca; class Gastropoda; order Stylommatophora; family Arionidae; genus Ariolimax; species Ariolimax columbianus. The sequence continues at coordinate 59,326,898 of JAVGWX010000018.1, forward strand.
AAATGTGAATCCTTACTTGGAGCGGAAATTCGAATCCTTACTTGGAGTGGAAATGTGAATCCTTACTGGGAGCGAAAATGTGAATCCTTACTTGGAGCAGAAATGCGAACCAATCACCATCTGCTTTTTGAGGTGTGAGCTGCCAAGAGGTTTGAAACACCGGCCAAAAACCGTGGTTATGTCCAGTTTGATTTCGTAGACATGAGCTTTTTTGTGTGCTCCTGCCTCTGTTATGTTTTTATAAGCCCTGTCGGTCCATCAGGTATTTTAACTTCTCTGTAACTTTGATATCCGGGTTAAAAGAATCATGTTGCTTTGATACTTTTGTTTCTTTATCTTCTCCTTCTTTCTCAGTCTCCCACTACCAAGCCCTGAAATGAGCTTTGCAAATAGCAGGATGTTGTCCAGAGAAAGGAATGGGTTGTCGTAGTTTACAGCTGATTGCGAAATTTGCCCCTTACTGCCCGATACATTCGACTTCAGCAAGCATATTTTAGGACCGGGTTAGCCTTCGATTCCATGTCCTTAGCCAGTCTGCTCTGTTGCAGTCTGATTTAGGATCACCGCGTGGAGGTGGAGAAGGGTTTTGGCAACTCTGGTTCGCTGGCCATGATGCTAGCAGTCACCTATGGGTCACTGACCACTGCAGCTCATGTACTGGTCAGCATCTTGATCCCCGGGGCTTGGTTTGAAAGCCCCCTATCTACTCGGATGATCAAAGCAATGCAATAATGCCGCCATGATGAATTTCATCGCTTTAAGTAGAAAGGGGCCGTGTAAAATCATCAAGAATGTGCGACATTACTTGTGCGTAAAAACACAGAAACCCTTTCGTGGTGTGAAAGAATAAACTACTGGTATGCATGTCGCAAATTGAGACTGGACAGGGTTGTGTATAGCGCTGACAACTTCGCCAGGTAAAGCAAAGTGCAACAAACAGCACATATTTAACTCATAATTGGTTTGACACACACAGGCCTTCAGCAAAGGAGGCCATCGATAGTGGCAGCGCCATTCTCTTAATAGTTAGGAAAAACGACACATAATGGCTACATCTCTGCCAACACTATGGTGGGCCAGCAGTACACACCAACTTGGGAACCGTTCATCAGATGAACTAGCCTCCTGCCCCTACACTTAGTATATGAGATTTAGATAAACAAGCCAATTAGTAGGAAACTACAAGTGTTGCCAAAAAGGCTTTTTAAATGCCAATATCCACAAATTTGGCTTTTATTTCTAATTGATGGCATCGGAAAAATCTTCCGTTTTTTATAATTCTATTTTTTTTTAATTGTAATAGATTGGGTTGGTGTGAGGGGGCGGGAGGGTTGTAAACTGTTAGCATAACACATCTCGTTTGACATTTTGGAGGAATTGGTGTGCGCAAATTCATAGGGTTTTTTCCTATGCATATCAAATTTCGTTCTTCCACATAAAATGACGACAGTAACAAAAACAACGAATGTCATGCAGCAGACTTGCCAGATAGATAACTAACTTGACACTATTGATGCCAAATCCCTCAAATCGAACTTAAACTCTCAGAAATGTTTCAATTGTTTGGCAATAATCAATTAAGTCGAGAACTGTATATATAAATTGTTAAGAGTGACGAACAAACCTAAAGAATCATCACTTGACCTCGACCTGTCCTTCTCCCCTATAGTAAACCACCATCTACTGTCCGACTCATGTGAAGAAACGCTATATCATTTCAGTATTTGATGAGCCTCAATCTATATCTTGATGTTTTAATGTCAATTAGAGTTAAACTTGCTTCCTGACAAACTTTGTAAGAAATTCGTTTCGTCGCCACTGATCTTCAAAGATCTTACGTCTGACAAATTATTTGGTGCGTGTTTATAGGGGTAATAAACAAAGGAGCCCTAGACCTTGTGCTCGCTTTATTTTTGCAGTTATTCAAATATTTTTTCTGGCATTTAAAAAATAAAATTTAGAATCGGAAATTCAATGTCATGTTGTTTGACTTGGCTTTTGGAGGCGATGTTTGGCTTGGTCTTTTTTTTGGGGGGGGGGGGGGGGGGGAGGGGGGGGGGAGGGGGGGGGTTTGATATAGCTTTTGGGCGTTCTTTTGAGATTTCTTGATTTTATTTTGTTTAGTTATTTTGCATTCTTTAATATTGTTTTTGGTATTTACACATTTTTGAAAAATTAATTTAATATTTATGTGAGAGGGATGGATGAGCTAATAAAGGTGAGGTGCTGTTTGACTTTTCGTGGCTTGCTTGGAGAAATGTGTTTGGTTTATTTGTTGACAGTTTTAGTCTGGCAATCCTGAACATAAGTGGCCTGTAACACAGGTAGAGTTGAACATGTGACAACTTGGACGCTACTTGTCTATTCAGTGTTAGGTACAATGAAATGTGCAACGTTACATGCACACTCCGTGTGTCTATATTCTTGTTTTCTCTTCATCGTATTTGGCCAAGTATGGGTTAAACATTGCGTTTGGTGAAGTATAGGTTTAATACTGCGTTTGGTGAAGTATGGGTTTATCCCTTCGTTGGGTGAAGTATGGATTTAACACTGCGTTTATTTGAGGAATGGGTTTATCACTGCGTTTGGTGAAGAATGGGTTTATCACTGCGTTTGGTGAAGTATGGGTTTATCACTGCGTTTGGTGAAGTATGGGTTTATCACTGCGTTTGGTGAAGTATGGGTTTATCACTGCATTTGGTGAAACATGTCTCGACAAACCCCACATTTGGTTTACGTTAACAAGATTTTAGGGAGGCATGAATGCATTTATTTGCAGTACAACTTCTGTAGCAGTGGTCTATCCATGGTGATGTTTGCCAGCCCCATGCATACCTTCTATGGTGGTGTTCTTCGTTATGCTTGGAATGGAGCAGTGGCCTTATTATGAATGCCTCCGCAATCACTTGGACGTGTTTATATTCGGCGAACCAAAATATATATAATTTATCCTTCGTCCTTGTCCCAATGTCAAGGTTTACTGGTAATTCATAATTTGTTTCCTACATCAAGTATGGGGATTTCAGTTCGTAGAGTTTTTTTTTCAAACCAGAAAGGCTACTCCGCACAATTGATAATTGTGTATTAAAGAGTCTTGTCTACACAAGCTGATAGAAATACACACAGGCTGACTAACACACAACCTGTCTAACGTAACCTGTCTGTTAAACATTATGACTGACACACAACCTGACTAACAAACATCCTGTCTGACATTACGTTATGACTGTCTCACACACATCGTGTCTGACAAACAACCTTTCCTGACAGACAAACTGACTGATATATAACCTGTCTGGCATGCGTTACGAATTCTTCATTGATCAACTGATGCTATGCTTGTCCGGTGAGGTCCACGATAAAGACACTGTGTTTCAGGTCTTCGCCGGTCCCCTAAAGCTTTTCGAGCATGGTCGCTCCCACGTTCAGACTGCCTCTCTGTGGTCTGCATAGTTAGGGCATTCTTGCAGAATATGTTCTGGTGTTTGCTTGGGTGCTGCACAGTCGCACGTGGCAGTGTCTCTGAGACCCATTCTGTGGAGGTGGACCTTGAGTCTACAATGTCCCGTTCTGAGTCTGAAGATCTTTGTCTGCCCATCTCTGCCAATTGTGTATATGCTGTCATTTTCTAGCTTGTATTCTTTGTGCTGGTCTCTCCATTCTGTCCTCATGGATCGTTTGATGAGTGTATTTGTTTCTTTATAGTTCTGTGGATGGGGAATCTGCTTGCCGCCACAACCGGCTTTTGCGAGCTCATCTGGTTTCTTGTTTCCATGGAAGCCCCAGTGAGTCGGAATCCATTGCATGACTAAATCTGTTTTCTAAGACAGCAATCCTATGTCTATCTTGTTTGTGGCTTGAGATGGCTTGGAGTACACTCCTGTAGTATGTTAGAATGACCGTTTTCCTGTATTTATGTTTTGGCTGATTAGAATCTGAGTTGCTGCATGAACAGCTCTTGCTTGAGCTCTGAAATTGGTACAAGTCTTTCCTGCTGGTATGGAGTGATTTTCTATGTCACCATTGGAGTGTTCAATGTAGATTCCACTGCCTCCCCTTTTACCGCTCACCGAGGCAGATCCATCTGTGTACATGTGTGTCCAAGACTTGCTAGAGTACTGTCTCTTGAGCTCCTCTAGAAGGTGAATTGTTTGCTCTGTTGCCGACTGCTCACTTTTCATCGTTAACCATGTAACCTCCAAGATTATTTTGGACCGATCCTGGCTCCGTGTCCAGGGCTCTGGAATGAGTGCCTCGCACTTTTTGGTTTCAGCTTCAAGGATGGCTGCGTGTTTTCTGTCGATTTCTCTGGCCAGATGGTTGGGGCTTTTCTTAGTAGTTTGTTTTTTGTTCCCTCTTGGAACGTCTGGTGCAGACGATGATCAGGTTACCTCTTTAGTTTTTCAAACTGAGTAAGGGATTTATATTTTCTTGTTTGTTCAAGGGGCTCAATATTTGTTGTTTTTCCCAGCTCTGTAATTGGAGTGCTTTTTAATGCCCGAAGGGTAATTCTGAGACCCATATTTTCAACTCGGTCTAGTATTCCTGTGTTTGTTTTGGCCGCTGTTGACCAAGTGCTAGACGCATATTCCATGATTGGTCTGATTGCACCAGTGTAGACTTGCTTGAGGATTTTTTTTTGTTCGCCCCCCACGATGTACCAGCCAGTGTTTTCATCACTGAGAGGTTTTGTATGGCCCTTGTTGTTTGGATCTTCACTATATTTGACTTCTAGGTAAGTCTTGAGTCAAATGTGACTCCAATGAATGTGGGTGTGTCCAACGGGGGTATTTTTTTGGTTTCCTATCTTTATTGTAATTGTTTCTTTTTGGGGGAGAGTGAAATGAGAGTGGTGGAGATTTTGGTGTGGTTTATTTTCAGTCCCCACTCTTTTGTCCAGTTCTCCACCTTTTCTACTGTCCTTTGAAGCAGGTATGAAGCTATTGTTGCATGTTCTGTGGCTGTCCAAATAGCAAAGTCATCTGCGTGTAGGCTGTTTGATACATGCTGATGGCAACATTTAGTGATGTCGTTTATATATATATATATATCAAGAAGAGAGTAGACGCTAGTACACTTCCCTGTGGCACTCCCTCTCTCAGTCTGACTGACTTGCTGGTAAAGTTGTCCAATTTAACCCTGCAAGATCTTTGGAAGAGGTAACTTTTAATCCATGAGTACATATTGTTGATAACATCTGCTTGGAGGATTTTCAGTTTCAAGCCTTCTCTCTAGACAGTGCCGAAGACACGCGAGAAATCAAAGAACATGGATAGCACTTTCTTTTTCTCTTGAAAGTCATTTTCTATGTCCTGTATTAGATATGTTAACTGGTCCTCTGTGCTTCCTGTATCCTGTTTGAGCTGAGACGAGTAGCGGGTTGGTCAAGATACTAGGTGTCTTTTATTTGTGTTTCGACTGACACACAACCTGTCTGACATGTGTTACGACTGACACAACCTGTCTGACATGTGTTACGACTGACACACAACCTGTTTAGCATGTGTTACGGCTAACACACAAGCTGTCTGAGATGTGTTTTGACTAAAACACAACCATTTTGACACACAAACTGACTGACACACAAACTGACTGACACACAATCTAACTAACACACAACCTGACTGGAACATAAATTGACTGACACACCAGACTACTAACACACAAACTGACTGACACACGTTATGACTAACACACGCTATAAATGAAACACGTTATGGCTGACACACCAGACTACTAACACAGTCTGACTGAAACATGCCATGGCTGACACACCAGACTTCTAACACACAGTCTCTATGACACACGTTATGAATGACACATGTTATGGCTAACACGCGCTATAACTAACACACGCTTTGGCTGACACACCAGACTACTAACACAGTCTGACTGACATATGCTATGGCTGACACACCAGACTACTAACCGCATGTCCTCCAGAAGGTCACATTCCTGCTGATGCTTGAAGTTAAGCTTGGTCACCTGGTCAGCCTGGATGTTCTTGAGTGACACTGATGGCTTCACCTGACAACAACAACACAACCAATGCTTATCAAACAAATTCAACATTTGTGAGAGAGAGAGAGAGAGAGAGAGAGAGAGATAGAGAGAGAGATATAGATATATATATATATATATATATATATATAGAGAGAGAGAGAGAGAGAGATAGATAGATAGAGAGAGAGTGATATATAGATATATATATATATATATAGATAGAGTGAGAGTGATAGAGAGAGAGATAGAGAGAGAGATAGATATATATATATATATATATATATATATATATATATAGATATATATATATATATATAGAGAGAGAGAGAGAGTGATAGATATATATATATATATATATATATATATATATAGAGAGAGAGAGAGAGAGAGAGTGAGAGAGTGATAGAGAGAGAGATAGATATTTATATATATATATATAGAGAGAGAGAGAGTGAGAGAGTGATAGAGAGAGAGAGAGATAGATATATATATATATATATATAGAGAGAGAGAGTGATAGAGTGATAGAGAGAGAGAGATAGATATATAGATATATAATATAGAGAGAGAGAGACAGAGAGCATCAACTGTTATTTTTTTTAACACGTCTTCTTTTTTGGCTTAAATATTTTCATTCACTGCTGTAGAAGCATTAGCGTCTCCACTACATGTGGACTCTTCAGAGTCGGGGTTAAAGTATAAATATGTTTTTAGTACGAGTGGGCTTCAAATGAAAAACTTAAAAGTGGAATAGAAATTAGAAAAAAAACCATGCCTTTGAATTGTAACTTGTTAATATGGTTGCTACATATGTCAAGAGTGTCCTGCATGTGACATCATGGTTCAGACGAACAACATTACGTCATAATTGCAGTTTAAATATGGCCACCCTACTATTGACATGTAGCAAAAAAGATAAGCGTTATGTTACCCGTTGTTGAGCAGTACGGTGATGCATGCCTGTCCCTCCCAGCAAGTGTATCAGGAAGTTCCAAAGCTGTGTGAGTTCTGTGACAGACTGTTCACCACAGGGTCAGGCACACTGAGTACTGACCCTAGAGTCGATATCAACCGTTGACAGCCTCGTGAAGAAAATCTCCGATTTAACCTGAGTGAAAGGCATGCATCACCGCACTGGACATTCATTTCGCGATGAATTTCTAGAGGTTTCTATAGGCTGCCCAAAAAACGGATAGCAGAACGCTGCTCCGCTTTGGTGCATGTCAATAGTGGGGCGGCCATCTATTAACTGCAATTATGACGTCAAGCTCTTCGTCTGCACTGTGATGGCGCATGCAGGACACTCTTGACATACTTAGCAACCATATTTACAAGCTACAATTCGAAGGCTTTTCCTCATTTCAATCACACTTGTAAGAGTTTCATTTGAAGCCCCCTCTTATAAGCGACCAAAGATCATCTAAGTAGCACAGTTCGTGAAAGCGATTGCTGCTAACCTAAGGCAAAGGCCCAGTTCATGGCAACGGCACGCTCTAGTCTACCAGTTGTAAATGTGTACCTGAGTTACTGTGAGAGAATTCAAGACTTCGAGGAATTAAACTAGTCACCAAACATTTTAAAAAGAACATAAGACCTAGTAGAATAAAGTCCAACACTTCATCACCAACGGCAGTGTACGTTTTTCTATGAGACCACTGTTACTGTATACCGAGAGATAAATTCTTGTCGTCCTAGGCGACGAAGGTTGTGTGTAGGATTGGCCACCTCACGGTGTAGAAACAGCATCTTTGAAACAGCATAGGAAGTGAGACATTTGGCTGGTTAGGTTAAGTCAAAACGCAGTGTTGGAATTATGTTTCAACAAGTGGAGTGACGGGACTTTGGTTAAGACATGTTCTTCAACAAGTGGAGTGACGGGATTTTGGTTAAGACATGTTCTTCAACAAGTGGAGTGACGGGATTTTGGTTAAGACATGTTCTTCAACAAGTGGAGTGACGGGACTTTGGTTAAGACATGTTCTTCAACAAGTGGAGTGACGGGATTTTGGTTAAGACATATCCTTGAGCAAGTGGAGTGACGGGACTGTGGTTGAGACATGTGCTTCAACAAGTGGAGTGACGGGACATTGGTTGAGACCTATGATTCAACAAGTGGAGTGACGGGACATTGGTTGAGACCTATGGTTCAACAAGTGGAGTGACGGGACATTGGTTGAGACCTATGATTCAACAAGTGGAGTGACGGGACATTGGTTGAGACCTATGATTCAACAAGTGGAGTGACGGGACATTGGTTGAGACCTATGATTCAACAAGTGGAGTGACGGGACATTGGTTGAGACCTATGATTCAACAAGTGGAGTGACGGGACATTGGTTGAGACCTATGGTTCAACAAGTGGAGTGACGGACTTTGATTGAGACCTATGGTTCAACAAGTGGAGTGACGGGATTTTGATCGATTCGCTATTGAGAGGTGGGTCAAGGAAATAGAGCTAAAAAACGACATGACCAACAGTATATTAATACCAACTCTCTGCTATCGATATCCGACATGGACACTGATCACTGCACAAGAACGAAGATCATTTTTAAAAAGTCTTTAGAAAAGATAGTGTGAGAAAAGAATACATTCGTGTTGTCAGCGCTTAAAATGGTGTTGACAGAAAACGAATTAAATAGTATTAACATCAAGCACAAACACCTACAAAGCTACATGCCGAACAAACATACAACGCCAGATAGCAGATCTTATCGGCAAAAAGGCGGCTGAGAGAAAAAATGACTTTACAGTGCTAAAAAAAACAATACATAGTAATGAATTGAAAAAAACAACGGCTACACAAGCTGTAATGTTTTTTTAAGACCCGAATGGCTCCCGGGTCGACCCAGCCTTCAATGGGTACCGGTTCAGACCGGGAAGTAAAAGCGGCGAGGGAGAGGAGATGGCTACCGCCCTCCTATAGCCGAGCCTTTGAAATGTGAGATCGCTAACACCTCACACCCCTCCGGCAGTAATGATATGGGTTACTTTACTTTACTTTAACACAAGCTGCAAACGAATAAATATGGCCCACGAAAGACGATTGCACACGACGGAAGAAGGCCCACGACAGAAGATGGCCCACGAAAGAAGATTGCACACGACAGAAGATGGCCCACGACAGAAGATGGCCCACGAAAAAAGATGGCCCACGACAGAAGATGGCCCACGACAGAAGGTATGCGATGTTTGATGATTACTGAGGTTCCTGATGAGATGGCAGGCGCGTCGGCTGCTTATTTGTCACGTGCAAGTGTTCTACAGAGTGGCACTCCTTTTCTGCTTTAGAGTCTGAGATGGCATTGAGGAGGTCTGAGATGGCATGGAGGAGGTCTGAGATGGCATGGAGGAGGTCTGAGATGGCATGGAGGAGGTCTGAGATGGCATGGAGGAGGTCTGAGATGGCATGGAGGAGGTCTAAGATGGCATGCAGGAGGTCTGAGATGGCATGGAGGAGGTCTGAGATGGCATGGAGGAGGTCTGAGATGGCATGGAGGAGGTCTGAGATGGCATGGAGGAGGTCTGAGATGGCATGGAGGAGGTCTGAGATGGCATGGAGGAGGTCTGAGATGGCATGGAGGAGGTCTGAGATGGCCTGCAGGAGGTCTGAGATGGCATGGAGGAGGTCTGAGATGGCATGGAGGAGGTCTGAGATGGCATGGAGGAGGTCTGAGATGGCATGGAGGAGGTCTGAGATGGCATGGAGGTCTGAGATGGCATGGAGGAGGTCTGAGATGGCATGGAGGAGGTCTGAGATGGCATGGAGGAGGTCTGAGATGGCATGGAGGAGGTCTGAGATGGCATGGAGGAGGTCTGAGATGGCATGGAGGAGGTCTGAGATGGCATGGAGGAGGTCTGAGATGGCATGGAGGAGGTCTGAGATGGCATGCAGGAGGTCTGAGATGGCATGGAGGAGGTCTGAGATGGCATGGAGGAGGTCTGAGATGGCATGGAGGAGGTCTGGATAGTTTCCTCACCACGTGCAAACAGTAGTTTACATTTCTCATACAGTTCCTGCTAGTCTTGATTAAGGCCAAGGACGTACTGGGTTCTACAGCCTCTTGGTATATGCTAATTTTGTTAGGTCTGTGAAGGCATCCTACTTTACAAGCGTTAGTTCCATTTTAACAACCTTTGTCTAATTCGTACGCAAATGAGGATTCCGTGGCCAAGTGCTTAAGCCGTCGGCCTCGTGATCAGGTGGTGTGGGTTCGACTCCGGACTCCGCCGTCTTTTTCACGGGTGCTTGATGCGGAATCCCCTACATCTCGTAGTCGCCCTCTAGTTGTCTTGTCCTTGACTTGCCACTGGGGTCGGTCGGCTCGAGACGAGAGAGTGAGGATAAAAAGTAGCGCAGTTACTCCTTTTTTAAAAATAGCGCTCGCAAATAAATTATGCCATCATCGTCTGCAATGGACCGCGGCCTTTGAATTTTTTTTTTTCCTGGGTCCCTTCTTCTGCTTCTGCGTTCGTTCCTAATCTCGCGCTACCAAGCCCTGAACAGGGCTTTGCAAGTAGTAGAATGTAGTCCGGAGAACAGAATGCGTTGTGTCGCTAGTTTACAGCTTGACTGCGAAATTTGGACCTTTCGGTCCGACACATCCGTCTTTGGCAAAAAATGGGCCCCATTTCACTCGTTTAAAGTTGAACCGTCTTTTGAAAGTTTCATTCTCCGGTTTGAAGCCGGATGTTGATACCATATAATGACACCTTTAGAATCTACCAACTACATTTTTCAGCTATTCATTATCAACGTGTGACCTACTTACTGACGTTCCCTCGTAGTTACTGCCTGCCATTACGTACACTAACGCTTGGACTTTCTAGTTCAGCCCAATGGCACTGCATTTGCCTAATTGGCACTTTATTTCTGAACAATGTCGCGTTCTTACTTATTCCCCTACAACACATCGTACCTGCAAGATAAAGTAGTCTAAACATAGCTAATTTCTTCAGTCAAGAGTGCAACCTTTACAGATTCTTTTAGCGCACAATTCTATTAATATCCACTTTTCAGGAAGTCTTGGCTTTCATCGTTTCTATGCACGATAATATTATACGATAAGGCTATTTTTTTTTTAACTCGCACGATAGACGAACATAAACCGTACAATGGGGAAAGCAGTGGGCAGGGGAGTGATGGGGCGTGAGCTGGAATCAATTAATCAATCCAAACTGGTGAGCTTCCTGTGATATACAGGTCTTCAGCAAAAGCACGCCATACTGTCATGTCCTGAGCCACGATTTCTAGCTCTGTCCACATTGTTTCTGCTTAATTATGTTTGTCTCTAACTCTCTTCTCATATCCAAACATATATCTTCTGTAACTTCTCATCAAGTATACATATTATATTTTTTACACGATTCGGTTATAGAGCGGAAGAGTCAAGTTCAGACCATCAAGTTGTTTAGTAGTTACATCATTTTTGTTATAGGACGGAAGAATCAAGTCTAGACCATCAAGCTGTTTAGTAGTTATATCATTTTTGTTATAGGACGGAAGAATCAAGTCTAGACCATCAAATTGTTTAGTAGTTATATAATTTTTGTTATAGGACGGAAGAATCAAGTCTAGACCATCAAGTTGTTTAGTAGTTATATCATTTTTGTTGGTGCATGTTGTCTTCCACTCATTGATATGAGAGAGAGAGAGAGAGAGAGGGGGGGGGACAGAGGGAGAGAGAGAGACGGAGGGGGGAATAACCGCACACAGATTGCGAGCCCCTCAATGTAAACTTCGTGACACTGTGGCCAAAAGCCATAAAACATAAACATTCCTTAATATATATCAGTGATTCAAGTCAGGATTTCTAGGAATGTATAACACGAGTGTGTTACAATGTTGCCGTTATCTATTTCCCATAACAAAACAGTCCACATTATTATGTTCATTGACAATAACAAATAGATTATAAGCAAAATATTTGTTATTTATTTAATTTATTATGAATTAGGCACTTACATATGCATTCTTGATCCTTATTTATGTGTGTGTGTGTGTGCAGAAAATATATAATTAAAATGATATAATTTTGTTTAACTAACACCATGTATAAAAAGAACAAAAACTTTACCGGTAAAGTTCCTGGAATGAAAGTAAACAGATAAAAACGACTATGAGGAAGTAGCAGTGCAAAGAGAATTGACGAAAGGCGCTCAACAGTTAAGCTATTTTGATAACATGAACAGACAGATAACACCTTGTCAACAGCAATTCTGGAAGGAAATATGAAGGACAAACGCGTCAAAGATGTAAACAACGCTATAGCTGAGAGGGTAACATTAAACGATTGACAGGGAAATGCCTGACAGATTGTACAAACAAGTTAAGACACAGAAGAAAATGGAGATCTAATACAGCGGACTGTCGCTTTGGGGATCGTGCCTCAATGGGAACCATACACTGAAGAAGATGGAGATCTAATACAGCGGACTGTCGCTTTGGGGATCGTGCCTCAATGGGAACCATACACTGAAGAAGATGGAGATCTAATACAGCGGACTGTCGCTTTGGGGATCGTGCCTCAATGGGAACCATACACTGAAGAAAATGTGACAGCCGAAGCACACTGTGTGGATGGTACCTGACTTGTAGAGCCATGCAAGGCCGTCCAACTGGCCGGGGGAATACCTTTGAAACGTCATATTCTTTGGCTGACTAAATAAGAGAACTTATGTCGTGCCAAGGTTTATAATCAATATATGCTCAAATCAGAGAGATAAAACAAATTCACGATACAAAACACAACAAATCACTGTTGCTAGTGATCCTTCATATAATCTTGCCCTGAATTTCTTTGTGTGGGGCATGGATTGATTATAAACCTTGGTACAACATGAGCTCTGTTATTTAGTCAGCCCAGGAATGTGACGTTTCAAAGGTCAGTGACACTGAAGAAAAGGCGACAAACACGTATATATTATGAGTAACCGGAACATACGATGGCAAATCCGATTCTGGTAATTTCTGGTAATAATTGGGGGAGGAAGGGGGTATTGTTGTTGTGTTTTTTTAGTGGGGAGAGGGGGAAGAGTGTTTTGCTTTCCCCAATAATTTATGTCTGTTTGTACTATTTCTAATTTGTTAACAGATAATATTTCCGTCAGTAATGATCTGTTGTAGAGAGTATTTTATAAAATAATCTCTTCTTGGCAACGATTATCATGTTTACGCTATTTCTAACTCCTGATGTTCATGATTAGCTGTCCATTCTCCTTCAGAACACGCATACTGGCATCTAACTACCTGTTCAATTCATGCGTGGAGGTAGACAGTGACTTTCAGCTAAACAATGTATACTAAAGCCTCGGGCAAAGAACGACGGTGACTTTCAGCTAAACAATGTATACTAAAGCCTCGGGCAAAGATCGACGGTGACTTTCAGCTAAACAACGTATTCTAAAGCCTTGGGCACAGAACGACGGTGACTTTCATCTAAACAACGTATACTAAAGCCTTGGGCACAGAACGACGGTGACTTTCAGCTAAACAACGTATACTAAAGCCTTAGGCACAGAACGACGGTGACTTTCAGCTAAACAACGTATACTAAAGCCTTGGGCACAAGCACTTTACAGATCAGATTAGTATTTTAATCCATTATGGATGCGATCAGACTCCATATTTGACTGGAATCCACACCTGTTAACGATTTGCACTTATGTCTACGGAAACGTGTTGTAATTTTTTCGATTTGGAATATGTTAGTAAGTTTATGTTGTGGTGTTTTTCCTTTCCAGTATCCTGGCATAGTCATGGGCTTTTTGTAATAGTATTTTGGTTACCCTCTGTTGTGTTTCCACGGTCTAGTGCATACGGCTGAGCTTCATGGGACTGGCGTCCGTTGACCAGTTTGCTGGCAGTGCCGCTTTTTTGTGTGGATGAGTGATGTAAGGACTAACTCATCGCCTCGGAATGATTGGGCCCTATCCTGTTAGCAACATGTCCATGACGGTAGATGATGTTGTCGAGAGGTAAGGCACTCACCTCTTAAAGCGATGAACGGATACAGTGGGCGATTGAATCCCGCAGGTTTCAAGCGACTCCTGGTCTCAAGTGAGGTGGGACCAAAGTGCCTGCATCCTTAGTTACCTACAGTCGTCTTGACTGGTCCAATAGGCCACTGGTCCAATAGGCCACTTGTCCAATGGGCCACTGGTCCAATGTAACTCGGGGCCAGAGAGTGAGGATGATGACCAGCGCAGTACTTCCCCACTATAATCTAAAAGCGCTTCAGAAATGTGGAAACACGTCAGAGGGTCAATACACACCACAGCCTTTGTAGTCTTTGGAAAGAAGACCACAAGCAGAAATGACTGGTCTGAGGGTGGGTCCGCCATCCTTGCATCAACCATTACAAATCGCCAATCAACTCACCTGGAGTTTAAGATTTCCCCGAGCATCACGACCTTGGAAGCTTTCAAATGCGCAATGAGTTCAGTTCAGAGACTAGCAAGGAATTGTGCAAATGACTACTGCCTTCGACTCTGTAAGTCCATACAGTCGTTAGTGGACACTGATAACATCAGGGGAATGTACGAGGGCATAAAGAAAGCATTTGGGCCTACAAAAAAGTATACGACACCACTGAAATCTGCGACAGGTGAGATTATGCTGGACAAGGATGTGCAAATGAAGAGATGGGCCGAACACTATTCAGTTTTGTACACCTGTAACAATGTAGTGCCGTACTCTGCTCTCAAAGACATTGAGATTCTGCAGGTATTGCAGGAACTCGACGATGAACCGAGCATACAAGAGTTGGAAAAAGCTATCGAGGGCATGCCAGTTGGAAAGGCACCGGTAGAGATGGCATTCCAGCAGATATCATCAAATGCGGGGGAAACGTACGTCTTCAATACCTGTACGAACATATCGTCAGTGTTTGGATGGAGGGGGTCGTATCCAAGATATGAAAGACGCCAACATAGTCACCCTTTACACACACACACAAAGGAAGACGGAAGAGATTGCAACAATTACAGGGCAATATCGCCCTTCAACACGGTAGAGAAAGTGTATGCTCGTGTCATCCTGAGCAGGCTACGGAAGCTGAGCGACAGGGTGTATCCGGAGTCTCCGTGTGGTTTTCGCGCAGAACGGTCCTCCGTTGGAATGGTCTTTTCACTGAGTCAAATGCAAGAGAAATGCAGAGAACAATACAGACCAGTGTGTCTTGCCTTCATGGACCTCACCAAGACATTTGACCTGGTAAACAGAGAGGGTCTGTTCAAAGTAGTCCAAGGTTGGCTGCCCACCTAAACTGCTGAGCATGATCAGGTCTTTTCATGTTGGCATGAAAGGTACAGTGATGCATGACGGTCAGTAAACTGAGGCCTTCAACATTAACAGCTGAGTCAAACAAGGCTATGTCCTGGCTCTGACTATTCGGCATTTCCTTTGTCATCGTGCTTAAACACGCATTTGGAACAGCCACAGAAGAGGTCTTCCTGCATACTAGGTCAGATGGGAGATTATTCAATCTAACCAAACTGCGAGCAAAAAGTAAGAGAAGGGAGACTGTCATTCAGGATATGTTCTTCTCATACGATGCTGCTCTGGTCGCCCACACGGAAGCCGAATTACAGATCATCATTAATAGGTTGGTAACATCTTGTGATCTGTTTGGACTCACTATCAGCGTACAAAAGACGAAAGTGATGGCCCTGGGTGCAGATCTTCCAGACATTCGAAGTAGTATATCACTTTAACGACCTCGGATCTATCATCACTGACAACCTTTCACTGGACGCAGATCTGCAAAAGCGATTAGGAATGGCCTCATCAGCATTTGCCAGAATTCTCACAGAGAGTGTGTGATAACAACATGCTGACCATCTCCACAAAGGTTGATGTGTATAGATCCTGTGTGATTAGTACCCTGCTCTATGCCAACGAAACATGGACACTCTGTGTACCTAACCTCGAAAAAAAGGCGAAATGCTTTCCATATGCGCTGTCTATGGAGCACACTTGGAATTTCATGGAGCGACTGAGTCGCTAACAACGACGCGATTGGACTGTGCAAAGATTGTCAGTTTAGTTACGATCCTCCGCCAGCACCGCTTGCGGTAGCTTGCTCACGTGTGCAGTATGGAGGATGGGCGAATACAAAAAGATATCCTATACGGAGAGCTGACCACGGGCAAGCGAAACAAAGGTAGACCTTTCCTCCGCTACAAAGATATTTGCAAGTGTGACCTGAAATCGTTGGATATGAACACCTGCAAATGGGAGTTACTTGCCAAAGACAGACCCGACTGGATGCAGGCTTTGTGTGTTGGGTTGCATGCAGGGGAAGACACGATGCATAAAGATGCAGACTCCAGACGTGTGCAGCGAAAACAAGCGCAAAAACTGACTGCCACCTATCTAGCATGAAGTCCATTGTCTCTCAAGACTGACAGGATGTCAATCATAATCCAAATACAGCGCAAATTACATCATCAAGACATAACCGTCTAATGATGTCGTCATCACTTGGGACAGGAAACTTTAGATATATTTCAATGGTCCTAATTCTCTGCTCAAATTATCTGCCCCGATTGTTCAATTTCTATATCATAGAATTATGATGCGTATATATATGATACATACATTTGACAACTCGTATGTTCCATCACTGAGCTAATTGTGTGAATGTTAATGTATGGATAATGTCAACGAAAATAGCTGTAAGCATTCTACGGGAAAATGTATCTATAAATAGGCCAACAAACATGTGAATCTATTATTTCTTTGGGGTTGTTTTTCTATTTCTATTCATTTCAATATCCAACTGGCTTCCAATCCATTTCCACAACCATTTCCACAGGCGTTTTGACGATTTGCCATTTTCGTCTCCGTGCTCTTCAAGCATCTTGTAGTATGTACTGCAAACCTTCGACACCCCCCCCCCACCCCTTTTCTACACGTCCCTGAGCATGGAGTAGACTTTTGAGATTGAAAGAATGCTGAACTTGACCCTATATCTGATGTAAGGAATCAAAGAAAAATCATCCCCTTCCTCCGTGGAGGAGAAGAAGTAAAATTAGACTGCAAGCACTTGCCGACTTCAGGTTATATATAAACATTCACGTGGGCCTCAAAGCGTCGTGGGAAGCTCAAGTCACCGTTCTTGGGCCAAGTGTGTTGTGTTGGTCGTTGTATAGCCGTGTCGAAGGATTTCCTTTATGACATATATTCATCTGTAGATCGGTCTTACTTAAGCCCTATAGCCATATCTTTGCCGTACTCCTGTTGTTATTCTGTCAATGTTGGACTCCCATGGTGAAAGCACATATCTTTGCCGTGCTCATCGGTATATTTTAAAACGGTCCGTGACTACATCGTTCTTATTAAACTGTTATTCAAGAGCTACAGTGCTCACCCTTATCTAGTAGTTCTGTGTGTATTTCGTAGTCCCTACAATTGTCCATTGTTTATTCGCGTCTATTGTATCAAAATCTTTCTCCTCAACAGCATATATTACATTAAAAAGCTTGTTATAGTCTATATTTTTTTAGTGCTTGTCTTAAAGAGAATAAGGTATCAGTACAGGCCATTCCCTTCAGGAATCCAAATTGAGCTATGCTCAGCTAAAGTTCAACAATCGGTCTTATTTTGTGTTCAGGTAATATTGTATCTATTTCTCTTGTGTGAGTTAGCACCGATAAGTCTCTACATTTATTACTTTCCTTTACTGCCTTTTCCATTACAGATTGGTACCGTTTCCGCTTGTTGCCAATAGTCTGGTAGTTGTCTTTCTTTCCATGCTTTTGTAAAGAATCGATCTAGCTATTTCAGTTATGTCTTTCCACAAGGTTGAATTGCTCTTATCGATTTCTAACTGCCAAGAGATTTTTAACGTGCTCGTCACTGAACACGACAGTCCGATCTCACTACCCAGAGAACAGGGGAATTTTTACCAGAAGCTCTAAGTGAAAAAATCGTGGTCTCCACCGTGATTCGAACCGGCGATATCCGACACCCGAGACGGACACCGTACATCAAGACCACTGATTCCCCTTGTTTTCTATGTTCTCCATATTTCTTCTTCCCTTGATTACTCGTTCTATATTTCGTCTTGCTAAATGTTGAGCAATATTATCATCCCGTGTCTTGGACGTCTGCCATGTCTTGTAGTCTATTTTGAGCCTGTATTAACTGTTTAACTTCAGTATTTCATCCAACTGTTCGTTTTCTTCCTTTGCCCCATCCTAACGTTTTTATTCCACATATCTCATTTAGTGAATTCATCAATTCATCATGGCTGCTCTAAAGTTACAGTTTGTGTGACTTTAGTTTCTCTACTTAGTATCTCAAAATGCGTTATCATTTCATTGAATAG
This sequence comes from Ariolimax columbianus, assembly GCA_036924085.1. Taxonomy (NCBI): domain Eukaryota; kingdom Metazoa; phylum Mollusca; class Gastropoda; order Stylommatophora; family Arionidae; genus Ariolimax; species Ariolimax columbianus. Next base: position 59,345,233 of record JAVGWX010000018.1, read on the forward strand.
TTCATTCAATGGTAGCTTCATATTCTAATTTTGTGTACATTTCTGATGATTGTTGGCTATTCTCTTTTCTGACTTTTCCTGTACGATGCTGTTTTTGCCATTACTGCTGGCTGATGGTCAGGTATATGTAGATGTTGGGGGTACTTTGGACTTGTATATTTCTTCTTTGTTTTTGTCTTGTTAACATGTCATCAATTTGTGATATCACATCTGGGTTGTTCAACGTATACCAAGTTATCATATGACGTTTTCATTGAGGAATATGATGTATCTTATTGTTATACTCTTTTCAGCACATACATTTATAAGCTCTTCTCTGTTGCTTTCCGTTCTTAAGAGGAGTCACTGAAAATTCCTAATTTTTATTTCCCGTTAAAATCGCACATTACGACCAGGTCATCCTTCTTTCTTGTCTTTAACATATGAGAGACACTGAATGAAGATAACATACGAGAGACACTGAATGAAGATAACATACGAGAGACACTGAATGAAGATAACATACGAGGGACACTGAATGAAGATAACATACGAGAGACACTGAATGAAGATAACATACGAGGGACACTGAATGAAGATAACATACGAGAGACACTGAATGAAGATAACATACGAGAGACACTGAATGAAGATAACATACGAGAGACACTGAATGAAGATAACATACGAGAGACACTGAATGAAGATAACATACGAGAGACACTGAATGAAGATAACATACGAGAGACACTGAATGAAGATAACATACGAGGGACACTGAATGAAGATAACATACGAGAGACACTGAATGAAGATAACATACGAGGGACACTGAATGAAGATAACATACGAGAGACACTGAATGAAGATAACATACGAGAGACACTGAATGAAGATAACATACGAGAGACACTGAATGAAGATTACATACGAGAGACACTGAATGAAGATAACATACGAGAGACACTGAATGAAGATAACATTCGAGACACACTGAATGAAGATAACATACGAGAGACACTGAATGAAGATAACATACGAGAGACACTGAATGAAGATAACATACGAGAGACACTGAATGAAGATAACATACGAGAGACACTGAATGAAGATAACATACGAGACACTGAATGAAGATAACATACGAGGGACACTGAATGAAGATAACATAAGAGGGACACTGAATGAAGATAACATACGAGGGACACTGAATGAAGATAACACACGAGAGACACTGAATGAAGATACCATACGAGAGACACTGAATGAAGATAACATACGAGAGACACTGAATGAAGATAACATACGAGAGACACTGAATGAAGATAACATACAAGACACACTGAATGAAGATAACATACGAGAGACACTGAATGAAGATAACATACGAGAGACACTGAATGAAGATAACATACGAGAGACACTGAATGAAGATAACATATGAGAGACACTGAATGAAGATAACATACGAGGGACACTGAATGAAGATAACATACGAGAGACACTGAATGAAGATAACATACGAGAGACACTGAATGAAGATAACATACGAGAGACACTGAATGAAGATAACATACGAGAGACTCTGAATGAAGATAACATACGAGGGACACTGAATGAAGATAACATACGAGAGACACTGAATGAAGATAACATACGAGAGACACTGAATGAAGATAACATACGAGAGACACTGAATGAAGATAACATACGAGAGACACTGAATGAAGATAACATACGAGAGACACTGAATGAAGATAACATACGAGGGACACTGAATGAAGATAACATACGAGAGACACTGAATGAAGATAACATACGAGAGACACTGAATGAAGATACCATACGAGAGACACTGAATGAAGATAACATACGAGAGACACTGAATGAAGATAACATACGAGAGACACTGAATGAAGATAACATTCGAGACACACTGAATGAAGATAACATACGAGAGACACTGAATGAAGATAACATACGAGAGACACCGAATGAAGATAACATACGAGAGACACTGAATGAAGATAACATACGAGAGACACTGAATGAAGATAACATACGAGACACTGAATGAAGATAACATACGAGGGACACTGAATGAAGATAACATAAGAGGGACACTGAATGAAGATAACATACGAGGGACACCGAATGAAGATAACACACGAGAGACACTGAATGAAGATAACATACGAGAGACACTGAATGAAGATAACACACGAGAGACACTGAATGAAGATAACATACGAGAGACACTGAATGAAGATAACATACGAGAGACACTGAATGAAGATAACATACGAGAGACACTGAATGAAGATAACATACGAGACACACTGAATGAAGATAACATACGAGAGACACTGAATGAAGATAACATACGAGAGACACTGAATGAAGATAACATACGAGAGACACTGAATGAAGATAACATACGAGAGACACTGAATGAAGATAACATACGAGAGACACTGAATGAAGATAACATACGAGAGACACTGAATGAAGATAACATACGATAGACACTGAATGAAGATAACATACGAGAGACACTGAATGAAGATAACATACGAGAGACACTGAATGAAGATAACATACGAGAGACACTGAATGAAGATAACATACGAGAGACACTGAATGAAGATAACATACGAGACACACTGAATGAAGATAACATACGAGACACACTGAATGAAGATAACATACGAGAGACACTGAATGAAGATAACATACGAGACACACTGAATGAAGATAACATACGAGAGACACTGAATGAAGATAACATACGAGATACACTGAATGAAGAATCTTCTGTCTTCCTCGTTTTTGTAATTGAATGGCGCGTAACCCTGGGCCATTCTTATTGTTGTTCTGCCTTCAGCTGTATGTAGGTGTTTTAGTCTATCACTGACGTATTCTGTTTTTAAAATGAACTTTTCCTTCTCTGGATGTACAAGAAAAACCTACACCATGTTTGAATCCACACCAACACAGTTTCCATGGGTCTCTTTGATGCTCTCTCTTTCTCTCTCTCTCACTCTCTCTCTCTCTCTCTCTCTCTCTCTCTCTCTCTCTCTCTCTCTCTCTCTCTCTCTCTCTCTCTCTCTGTTTTCTTACATGTGCTAGTCCTATATTTGTTATCTTTGTTTGCTCATAAATTCTAGTAGCTCCAGTTCATTTTATATTAACTTGATTTTGTGAAGCTCTTGGTCCATTAATTTGACTTCATGAAGCCCTTGGTCCATTAACTTGACTGCATGACATTCTTGGTCCATTTACTTGACTTCATGACATCGTTGGTCCATTAACTTGACTTCACGACACCCTTGGTCCATTAACTTGACTTCATGATGCCCTTGGTCCACCAACATTACTTCTTAGCTTAACTTTTTTATACTGGTTTAGAAGACTCTGCAGAGTCTGTATACAACCAGTTTCTTTTACATTTCATTTCTCTAAAAGTTATGTGCATCGAATCTATTCTTAAATGCATTAAAAGTCTCTGCCTCCACTACTTCCTGTGGCAATGCATTCCAAGCATTCACCACTCTCTTGACTAAAAAAATATTTCCTAATATCTAATCTGGAACTTTGTTTACTTAATTTGTAGCTATGCCCTCCTTTTTATAGGTGGTTGTATTTTGGAAAAAAAAACTTGTTATAGCCTAATTTATCCGTTCCATTGATTATCTTTTAAATCTGCCCTACTCTGTCCACGACAAATAAAAACATAGTCTGTACACTACATAGTGACTGCATAATGACAGTATTTATTCTAAATCCCTATACAAATCCAACAGTGTATCTCAGAAATGGAAATAATAATGTCATGATAGTCGTATTTAGATAGCTATGGTAGAATGACAGATGTTTACACAACGGAAAAATGCTAATGATTAAACCAATTGGTTGTAGAGTAGATTTACATAGATAAAATAAGCTTTACATAGATAAAGTAACTGAAATACTACGCTTTTCGAAAAAAGTATTTTATTTAGTGTGCATACAAGTTTTACTGTCTTCATCCATATTGTTTTCATGTGGACCTTGGTCCATTAACTTGATTTCATGATGCACTTGGTCCCTCAACTTTACTTCAAGAAACCCATGGTCCCTCAACTTGACTTCATAAATGTCTTGGTCTATTAACTTGACTTCAAGCAGCCCTAAGACCATTACCTTGACTTCATTTCAGTCCTAGATACATAAACTTTACTGCATGTCACACTGTTTCTATTAACTTGACTTCATGAAGCCCTTGGTCCTTCAACTTTACTGCATGCCACACTATGTCCATTAACTTGATTTCATGAAGCTCTTGGTCCATTAACGACTTCATGAAGCTCTTGGTCATTAACTTGACTTCATAAAAGCCTTGGTGTATTAACTTAACTTCATGTAGCCATATCCCCATTAACTTGACTTCATGAAGCTCTTTGTCCCTCAACTTTACTTCATATCACACTTGATCCATTAACTTGACATCATAATTGAGCTTAATTTCTTTATACTGGCTTAGAAAACTGTGTATAACCAGTTACTCCACTTGATCTAAAAATAACTATGTATATCAGTTCTATTTTTTAATACATTAACTGACCCTGCCCTGTCCCCACTATTTCCTGCAGCAATGCATTCCAAACATTCACCAATTTTTGACCAAAAATATATTTCTTAATATCTAATCTGGACCTATCTTTAATTAATTTGTAGATGTGGCCTCTTGTTCTTGTAGTCGGCTGTACTTTGAAAAACTTGCTATAGTCCAAATTATCCTTGCCTTTGATTATCTTATCAGCCTGTATTAAATCACCTCAAATTATTCTCTTTTCTGGACACTTTATGTTGGTTTTTCTGAGTCCTTTCTCAAAACTATTTCCGGAGTCCCACTATCAGTTTTGTTCCTCTTCTTTGTATCCTTTCCAACATATTTATATCCCCTCTACGATAAGGACTCTACAATGGAACAAAGAACTCCAATCTAGGCTTAACATGCAGTCAAAATTCCATTAACTTGACTTCATGAAGCCTGTGGTCCCTCAACTTGATTTCATTAGCTCCCAGTTTGAATTTGCAATCCCAGATCTTGTTGTTATCCCATAGCTGCTGAGCAAGCCTGCTCTAGACAGCCCAATACCAATCTTATAGATACAGGTCTTCTTTAGTTGTGGCACTGCTCCTTACAGTGTGTTGGCAAATGTCCAAAGTGCTTGTAAGAATATTTTCTTCAGGGCCACACGCGCCTTGCACTCAATGAGTAGATGTTGAATAGTTTCATCAGGATGAGAGCATATGCTGGTCAGGTGCTGGGGATTGATGCGGTTTAAGTGGCTATTGAATCTGGTATGTCCTGTTCGGAACTGAAAGAGGAGACTTTGATCTCTTCTATGATGGCAGTGTCGACAGCCTCAGGATGACCGCTGCTTTTTTCGAAAAAATACAGGTTGACGTCTGACAGCGCACGAAGAAGAAGATCTCTTCTATGAAGGTTATTTACGTCATGGTTATTTTTGGCTGTGACATTTCGCTAAATACACTGCGACCTGTTGTTCTGATTGCCCACCTGTTCATCCAGATTTCTCGAGTATTATTCTTAATAATTCGTTTTACTGTGTGGTTACTATGGGAGCTGATAACTCACACTTGTTCCTGTCTTAGATTTCTCTTCTTGCTAACATGAACAAAGCCAAGCAAACGTTCTTTTCTAGCTGGTTACTTGTTACCTTCACAATTGTTGTGACAGTCTCTGCCAGTTTACTTTGTAGTGTCCCTGATCCTGCACCAACTGAACTGGAACTGCTAGTAAAACCCTTATCTGTTCTATTAACACCTACTACAATTACGAGCCTGTGACTGACAGAGCTGTTAGAACACTAGCTTTTGACAACATAGGTAACAACAGATTCCCTGACTGGTAGCAAAACACTTTAGTCTACCCAGCAGTATATGTGTACTGATGTACTGTTAGAGAAGACAAAGTAGCAAGAAAAGGAATTTGTCCCCCCTCTCCCCCCCCCCCCCCCCCAATCCTACATAGGTTAATGAAGTCTTAAACACTCCACTCTTCTTAACAGTGTCTAACATGAGGTAATCTGTACACTGTTTTACCACAAACACTTCAAAGATAAACTCATGTCCCTGATACAAACAGCTGGAACTAACTTACCAGATCCTGATTCAATACAATGAACTGTAAAGGTTAATAAATGTAACTGTGTCATCTTGTCACACTGAAAATGGATTTCTTTGGTAAGGAAGTTTAACATATAAGACATAGGTGTTTTTATGAGAAGGAAAGTTGTACATCTTATGTCAGAAAATGTTTTTTATTTTTAGGTTGTAGTTTTAAGGGGATAAAGCAAACTGGCTTTTTGGGACAGGAAAGAACATAACAAGTAACCCATAGCATTAGTGCCGTAGGGGTGTGAGGTGTTAGTGATCTCACATTTCAAAGACTCGGCTATATGTGGGCAGTAGCCATATTCTCTCCCTCACCGCTTTTACTTACCGGACTGAACCAGTACCCATGTAAGGCTGGGTCGACCCGGCCGTTGCGGTCTGAAAAAACATTTCCGCCTCAATTGGGGAATGAACCCAGGATCACTCACATGCGAAGCCAGCTTGCTAATCACTGCACTATGCGACACCCTAAAAGAACATATAATTCCTCATTTCTAGGTACAGGAAAGAGGTATTTAAGGGAAGGGGTTTACTGAGTTTTGGGGAAGGGGTTAGGAGGTTTTTGGAGAAGGGGTAATAGAGTTTTGGGTAAAGGAAATTGGACTTTGGTGTTAAGAGTTCTACTGTAAAGGCAATGGGATTTTGTGGTGAATGAAATTTAACTCTGGGGTAAATGGTTTTTTGAAAAAGAAACAGTTTTAGGCATTTTTGCTTTAAGGGAAATTAGATTTTTGGGATAAAGAATTCTGGAGTGTAGGAAATTGGACGTTGGTAGAAAGTGGTGTTGTGTAAACAAATACAAGGTTTTGATGTAGAATGTCATGTAAATTCAATGGGTTTTGGGGTAAATGAAATTTTGTTTTGTGGTAAAGGGTTTTTGGATAAGATCAGTGTTTCACCTTCCTTATGACTAACATAGTATGATCACCGGTCGGTAGTCTGCTCTTCCCAAATGGTGGTTATAAACAACTACAACTCATGACTAACAATAGATGGCATTGTTAAACAATTCAAAGTACAGATTAACAATTCATGATAACGAAAAACTACTCATTACAATGACATTCAACTCATGAGAATGATAAATAGTCCAATGCACTGATAGACAATTCATGGAAGTGATTGAATACTCAGGACAATGATAGAAAATGGATGACATTGTTTCACAACTTAAAGCACAGATATACAACTGATGACAATGATATACAACTCACGACAATGATATGCAGCTCAAACCATGGACACTCAATTCATGGTAATGATATACTACTCATGACAATGATATACAACTTATGACAATGACATACAACCCAAAACAATAATATACAACTCACTGTTTGACAATCCATTGTATCATATACAACTCATGCTAATGATACACAACTTTAACAAAGACACAACTAATGACAGCTAATGACATACAACTCCTAGCATGAATAGAGACAACTCATAACAATGGCATACAACTCATAACAATGCCAAACTTTTCAAGGCGATTAAAGACAATGACAGACAACTCATGATAATGATACCTAACTCGTGAGAGACAACTCATGACAATGATAGACAATTCATGACATTAATTGATTACTCATCACAGATAACTAACAATACATTCACAACTCATGTTATTCAAGTCAATGATAGACAATTTCTGAAAATGAAAGACAACTTGTGTCAATGGGTGCCAAACAAGCCTTAAAAAAAGATGTCTTATGTTACATAAGCAACAACAAATAACAAAATACTGCTGTTGTCAAATGAAGGCCCATTCATGCTGACTCAAACAGCAGCTGTCAAGATTATGCAGACTTGAACAGACAATCACTCATAGAAACCAACTTCAATATACAACTGCCAAGATTATGCATAATTGATCAGACAATCACCCATAGAAACCAACTATAATATACAACTGCCAAGATTATGAAGACTTAAACAGATATCAGCCCATACAGACCACCTACAGTATAGTCAAGTCTTTCCATTTATAGATCCCATAGGGCCCTTACTTGGGAGGAAGGAATATGTATACTGTAGCCACCCCCCACCCCCAGCATGCCATGAAAGACAACTAAAGGGAGTTGTGAATTGAATTCAATTAGCAACATCATCATGTAAAACAACTTGCTACAGAAGGCACTACAGCAAGAGCACATACAGTCCTTTGGTGCAGGTTCCTTGTGCGAGGTCATCTAGGCTACAGTGGTAACCCTATGCTATGCTTCAGAAGGAGCTAAATGGAGAGAAGGAAAAGGATGAAGAATAACCACTGATTTTCTAGGATTCGAAGCAACAACAAACTAACATGAAGTTAGACGCAAAGTAAGAATTTTTTAGAAAAGAAATCGTTATTATATTAATATTTAACATTCTTAGTAAGGAATATTATTATTATATGATGATTATAACGTAATTGAGAAGTCGTTGGAGCTTCTGTGAGTATGGCAATAAATTGCCCGTACTGATTGCGTAACCACAATTGGTGTAATCTGTTTACGATGACAAACGTTCTTGACAAAGACAGAGGAGTAGCAGTAACAGAATCGAGGTAACTAGATTATCAGATAGCAATATGGAAATATTATTCAATAAAATATTAGTTATTTTATTACTAAGTTGTTACTTTATTTTTACGATACTAGTTAACTAATACTATACTATTACTAGTTACTAGTAGTAGTATTATAGTATAGTATAGTATACTCAATACTGAAATGAAGACAGCTTCGGACGATATTATCAAATGCTGAAATGGAGAGACATTATCAGTTAACCTTACAACCAGTCTCAGGACTGTTCAACCAGATGATGATGATGAAAATATTACCGATGTAGAGATAACGCTACGTCGATACGCTCTCATGCTGTGATGTGACTCTAGAGAGAGTGAGAGTCTGCTTGTCTACGTTTTCAGTAGTATGAGAAAGAAGAGCGCATATGATGGAGATTACAATGAGAAAATTTCTTAGCAATAACGCACGAACACATAAATACCTTTCGTGGAGGTGGCTGCATTATACAGGATACAAACGATGAGAAATGACCAGGTAATCACGTGAAACTGTTCATCGGTACTACCACAACATCAGTTATCCGCCATGTTGTCCGAGATGTCAGAGTGTTCTGTTTACCTCCCACCGATCACTGCAGGCACTTTCAGGGGAGATCACCCACAATATTCATGCTCACACTATACAGATGATGGGCTGTCGAACTTGCGGGTCTTTGAAGTGTCGGTTCAAACCCTTTACGTGGGCAGCGTTGCAAAGTGGTTAGTGCCACGGCTCACAAACCAAATTTTCATGTCTTCAGATTAATTTGCCAAGTGAACCATTTTTTGTAATGAGTTCACAAGTTTCTATGCACTGAGCTGTTAAAGGCAAAACGCAATACGACACACTCAACTTAAAGAAGCAATGCGAACGAAAAATGCATTTCACGTTGTTTGTTTTGTGAGTGCGTATGTATGTGTGTGTGTGGCTTGTGTGTGGTCTCTGTGTGGTGTGTTTATTTTAATAAATGTCAGAAAATAACGTCAGCGCCAAGAAACGATGCATCCTCAATCATGATCGTGTCACTACATATGGGATTAATAATCAATTACTTCCAATACCATCTATCGTTTTAATTTTTTTAACATTGGATATGAAGCATCGCAATTCTTGTCACGCAGCACACATCCATCCGTGTCACAACAGCATCATTGTCCTGCCATTCAAGATCTTTAATCTGCCTCCCTCGACTACTCTTGCCCTCGGCATTTCCTGCTTTGACAAGGTTTTCCCAGACGTCTTTTAGAATTATGTATCAAATAAACATTAGTAGTGTTCTTCTTACTTACTTGCCAAAAAAATATATAGGAGTGGTAATGCCCAGCTGGGAAGGAATCAAAGAAGAGATAACCGTACGAAGAGCAGCTGGTAGATTTTTCCATGCACTAAACAGAGAAAAAGAGAAATAGACAGAAAAATAAAGATGGATGTATATTTGCCTGTCCTGAAATATGGATGTGAGTCATGGGCAATGACCATAGCTCAAGAAAGGCAACTTTAAACTTCTGAAATGAAGTATCTAAGAGAAGTGGTTCATGTGGCAAGTGGGACAAGATCCGTAACCAGACAAAACGTAACAATAACCCCTGCAGACGCGAGTGGAGCAGTTCCCACTGCAGTGGTTTAGCCATGTCTGTAGAATGGAAAAAGATTTGATACCAAGGCGGTCATAGCAGACAAAAAGTTAAAGACACAGACCCCCCATGACATCCCACAGTACGTTGGAAAGACAAAATACGACAGTCCCTAAGTGATTTGGGAGAGAGGCCGGGGGGGGGGGGAGGCCTGGATTGGAACGAGGCCAAGAGAAAGACAGAGGATAGAACATTGTGGCTTTCTCTCTCGCAAGCCTCTACTAAACCTCACGGTAGAAGAGCAGCGCCTAAGTAAGTAAATGTTCTTCATAAAGCAGCATTAATTGCAAAGACATTCACATTAGACAACAGAAAAGAAAGTGCGAAGTAATAGGCAAACAGGATCTCCGTAATCCAGGGTAGAATTCGCTAGAGACGAAGTTGGACCAGCAGAAGTGTAACTGTCGCTTAAGAGCGGGTTATCGAGTAACCAAGAAGGTAATTCTCAATAGTTGGTACATATTTGTGTTCTAGGAAACATGCAGATTCATAAGCACAGCCGGCTACAAGAACAAGAAAGCACAGTTACACATTATTTAAAGAAAGTCCCAGATTAGATATTAGGAAATATTTTTTTTTAGTCGAGAGTACTGAATGCTTGAAATGCATTACCACAGGAAATAGTGGAGGCAGGGTCAGTTAATGTATTAAAGAATGGATTGGATGCACACATTTATTTTTAGATCAAGTGAAGCAGAGTCTTCTAAACCAGTATAAAGAAAATAAGTTTAGTTAAGTCTTCTGATACAGTAAATAATGTTAAGTATCTAACCTTTATTATCACCATGTCATATGCATATGGTTTTGTTGAATGCCCATGAGTAAGATTACTTTTTTGTGGAGCATAAAAGGGCGTTAAATGGCGGGCTGCAGTAACTTTCCTCACATTCAGAGCATGCTTATGAAGGTGACCGGGGTCCTCCAGACGGTTGTGCTATGTTTGGCTTCTTCTGCGTGTCGTTCACTACTTCGTGGATTACGTCGATCCCCACCCTGCTGCCATGAGAACAATCCGTTTCCAGGGAGACCTACGCCTAAGTGAGGTAGGAGTCTTGACCAGTATATTTTATCTTACCCTGACTAGCAAATCCGATCAGCAGGCTTTGTCTGAGCAGACGTTAGTCCCATAAGATGCCTAAATATCAAGGACGCCTTGGGCCAGGGATAATTGCTTTGCCTTTAGTTCGAACCGCGAGTTTGAAATCCAACACTAAACGGCCAGCTTGTATAAAATTAGTTACCTTCAGTAGCACACTTTTGTCAGAAATTAATTGTGCTAAAATATTTCGTTGAAGAGTTGAAGCCTGCAAAATCATCAAATTATCAAAACCAAATAAAACACATGCATTTGTAACGCATCCTGCAAGCAATCCAGTCTCTCTCAAATTATAAAATTAAAAAAATTATTTCTATAAACCAGTTATTGACAATGAAAGCGTAAAACAAAGACAAAAATACGTCTTATATATGAATTTTATTTCTTTTCTGTTATTAGTAAACAACAATATTTCAAAAATAAAATAATATACAAAAATACAAAAATATTTAAAACAATGCATAAATTTATCTCGCGCGTGTGTGTGTTTGTCTGTGTGTGTGTATGTGTGTGTGTGCGTGTATATATATAATAAATTACTAGTTTAACAAATTCTTGCAAACATAATAACGTTACTCAATCATCAATTACCTTGTAAACCACAGAGGAGCACAGGACCAACACATACTCTACAAATATCCCCACTATGTGTGGGCTTTCCAACTCAGCCCACGTAATCCATGTGTCCCGAATGTCCGATGCGAGCACCCGTTTCTACGTGGTGTCTAAGTCTGTTTCTCGCCTAATTGCCGTAGGGTACCCAGAACACAGACTGCGTGCTATGCTATTAGCAGGCTACCTCCACAATGTGTCCTACATATGTCGTGCTCGACTGGTGATTGGCCAGTTCTGTTTAGCAGTTTTGCGTTTGGAGTTATAATATACCATCCCAGCGTCTCTGTCCAAAGCAACAAGACATTAAGGATAGTCGGCACTTTTTTCTCATGGCTTTGGTTGTATGCTATGTCTCGGAGCCATCTATCTATCTATCTTCAGTCCACTTATGTCGTTAGACATCGTGGGGAGGTGTGACCTCCTTTGTTTCCCTTTTTTTTGGCAGGTAAATTTCCGCTGGTGACTTGCCAGGTTAATCCCAGCATCTGTTAGGCCCTGGAATATACGATCGCCAATGCTTGGGACGGGTTGTGGTGGAAGCGTAGATTAGAGAATGGTAGACCCGCAGCATGTCAGGAGTCAGCTATGCTGCTCCGCTAACCATATAACCAAGACCTGATGATATAGCCACACAGTCCCCTTTTCGCGACACATTCTCTGTGTAGATTTTTATTTATCTTTTGAAGCCTGCCCGAGAAGCGGCAGTCACGCCTACTCTTTTTGATTTCCAACTGCTAAGGTATTTTTAACGTTCAAAACACAAGGGTGTCTGATCTCACTACTCGGAGATCAGGTGAAATATTTACTGGATGATCCATGTGCAAAATCCCGGTGTCTCCACCGGGATTTGAACCCGTGACTTCCAGAACCCGAGGCGAACATCTTGCCTCCAGACCACTGGGTCAATAAATTAATAAATCAATTAATCAGTCAAGCCCCTTCAACTTCATGCGAAGCAAAGGTCATTAACAAATCTCCCCCCCCCCCCCGGCTGAGAATAGAATACATGTTTCCCCGACTCGCCAATGATTTTGGTATCACTGGACAATATGTATTTGCCTTTTTTTCTGGGCCGTTTTGTAAAAAATGTCAAAGACCAACCTGGACCCTATCGTCTTCTATTCAATAAGTGCTTCGTTAATCTTGTGAACAAGTATGTGGGTCACTCCTTCGCTAGGGCCTACTTCTTCATCAATACGGCGAACGGACAGCATCATTGTATCTCTGCAATCGGGTCTTCTAACAAACTCAAATATACCTTTAGCCCCTCGCCTTTGTCTGGTGATTGAAAATAAATAATACCTTAGAGGATAGGTGGCAATCATTCTGGGACACCCCCCTCCCCCCCCCCGTCCTTACCCCCTCCTCCCACCCCACCCCCCTCCAATCCACTTAATTTGGTCTAGGTAGCACGCCTACGAAATTTGCGTACATAATTATTCACACGGTGCTCTCTGGCACATACAATATGTACACTCTTACATCCAAAGTGCCAACTTGTTAGAAATCCATAAATAAATAAATAGGCTTAGAACAATACGACTGCTGGACCAGAAACCATCATGGCCTAGCATAGCCCTGCCAGTGCTGAACCGTTACATCGATAACATAGTATAGATTTTCATTCACTAAAAATAGAAATTAACTTGCTCAAAAAGAAAACCATCCTACTATGACTAAAAAGCTCATGGATAAATAAGGTGTTCCATATTATATAGTAGTGTCCTCTTCTCTCTCTGTCTGTCTCTCTCTCTCTATCTATCTATCTATCTATCTATCTATCTATCTGTTCATATATATATATATATATATATATACATACACATATGCGCACACATACATACATACATACATAAATATTTAAATACATATATACATACATACATACATACATACATACATACATAACTACTGATGGACAGACAGACAGGTAGATAGATAGATAGATAGATAGATAGATAGATAGATAGATAGATAGATAGATAGATAGATAGATAGATAGATAGATAGATAGATAGATAGATAGATAGATAGATAGATAGATAGATAGATAGATAGATAGATAGATAGATAGATAGATAGATAGATAGATAGATAGATAGATAGATAGATAGATAGATAGATAGATAGATAGATAGATAGATAGATAGATAGATAGATAGATATATAGATAGATAGATAGATAGATAGATAGATAGATAGATAGATAGATAGATAGATAGATAGATAGATAGATAGATAGATAGATAGATAGATCAGCAAGCTGTAAACTTAATAATCTTCTAAACATTAATGGCGTACGATATTATTTGTTGATTCTGTGTAAATCTATATCAATCATACGCATGTGTTTGCTATATTCAGTAGTAAAGCTACCAAAATCTGAGGTATAAGTGACATAAAGAAGTGCTCTGTATCTGTCCAGGAGTGGAAGCGAGTAGTCTATTAAAAACCACTTTCACTTGATTATATTACGATCTCGTGGAACCACTAGAGTAGTTACGCCTTGCTGGAAAAGTATGGACTGTAACAAATCCATATTTTGTGAAGGTATCAATGGAGGAATATTGAAAATAGCTTGCACAGAGAACTTATTAAATAGAGACATGTCGCAACAGCTAGGTATAGAAGAAAACTGGTTTAAAAATAACATCACATGGAAAAGCAGAGGTTATTCTGATCTACATCCTGCTAGTTGGACCTGTTCAGGGCTTTGTAGTGGGAGATTGAGAACGAAGAAAAAGAAGAAGAAGAAGAAGAAGAAAAAGAAGAAGAAGAAGAAGAAGAAGAAAAAAGATCATTTGAAAAGACACATACGCTTGGACAGGCAGAAAGAGGACGAGGTTGTCCCAGAAGAAGATGGTATCAGTACATTGTTGACAGTTAGAAGATGTCAGTGTGTGAAGCGGGTTGTCTTGCCTGAAATCCAGATGTGTTAAGAATAGCTTAACCGCAGTTACTCTTTCACAAACGCACATACACACATAAGCAATAAACGGACACAAACGTAGATGCACACACTCTGTCGCGTCATAAACAAAAGACAGATAACTCTGTCCACAATACGTGATCTCCAGTCGCAAATATTTCGCACAATTCAAGATTTCAAGATAACCGGTAGTCCTTTACCCGGGCCCCAGGTGGCACGAAATAAAGGTATACATGCAACTATTTCTGGACCTTGGGGTTACGAGATCCACTATACGTTATCGCCATGTAGCCTCACGAGTAGTTCCATTCCATCGCTACATGGCACAGTAGAACATAGCCTGTTGATGCTAAAGTGGTGACCAGCATCATGGGAAATCCAATCCTGAAAGGTAGGAAATGAAGAAAGTGACATTCATTGTGTTTGTGTGTGAAACAACACATCGATCTTAATCATTCACATTATATGACAGAATATTGTCAGTAAATTCACATCTATTGTAGTAAATCAGTGAAGGCTGGCATACACTGTGATCCAGTAAAGGACGGCGTGGTCTAGTGATTAAGTGACACGGCTCCCCAATCACAGCACCGGCCGTTCCCCTGGGAAAGCAAACCCTTTGAAAATCCAGGACGACGCAGACTCTTATATAAAATGCATGCCAAAGTGGGATGCACTGGGCCGACAGGCGCAAAATAAAAACACAGTGTGACGCATACCGCATTGGGGAATAGAGAAATAAGGCGAACGCAACACACACACAAAAACAAAAACAAAACAACAAAAAACTGTAACTATTCTACAGCAAAGTAAGATAAATATAATGAACTGACATTTAACTGCCTTTGCTTAATGACCTGATATGCACTCCATCGCTGAATGACCTGCTATGTATCTGTCAATCACTTAATATTGAATCATTAACATGTCAATAATTCACTGTCTTGGCACGTATCGAAATAACAGGGAAAGATCTTTGCATTTCTGCTAAAAATGGGAACATTTGATCTTGTCATTTAGCTACAGTTCTACCCCGATTTACGAACACTCGCTTTTGAGCGCCTGCTCTTACGAGCGTCTACAGTTTTAACCGGAACTCGTGCATGCAACAGCCAGTTTGCTCATGCGATTATTGTGTATCATATCTCCTGGAGTAGAAGGTAGACGTATCTTTTGCAGTTTTGGACACGGGCAGGGAATGGTCGCCTTGCCAGGTTTCAACTTCTCCACCCCCGTGATCGAGTTTACCATAATCCCAGCTCTGGGAGTGGCTACTTGCCTCCAACTGCTATAAAGTTGTTGGCTGGTAGCTCTATAAAGCTGAGACCCTGAAGTTTGTTTTTTGGACAATAATAGTTCAGAACTTCTAACTTCTTCTTGTCTAATTTGACTGGAGTAGCTGATCATCAGCTCCATCTTTTCATGAGCCCGAATGTTATTTTTTTCATGGGTGGATATTCTTTCTTCCCGTCAGTCTTGTATGTTGAATCCGAAGCTACACAAAAAACCATGCCTATTACAAGTTGAACAGAAGAGAGCAGGTCGTGGTCTTCAGACTTCGCACTGGCCACAACAGACTGAGGTACCACCTATTCAACAAATTGAAGATATGTGGCACTGACGAATGCTCGTGTGGCACAGGTAAAATGACCGCTGAACATTTGCTGCAAAACTGCCCGACATACGAGGACCAAAGAGAGCAGATGTGGCCATCACCAGTGGCGACACTAGACAAGCTCTATGGCAGTATCGACAGCCTCAGGATGACCGCTGCTTTTTTCGAAAATAAAAAGTTCGACGTCTGACAGCGTAAGAAGAAGAAGAAGAAGAAGAAGAAGAATCCGAAGCATCTGTTTGGACGTTCTACATTTTAATGTTTGATTTGCTTATATTTCTCAAACAGGATGTTTTCCAAAACCATCTTCTTACACTCTACCCAGCCTTCCTGCATTCCAGTGCAGTAAAACAATTGCAAGTGTCTCCACCAAATGTTCTCCTTCTGTGTTTCGGGGGTCAGTAGCTCTCCTCTACTGTCTCCTGCCTTAGCATGGAGGCCAAGACGGTCGCCCAGTAACCGAGAGCGGACTCTATCGAGGCTCAGGCCTTGTGCAGCATCTGCCTGGTCAAAATTCACAGGTCGTGCACTATAATGGGATTAATTTAACGGATGACTCATACAAACATAGGCAGAGTTGCGGGACACTGTTGCTTGAGTTGCATTTTCCGGCTCAGTATCGCTGCCTTTAGCACCTCAACCCGCGGAGAGTGGGTTTATCCCTATCATGAACGGCGTGTCTCATGCAGCTTCCCGCTAGAATTGAAACCTTGACCTTCAGCTGGATTACTGGTAAGAGCATGGTCCATCACTCTTGTTGATAAGGTAGGTTTGCGCATGAGAGACTGAGAGACATTGTGAATCGTGTATTGCGCATCATGTCACAGTAAAACACCAGCATTGACTGCAGAACCGGTATCAAGCTTAAGTCTGTCTCCATTTTACCTAATCCACTCACCAACTCTATTAAAAACCACAATAATAGCACTTACTTAAAGAATTGCCAGAATGAGAAGCCATATCCATGTTGCTCTGCAATACCAGCACATACGACATTACAAGAGGCTCCTATTAGAGTTCCATTTCCTGTAGAAAGACAAACATTATTTGGACTTTAATCTGGCTATTAATTGACCAATTCAATCTTCATCACGTCGTTCAATCGCCAGTATCCACTTTTGTTACAGTTCTCAGCCTATTCCACATCACAGAGGACCATGAAACTCATTCAAACTCGTCGCGCCCATGTCATCTTCTCGCACCAGGTTCTTTTGTAATTTACTTACGATCAAGTGTGCAGACAATTAAATCATTGTCCTGTTATGTTGTTTGCATGGTGGAGGTCCTGCATCCTTTGAGATATTCAGGGAAGAATTAGTGAAGGCATTTCCTGACCTTAATCCTTATGTGTACAGCTTTTGCACGAGACCTCCAAGCTTGTCGTCAGTCTCGGGTAGGACTTGGATCCCTGATCGGGGATGAAGATGCTGAGCAGCGCATGAGCTGCAGTGGTCAGCGGCCTATAGCTAACTGCTAGCGTCAGGGCCAGCGAACCAGAGCTGCCAAGACCCTTCTACACCTCCACGCACTGATCCTGGATAACAGGCTGCAGCAGGGCAGACTGGCTAAGGAGAAGGGATCGGAGAGGGAATGCTAACCCGGTACTCAAAAAATGCTTGCTGAAGTCGGATGTGTTGAACCGAAAGGTGCAAATATCGCAGCCAAGCTGTAAACTACAACACAACGCATTCCGTTCTCTGGAATATATTCCGCTACTTAAGCCATTTCAGGATTTGGTAGTGGGAGATTGAGAACGAACGAATGAGAAGAAGAAGAAGAAGAAGAAGAAGAAGAAGAAGAAGAAGAAGAAGAAGGATCCCTGATCTCAAATCCTTTGAGACTTAGGGGGTTCGAACACCCACCGTTTTACGCTGTGGTTTCTTGAGAGACGAATACCTTACGTCTCAGCTATATCGACTCACAAGGATATGTTATACGGAAGTCCAGGATGCAGTAAAAAAAAAAGGCAAATGCAATGTTAGGTATGATAAAAAGAAATATCAAACATAGGAACAAGGAAGTGATAGTCAAACTGTATCAAACATTAGTTAGACCTAGATTGGAGAACTGTATACAGGTGTGGAGTCCTTATCGCAGAGAGGATATACATATGCTGGAAAGGACACAAAGAGGAGCGACAGAACTGATAGTGGGATTCCAGAAATACAGTTATGAGGAAAGATTTGGAAAAACCGGCATACAGTGTCTAGGAAAGAGAAGTATTTTAGGTGACAATACAGGTTTATAAGATAATCAATGGAACGGAAAAATTAGATTTTAGCAATTTCTTTTTCAAAAGTCAGCTACCTGAAAGATAACGAGGACACAGTCACTATTTAATAAAAGAAAGGTCCAGATTAAATAATCGGAAATGTTTATATAGTCAGAGAGTATTTATATAGTCATAGAGTGGTGAATGTAGGGAATGCATTGCCACAAGAAATAGTGGAGGCAGGGTAAATTAATGCATAAAAAATATATTGAATGCGCATAAGTATTTTTAAATCAAGTGAATGTTAAAGAAACTGGTTGAATACAGACTCTGCAGAGTTTTCTAAACTAGTTTAAAGACTTAAAGTTTTGTTAAATGAAATTTGAAATTTGTTTATACAAAACCAACTAAATTACAAGAAAGAAACAAGTTTAATAACGGCAGAGAAAGAACCAAAGAAGAAAGGAACGACAGAGATTATTATTATTGTTGTTGTTGGAGATTGTGAGGCTGCTCGTCGGTGAATTATTTATGGTAGTCTCGTAGTTGTTTTTCTTATATTCCAGAGAGCACTAAGGAAGGTGTTCCTAGGTCTTCATCGCTGTAGTACAGTGTAAGGCATCTCAGCAGCAATATCAGCACTGGGATTACAGTGTTGACAGCCATTTCTTTAGGCATGCAGGTGTAACACAGCATGTTTCTTGTAGTACAGTGTGGAGAGAGGTGTGGCCTGAGGTGAGGTGTGGCCTGGGGTGAGGTGTGACCTGAGGTGAGGTGTGACCTAGAGAGAGGTGTGACCTGAGGTGAGGTGTGACCTGGAGAGAGGTGTGACCTGGAGAGAGGTGTGACCTGGAGAGAGGTGTGACCTGAGGTGAGGTGTGACCTGGAGAGAGGTGTGACCTGGAGAGAGGTGTGACCTGAGGTGAGGTGTGACCTGGAGAAAGGTGTGACCTGAGGAGAGGTGTGACCTGGAGAGGTGTGACCTGAAGAGAGGTGTGACCTGGAGAGAGGTATGACCTAGAGTGAGGTGTGACCTGAGGAGAGGTGTGACCTGCAGTGAGGTGTGACCTGAGGAGAGGTGTGGCCTGGGGTGAGGTGTGACCTGAGGAGAAGTGTGACCTGAGGAGAGGTGTGACCTGGGGTGAGGTGTGACCTGAGGAGAGGTGTGACCTGAGGAGAGGTGTGACCTGGAGAGAGGTGTGACCTGGAGAGAGGTGTGACCTGAGGTGAGGTGTGACCTGGAGAGAGGTGTGGCCTGAGGTGAGGTGTGACCTGGAGAGAGGTGTGACCTGAGAAGAGGTGTGACCTGGAGTGGGTGTGACCTGGAGAGAGGTGTGACCTGAGGTGAGGTGTGACCTGGAGAGTGGTGTGACCTGAGGAGAGGTGTGGCCTGGGGTGAGGTGTGACCTGGAGAGAGGTGTGACCTGGAGAGAGGTGTGACCTGAGGAGAGGTGTAACCTGGAGTGAGGTGTGACCTGGAGAGAGGTGTGACCTGAGGAGCGGTGTGACCTGAGGAGAGGTGTGACCTGAGGTGAGGTGTGACCTGGGAAGATGTAAGCCCTGGTGAGTGTGTTTCTGTGGTAGACTGCACCAGGATACAGACAAACCGATCGACCGACCCCTGCCGATCGACAGAGATAGATAGATAGATAGATAGATAGATAGATAGATAGATAGATAGATAGATAGATAGATAGATAGATAGATAGATAGATAGATAGATAGATAGATAGATAGATAGATAGATAGATAGATAGATAGATAGATAGATAGATAGATAGATAGATAGATAGATAGATAGATAGGTAGATAGATAGATAATGGAGGGAGGTAGGTAGGTAGATAGATATATAGATTGACACATAAATTGGTAGAGCAGCAGAGGCATACACAAACAGTGATATTGACAGTTACGAGGCGTGTTCAACTGAAACTGGACCCAGGGACTTTATTACAATCACATGAACGTTACATCATCTCGGGTGACAGAATTAAATTAGAAATCGTTATGAAGCAAACATGCCACAGGGTTAGATAGAAGAAGTCGCCATAGGCAACCAGACACGCATCACACTGCTTGGGTAGACGGCGAATGCCGTCCGAAAAAAATTACTTTGGTTTGCTCTTTGAACTGCTTTATCACCGAGGCCATGACCGTCTGCATCAGAGTTGAATCT
The DNA here is from genome assembly GCA_036924085.1 of Ariolimax columbianus. Lineage (NCBI taxonomy): Eukaryota > Metazoa > Mollusca > Gastropoda > Stylommatophora > Arionidae > Ariolimax > Ariolimax columbianus. The sequence goes on from JAVGWX010000018.1 coordinate 59,366,228, forward strand.
TTGTCCCTTCTTAAATTTTTTAAGAGTCTGAACAAATGGAAGTCACAAGGGGACATATCGGAGCTATAGGATGGGTGTGGCAGTACTTCCGACCTTGTCTGTGCTAAAGCTTTCTGAACAATGTTCGTGACATGTGGACGCGCATTGTCGTGCAACAGAATCACACCACGCGAAAGCATGCCGGGTCGTTTATTCTTGATTGCTGTATGCAGCTTGTCTAGTGTGTCACTGCAGCGGATGGCATTGATGTTTACGCCAGGCTCTTTGAAGTCTACCAACAAAAGTCAGTAATGGTAAAATAACGGTGCCAGCATGACCTTACCAGCGGAAATGTCCGACTTTTTTTTTTTTGTTTCGGTGATCCTGGATGTTTACATTGCATGCTAGCAGTTTTTCTGCTCGGTTCAAAATGATGGCACCACAATTCATCCCTTGGAACTATGTGCAAAAGTAACGAATCACACTTCTCTTTGTATTTCAGCAAGTGGTACAAACTCCATCTAGTGCGTTTTGGCGAATCACTGAATCATCGCTCGCTGATAAGCTCTTGACGGATTCCGTATCACACCCGCCATGTTTTCAACGGTCTGCCGAGGAAACCATTAGTCGGAGGATAATGAAATTTTGCAAACTTGATGGCTGGTATGTGATGTATATATCAGAAGTGATGTTACCATGCGCATCGTACGTATGTTCACTTGTTGCAGTTAGTCCGGTTTCATTTGAACACGCATCGTACATACAGAGAGAGAGAGAGGGAGAGAGAGACAGACAGACAGACAGAAAGAAATATAGAGTACAGATAGATTTGGACATTGATAGAGAATAACACAATCAATTAAGATGGCAACAGATACAGAGACACCAGAGACACAGAGATAGCGGGAGAAAATGGCGAAGGCTATAATCAGCTGTTGTTTCTAGTTTACCTCCAAGACAAGCACCAAAGGCAAGAGCAACGACCAGGGGTACTAAAGGTAGGTTGACTTGTGGGTCGTCGCAAAGTTGGACCAAGACAGGAACCTGGAATAATCATTTGGGTACACGTACACACACATATACATATAAAACTGTAGATAGTACATGCACATATGCACACCCATATACATATAAATCCGTAAATCGTATACACACATCTACACATAGAGCACATACATATACATGTAAGTATACAAAACATACATAACTCACTCACATTCACAACACACATACAAATCACACGTACAGTACACGAGTATACTCCAGTACACATTAGTTGCATTCCCCAAAAGTATCACATCAGCCTGTTCAACGAGGTTGGGATCAATATTGGAATTTCAATTGTGGAGAGCTTACTTAGAAGCCTTGTATTGCACTACAGCCAGGCGAACACCTCCGCAACTCCTCAATCACTATCAGGATGTAAGAAGGGCCGCAGTACCCGCGACAAACGAAGTGTCCTCAATATTCCATATTTAAGCTAGGTAGATTTAAGCCCCAGTGCGGCACGACTAGCGGCAGCGGACAGAGAAAGAGATGGCGTGGGTTTGTGGGAGTGTCTTCAAGTAAGCCCCAACGAGGTGATGGGTTACGGGATGAATGGAACTGACATTAAAGCATATTGAGACGCTGATTGGACTGACACCCTTATCGTTAGAAACAAACATTCTAACATCTCCACTACACCTTCGCTTGTCGGTAACATTATGATGTACATGGGTGGCCTAACATGTCTATGTGTGGTCTTACATGTCTATGTGTGGTCTTACATGTCTATGTGTGGTCTAACATGTCTATGTCTGGTCTTACATGTCTATGTGTGGTCTAGCATGTCTATGTGTGGTCTAACATGTCTACGTGTGGTCTAACATGTCTATGTCTGGTCTAACATGTCTATGTGTGGTCTAACATGTCTACGTGTGGTCTAACATGTCTATGTCTGGTCTAACATGTATATGTGTGATCTAACATGTCTATGTGTGGTCTAACATGTCTATGTGTGATCTAACATGTCTATGTGTGGTCTAACAAGTCTATGTGTGGTCTAACATGTTTATGTATGGTCTAACATGTCTATGTGTGATTTAACATGTCTATATGTGGTCTAACATGTCTATGTGTGGTCTAACAAGTCTATGTGTGGTCTAAAATGTATATGTGTGGTCTAACATGTCTATGTGTGGTCTTACATGTCTATGTGTGGTCTAACATGTCTATGTGTGGTCTAACATGTCTACGTGTGGTCTAACATGTCTATGGCTGGTCTAACATGTCTATGTGTGGTCTAACATGTCTATGTGTGGTCTAACATGTCTATGCGTGGTCTAACTTATCTATGTGTGATCTAACATGTCTATGTGTGATCTAACATGTCTATTTGTGATCTAACATGTCTATGTGTGGTCTAACATGTCTATGTGTGGTCTAACATGTATATGTGTGGTCTAACATGTCTATGTGTGGTATATCATGTCTACGTGTGGTCCAACATGTCTATATGTGGTCTAACATATATATGTGTGGTCTAACATGTCTATGTGTATGACATTCTCATTGTTTTCTGCCTGTCTGACAAACTTTGACAATTGGGTATGGCGAACTCTAACAATTGTTTCTGGCAAACTCTTACAATTGTTTCTGGAAACTCGTATAATTGTTTTTGGCAAACTCTTACAATTTTGTCTGACAAACTCTGACAATTGGGTATCTTCTTTTTCTTCTTCTTCGTACGCAGTCAGACATCAACCTTTATTTTTTCGAAAAAAGCAGCGTTCATCCTGAAGCTGTCAACACTGCCATAGAGCTTGTCTAGTGTCGCCACTGGTGATGGCCACATCTGCTTTCTCCGGTCCTCGTATGTCGGGCAGATTTGCAGCAAATGTTCAGCCGTCATTTTTGCGGTACAGCACGTGCATTCGTGAGTGCCACCTATCTTCAGTTTATTGAATAGGTGGTACCTCAGTCTATTGTGGCCTATGCGAAGTCTGAAGACCACGACCTGCTCTCTTCTGTTCAACTGGTAATAGGCATCGTTTTTCGTGTAGCCAGTATGTTCTGTTTCCAATTTGGTCCTGTATCTAGCTCTAATAAGCCTTTTTGACTCTTCGTATGTCACACTAGTATCTGGTTGTGGTAGTCTTGCACCTTCTTTTGCCAGTCTGTCTGCCTCCTCGTTGCCTTGGATGTTACAATGGGATGGGACCCACTGTATCACTACTCTGTTTGGTGCGGACTGCTGGCATAGTTGACAGAGTACTACTCTTAAATCATTAAGTTAAGTATTTTTCTGACTTTTCAGAGCTGTGACTACGGCCAGGGCATCTGCAAGCAGGACTATAAGGCTTTCATTTCTCTTGATTGTCACCATTTCTTCTACTGCAGCCCTCAGTGCCTCTGCCTCCACTCTGAAATTGTTTGAGTATTTTCCAGTTGCCACTGACCGTGTTACTTTTCTACCATTTGGTAGGCTCAGGAATACCCCTGCCCCTCCGTTCTGTGTTGTGTTTGTTACAGAACCGTCGGTGTATGCATGGGTCCAGTCCATGCTTGGGTAGTTTTTCGTTATGTACCGCAGGGTTGTATCTCTTCTTTATTTTTCGGTCTGGCTGTTTTTGTTTCCAATACCTGGTATGTTTTCTACCACCTCTGGAAATATATGCGGCCTCCAGGTAGGTGTTCGTACAGTAGGGATGGGCTTTGGTGTTGTTAATGTGACAATTCGGTATGACAAACTCTGACAATTGGGTATGACAAACTCTGACAATTGGGTATGACAAACTCTGACAATTGTGCCTAACAAACTATTACAAATGGGCCTAACATTCTCTTAAAATTGTGCCTAAACATCATCCCTTACAATTGTGCCTGAACATCATCTCTTACAATTGTGCCTAACAATCTCTTACAATTGTGCCTAACAATCTCTGACAGTTGTGTCTAACAATCTCTGACAATTGTGTCTAACAATCTCTGCAATTGTGCCTAACAATCTCTGACAATTGTGTCTAACAATCTCTTACAATTGTGCCTAACAATCTCTGACAATTGTGTCTGACAAACTCTTACAATCGTGTCTGACAAACTCTTACAATTGTGTCTGACAAACTCTTACAATCGTGTCTGACAAACTCTTACAATCGTGTCTGACAAACTCTTACAATCGTGTCTGACAAACTCTTACAATCGTGTCTGACAAACTCTTACAATCGTGTCTGACAAACTCTTACAATTGTGTCTGACAAACTCTTACAATCGTGTCTGACAAACTCTTACAATCGTGTCTGACAAACTCTTACAATCGTGTCTGACAAACTCTTACAATCGTGTCTGACAAACTCTTACAATCGTGTCTGACAAACTCTTACAATCGTGTCTGACAAACTCTTACAATTGTGTCTGACAAACTCTTACAATTGTGCCTAACAAACTATTACAAATGTGCCTAACATTCTCTTAAAATTGTGCCTAAACATCATCCCTTACAATTGTGCCTGAACATCATCTCTTACAATGGTGCCTAACAATCTCTTACAATTGTGCCTAACAATCTCTGACAATTGTGCCTAACAATCTCTGACAGTTGTGTATAACAATCTCTGACAATTGTGTCTAACAATCTCTGACAATTGTGTCTAACAATCTCTGACAATTGTGCCTAACAATCTCTGACAATTGTGTCTAACAATCTCTTACAATTGTGCCTAACAATCTCTGACAATTGTGTCTAACAATCTCTTACAATTGTGCCTAACAAACTCTGACAATCGTGTCTGACAAACTCTTACAATCGTGTCTGAGAAACTCTTACAATTGTGTCTGACAAACTCTTACAATCGTGTCTGACAAACTCTTACAATTGTGTCTGACAAACTCTTACAATCGTGTCTGACAAACTCTTACAATCGTGTCTGACAAACTCTTACAATCGTGTCTGACAAACTCTTACAATCGTGTCTGACAAACTCTTACAATCGTGTCTGACAAACTCTTACAATTGTGTCTGACAAACTCTTACAATTGTGTCTGAACAGCATCCCTTACCATGGCTGTTGTGTAAGGTATGTTATCTATGAAGCTGGATGAGATGGCCGACACCCACAGAATGATGAACATGGCCAGCAGCAGACGATGACTCTCATCCACCGACACAATCACGTCAGCGATTCCATCCCCAATCGTTTTGATCATCCCCAGCTCGGCCAGTGCCTGGTAAGGTTACAGTTCAGGAGTGGGGAATGGGGAATTGGTAGATAAGACGAGGATTAAAACGGAATCAATAATTCTCAGTTATGAGGATGCATAGCACATTCTTCTGCTACACAAACTATATCGATTAGATCAATTTTATATTCTTATTTGTATTTCAATCTTAATCTAATAACGTCTTTTAGCCATAAAGTTAGCTGTTTATGACTTTTGTCTCTTCTTATTATTATTCTTATTTTTTGTTCTAAATGTTGTTATAGCCGGGGGTGGGGTTGAGGATAAACAAATGCTCCCATGGCGTACGTCTCATAAAGCCTCTGTCTAACAAAGTCTATCTCCTGGACTTAACAACGGCAGAACTGTTTTGACTAACATGAGACGAGACGAAAGTCGAGCATTACAACAGACGATATGCGAAGGAGCACACGCAAAAGAATACAATGCCTTATCTTAGAGCGAGGAAAGGTAACCTCAGCTGAGTGTTGTGGTAGGGCAGATCAGGCCTTTAGCCTTGGTTGGCGGCTGGTCTAGGAGTGAGCCCAGACAGACGAACAGATAGAGCATTGATCTGCTGATAAGGCAGCTTCTGCAGTTTGCCGTGTTACAAATATATTGGTATCACCGTTCCCTTGGAGCAAACAAGGCAGACCGAGAGAGGGACCATACTGCATGGATAACACGTCTCTATATTTCTCCCCGAGCTTAATGCTAAAAGCACAATTTATATCGTCTGGAAAGACGAAAATAGAGATGGACCATACTGCATGGGTAACACGTCTCTATATTTCTGCCCGAGCTTAATGCTAAAAGCACAATTACTATCGTCTGGAAAGACGAAAATAGAGATGGACCATACTGCATGGGTAACACGTCTCTATATTTCTGCCCGAGCTTAATGCTAAAAGCACAATTACTATCGTCTGGAAAGACGAAAATAGAGAGGGACCATACTGCATGGGTAACACGTCTCTATATTTCTGCCCGAGCTTAATGCTAAAAGCACAATTGCTATCGTCTGGAAAGACGAAAATAGAGATGGACCATACTGCATGGGTAACACGTCTCTATATTTCTGCCCGAGCTTAATGCTAAAAGCACAATTTATATCGTCTGGAAGGACGAAAATAGAGATGGACCATACTGCATGGGTAACACGTCTTTATATTTCTGCCCGAGCTTAATGCTAAAAGCACAATTACTATCGTCTGGAAAGACGAAAATAGAGATGGACCATACTGCATGGGTAACACGTCTCTATATTTCTGCCCGAGCTTAATGCTAAAAGCACAATTACTATCGTCTGGAAAGACGAAAATAGAGAGGGACCATACTGCATGGGTAACACGTCTCTATATTTCTGCCCGAGCTTAATGCTAAAAGCACAATTTCTATCGTCTGGAAAGACGAAAATAGAGATGGACCATACTGCATGGGTAACACGTCTCTATATTTCTGCCCGAGCTTAATGCTAAAAGCACAATTTATATCGTCTGGAAAGACGAAAATAGAGATGGACCATACTGCATGGGTAACACGTCTCTATATTTCTGCCCGAGCTTAATGCTAAAAGCACAATTTCTATCGTCTGGAAAGACGAAAATAGAGATGGACCATACTGCATGGGTAACACGTCTCTATATTTCTGCCCGAGCTTAATGCTAAAAGCACAATTACTATCGTCTGGAAAGACGAAAATAGAGAGGGACCATACTGCATGGGTAACACGTCTCTATATTTCTGCCCGAGCTTAATGCTAAAAGCACAATTTCTATCGTCTGGAAAGACGAAAATAGAGATGGACCATACTGCATGGGTAACACGTCTCTATATTTCTGCCCGAGCTTAATGCTAAAAGCACAATTTATATCGTCTGGAAAGACGAAAATAGAGATGGACCATACTGCATGGGTAACACGTCTCTATATTTCTGCCCGAGCTTAATGCTAAAAGCACAATTTCTATCGTCTGGAAAGACGAAAATAGAGATGGACCATACTGCATGGGTAACACGTCTCTATATTTCTGCCCGAGCTTAATGCTAAAAGCACAATTTCTATCGTCTGGAAAGACGAAAATAGAGATGGACCATACTGCATGGGTAACACGTCTCTATATTTCTGCCCGAGCTTAATGCTAAAAGCACAATTTATATCGTCTGGAAAGACGAAAATAGAGATGGACCATACTGCATGGGTAACACGTCTCTATATTTCTGCCCGAGCTTAATGCTAAAAGCACAATTACTATCGTCTGGAAAGACGAAAATAGAGATGGACCATACTGCATGAGTAACACGTCTCTATATTTCTGCCCGAGCTTAATGCTAAAAGCAAAATTACTATAGTCTGGAAAGACGAAAATAGAGAGGGACCATACTGCATGGGTAACACGTCTCTATATTTCTGCTCGAGCTTAATGCTAAAAGCACAATTACTATCGTCTGACAAGACGAATAGAGAAATGATTTTTATTATTATTTTTCGTTTTCTGCTTATTATTCTTTTCTTCTTCTTCTTTTTTTTCACCTTCGTTGTTGTTTTATTATAACTACAGGGGAAGACCAGTTGTCTAGACAAATTTGTTGTGATGGAGAGTTCTTCGGGGTCCCAAATAACTTTGTATAGATGTTCGATTCTGTGAGCACGGGCTCAGTCCGCCGCTGTGTAATCTAAGTAGGATAGTTTCGGTTCTCCATGCTTTTTGTTCATACGTACACATGGATGACTGGGTCAGTTTTACTATGTGTACGTGCATATTCCATATATTGTCTTCTATTCTTCTATTCTCAAATGGAACAGGGTCACTTGTTCTGCTTGGTCAAGACAGTCTTGTCGTCTCTCGTCTGGTAGACTTTTTTTTACAGCTTGTAGAAAACGGTCTTCTTTTTCTAGAAGGTGAAATGTTTTTTTCTCAGTAAGAAGTGGCAAATAATTGGCAGTTAGGGATACAAGTTGGAAAAGAAAGAACACGATGCATGGTTTATCATCTTGTTCTCAAAAATTGACAACAATAATATTGATAAACGGTCACTGAGGACATGACGATTCGGATATAAATTATAGCATACGTCAGTCGTAGGGGAGAGGAGACTAACGTCTGGTTAGGCAAAACATGCTTATCAGACATGTTATTCATGGTCATGTGAACATATTGATCAGACATGTTATTCATGGTCATGTGAACATACTGACGAAGACACAAACTCACTTCCCCACTGTTCTTTATGGAAACATGCTATTTCATGGCAGTTTGGTAGTGAATGTAACACAGATGAAGCCAACAATTGCACAACAGCCTGGACGATCCTGGTCCACCTTCATCAAAACACTCGGGATGTGAGGAAAGTTACTACAACCCACCACTTATCGACCTATTTAGGGCGTAAAGGACTAAACATACTCATCGGGCGCATGTAACAACAACAACAACAGCAATAACAATGTATGTCGGTAGATCATAACATGATACTACGTTAGTCAATATTTGCAGTTTCGCCATTTTGTTGGTGTTACGACGTAACATAGAGGATGTCACATGACGATACAATCACACCATCTTATAAGAAACATGCCCGTCAATCTGAACCTTAGAGCATTAACATAAATGCTGCAATATCTAAAAAAACAAGACTGATCAGAATTTTTTTCTTGACCGGATGCTAGTCTCCTCTCCTCACCGACAGACGTAGATCGATATCCAGAACATCTTGTCATGATTGATCGTTTATCGATCTGATGTTTGTCAGTTTCTGATGCAATGATGTTAAACCATGAATCGTCTTCTTCTTTTGCCAGCCTGTATTGAACACTTTTTATTGAATGATTTCCATGAATGACGAAATAACTAGCGGTGTAAAAGCTGGTGGCGACTTTCTGGACAACTAAACTTCCTTTACTTTCATCGATCTGTGGTCATCCTTCGTATGAGCCCTCATCTCTGTTTCACGGTTTTCAATTATATTGTGTTTCTTCGCTGTGTTGCCTTAGGTCGGCTTCTATTCTCTCGTCATTCTAAGGTCTATAGCACGGGTCTAGGGGTGATGTTGTCTTCATTTTGTTTAATTTTGATGGTTCCTGGTGGAGCATACATCAACTCTAAAATAACGCTTATTTAGGACCATCTTTATGGGTTCCCTCATGGGGTCTCAATTGTCCTCGTCTTCTATTAAATCAGACGAAAAAGGTCTACAAATCTGGGTCAAGTCGTTGCTGTTTGAAGCTTCTCCTACTGAGTTGAGTAAATTATTGAAATTTCATTATTAGCTGGTTACAGTTGCTCTTCCTACATGCTAATGTATGCGTGAGAAGGTGGGCCCCACTCCTTCTGGATGTTGTGCAATGTGAGGTTTCTCCATAAGCTCATCATCATCAGTCCAACGTAGATGACCAGACTTTTGGAAGACAATGACGTTAGATGGGGGGGGGGGGGGGGGGGGGTGTTCAACCAATTTATTTCACCTTTTGACTTTTTTTTTTTTTAAAAACCACGTATTCCGTAGCTCCAGCGATGAACCCAGGGATCTCCGGAAAAAATTGGATCTCCGAAATCGAACCCCGACCGTCTGAACACGATGTAAACAGCTTGACCACTTCGCCACAGAGACCCCTAAATTTCACCTGAACCTTATTTCTCTTTGTTTTCCTAGGTTAGGTAAGTTGTTACATGTAAGAGACAGACGAGGACAGATGGACCAGGTGATAGATGGATCAGATGATAAACAGACCAGACGATATACAGACAAGATACACAAGTACCAGATGATAGATTGCCGATTGCCCAGGTAATAGACAGGCCAGGCGATAAGCAGACTAGGGAAGACACAAACTAAGTTTTAGACGGACCAGGTGGCAGACGTCCGGGTAATATAGAGATCAAGTTATAGACGGACCAGGTGACAGACGTCCAGGTGATATGGAGATCAAGTTCTAAACGGACTAGGTGGCAGACGTCCAGGTGATATGGAGATCAAGTTATAGACAGACCAGGCGATATGCAGACTAGAGCAGACACAAACTAAGTTATAGACGAACAAGGTGGCAGACGTCCAGGTAATATAACGATCAAGTTATAGATAGACCAGGCGATATGCAGACTAGGGGAGACACAAACTAATTTATAGACGGACAAGGTGGCAGACGTCCAGGTAATATAGAGATCAGGTTATAGACAGACCAGGTAGCAGACGAGCAGGTGATATATGGGCCAGGGGATGGACAGACTAGGTACGTGACTTACCTCCATGAGTATAAAAAGCGAAGCAAAGAAGAGAAGCGTGCTCCACTCTACCTTATGGAGGACACCATCAAAGTCCTCTACATCAGCCAACACCAACAGCCATAGGGCACCAAGTACAGCAATCCAACCTGTCAAAGCATCAGTTTTAATATTACATCCTTTCTAATCAAACATATTACCATAATAGTGAACATACCCATTACGGATAAGTGTACATCAGAAAATAGTGAAAACTATCAATATTGATGTTCTCAAATGCGTACTGCTCGTGCTGTATTTTCACAAGTACTTCTTTCTGGTCCACTTGCGTTTGATGTCTGTGGATCGTAAATTCATCGACTACAGAATTATCCAATTGGTAGTCATTGATCAACTTCATACATTCATTGATCGATTTAACACAGTTATTGATTGACTTCAAGTAGTCATTGATCACATCGGGTAGCCATTGATCGACTTTAGGTAGTAATTTATCGATTTTAGGTAGTTATTGATCGACTTTATGTAGTTATTGATCGACTTCAAGCAGTCATTGATTGAATTTAGACACCCCATGCATACACCGACGGTTCTGTAACAAACACAACGCAGAACGGAGGGGCAGGGGTATTCCTGAGCCTACCAAATGGTAGAAAAATAACACTGTCAGTGGCAACTTGAAAATACTCAAACGCACAGAGGGCTGCAGTAGAAGCAATGCTTATAGGCAAAAGAAATGAAAGCCAGATAATCCTGTTTACAGATGCCCTGGCCGTAGTCACAGCACTGAAAAGCCAGAAAAATACTGGACTTATTGATTTAAGAGTAGTACTCTGTCAACTATGCCAGCAGTCTGCACCAAAAAGAGTAGTGGTACAGTGGGTTCCATCCTACTGTAACATCCAAGGCAACGAGGAGGCAGACAGACTGGCAAAAGAAGGTGCAAGACTACCACAACCAGATTCTAGTGTGACCTACGAAGAGTCCAAAAGGCTTATTAGAGCTAGAAACATGACCAAATTGGAAACAGAACATACTGGGTACACAAAAAATGATGACTATTACCAGTTGAACAGAAGAGAGCAGGTCGTAGTCTTCAGACTCCGCACTGGCCACAATAGACTGAGGTACCACCTATTCAATAAACTGAAGATAGGTGGCAGTGACGAATGCACTTGTGGTACCGGGAAAATGACCGCTGAACATTTGCTGCAAAAATGCCCAACATACGAGGACCAGAGAAAGCACATGTGACCATCACCAGTGGCAACACTAGACAAGCTCTATGGCAGTGCCGACAGCCTCAGTATGACCGCTGCTTTTTTTGAAAAAATACGGGTTGACGTTTGACAGCGTACGAAGAAGAAGAAGAAGAAAAAGAAGAAGAAGAAGAAAAAGAAGAATTCAGACACTGATTCACCGACTTCTGGTAATCATTCATCGCCATTATGCAGCCATTGATCGACAAAAGCATGTCTCTCTTGTCTATATCTAATATCCCTACTATACGTGCTTTCGATGCCATGTTATCCTCTCTTTGTTCACAGTTAACGCCAGCTCGACAGAACAACAAATACACACGTCCCAGAGGTTTCAGTTCTATGAACTAACTATCCACTCACGCCATTGCCTTCTCTTCTACATCTTGCAAAGAAAGGACGACGGATTGAAATACTTGGAATCTTGGTAACCAAACAGCTGTATGCCTGTATTCAGGTAGCCGAAGGCAATCAGTAGTACGTTCTTTAAATTATTTGAATTTTTTTTGGTTGCAACTTTTACTTCCTGCAGCTTACAAGATCTTAGGAAAAAGTAGGTTGCGCATCCGGTAGAAATTGCATCACTTCATGAATTATATTATATATATATATATATCTTTCTCGCTATCTCTCTCTCTCCTTCTCTCTCACTCTCGCTCTCTCTCTCTCTATATATATATATATATATACATATTATATTTCTCTTATAAACCAGTTACTCTACGACAATATGAGAAAAGAGATTATAAGGTCTAATAATATGACTTGTGCTTTAAATAGATTACAATGAGCTGTCACCATACCATTCTCTCGCCCTGGCCCGGTGGCATGATGTAGTCGAGACGACTAGAGATAGCACATGATGCTGTTTGTTTCCCTCGGTTTTCCTCCTGGCCCGTGGCTTGGGTAAGAATGTCATTCATTTCTCAATGTTTTTACATGGACATAGGCTCACAGCCCGCTTTAATACATTGTCAACTTGTTAAATATTCTATTACACGTAAAGCGTGTATGTGGGACATTTCGGTTCATAGTCCTGTCTGAAAAAATTAAGCAAACGATCAAACCGTCTTTTAGACAAGAGGTCGCTTGAAACTTCAGGATTCTAACATACGCTGTTTCGTGCTTACTGAAGACGTTCGTTGAGAGGCGAGCGCCTTACCCCTCAGCTACTGTATCGATCTATCAAAATTTAAGACAACATCATCATCTTGTATAACTTATCAGTTATGTATCTTCAAGTGCCGTTTTTTTATTGCATGACTCACTTCCTTCGTTGTCATTGGCAACGCTAGTCTTCTACTTTGATCTGAACTTTTGTCACCCTCTCAATCATTGTCTCTCCCGGATGTTCCTCAAATGATCAACATTCCTTTGATGAAAGCGCCACTGCAGGACTTCAAACCTCTTCGTCGTCTTCTTCTTCTGCTTCTTCTTCTGCTTTGTTCGTTCCCAGTTTCCCTCTACCAATCCATGAAAAGAGCTTTGCAAGTAGGAGGGTGTTGACCGGAGAATGGAATACGTTGTGTCGTAGTTTACAGCTTGATTTCGATATTTGCAACTTTCTGTTCGACACATCCAACTTAAGTAGGCATTTTTGAGTACCTGTTAGCCTTCTAACTTCGATCCCTTCTACTTAGCCAGTCTGCTCTATTGCAGCCTATTATCCAGGATCACCGCGTGGAGGTGTAGATGGGTCTTGGCAGCTCTGGTTCGCTGGCCCTGACGCTAGCAGTCAGCTATGGGTCGCTGATCTCTGCATCTCATACCACTGTTCAGCATCTTGATACTGGGCTTTATACAAGGCAACTTATCTACGATTACTCGCATATTGGATTACATAACTTATCAAGCAGATCTCTTAGTATACCGTCAATGTTCTCATTGGTAATCAGTAAGTCTGACCATTCTAAATGAGTCCATTACACGAGTACAGTGTAACAAATGGGCTACGAGAAGACGATGGAAGTTTAAGGACGTGAAAAACAATTATGAAATTAATTATAATGGATACAAAAGCACGATCAAAGTTGACTAAGGACATATTCAAACACTAGAGAAGATGAGAATACGTTAGATGAGAGCACGATAGTAATTGATGGTATATAAAGGAGATGAAAACACTGTGAAAGGTGTGGATAATGACTACAAAAGCACGAAGGAAGGTGAAAATACAGAGATGGAATCACGATGGAATGGATTATGTTGGATACGGGAATTCACTCACCGATGTCAAGGTAAATGGAGCTTACGAACGAGTACATAAAGAGGAAGATGATGACTGCAAACACGATCAGTCCACTCTTGATTAGCAGGGGGAAATCTTTGATACAGTACTGGAAAATAGGGTGCCAGGCTAAATCAGTACTGGAAAATAGGGTGTCAGGTTAAATCAGTACTGCAAAATAAGGTGCCAGGTTAAATCAGTACCGGAAAATAGGGTGCCAGGTTAAATCCAGACAGGTGTATGCATTCAGGTTATTCGGCTCCAAAGACACGGCAGTACATGAGCATATCTTCAAGACGTCCATTTACAAGGACTCCATTTTTATTAAAATGAAGGGGCCAGGTTATGTATTCACTTCTCTGGGCATCTGGGAAGTCTTGCAGGATGTCGAGATGTGGGTTTAAACCGTATCTCATTGCCAAGAAAGCCAATCACTCTAACAGAGTTGGAACTTAGACGCTCACGAGTGTATATGTACGAGACATTGTTCAAATGAAACCGGACCCAGTGGCTTTATTACAATCATATGAAAGTTTTATCATCTGATATGACATAATTAAATATAGTAATTGTTATGAAGCAAACATGCCACAGGGTTAGTTAGAAAGTCGCCATAGGCATTCAGACACGCATCTCACTGCTTGACCATAGGTATTCAGACACGCATCACACTGCTTGACCATAGGTATTCAGACACGCATCACACTGCTTGACCATAGGTATTCAGACACGCATCACACTGCTTGACCATAGGTATTCAGACATGCATCACACTGCTTGACCATAGGTATTCAGACACGCATCACACTGCTTGACCATAGGTATTCAGACATGCATCACACTGCTTGGGTAGACGGCGGACGCCGTCCGAAAAAAAGGACTGGTTGTTTTTTTAACCACTTTGTCACCGAAGCCATGACGTTTGTCCCTTCAGAAATTTGTTTAAGCGTACAAACAAATCAAAGTCACAAGAGGACATATCGGGGCTATAGTATAGGTATGGTAGTACTTCCAACCTTTTCTTTGCTAACGATTTCTGAACAATTTTCGCGACATGTGGACGCGCATTGTCGTGCAACAGAATCAGACCACGCGAGAGCATGCCGGGCCTTGTGTTCTTGATTGCTGTATGCAGCTTGTCTAGTGTGTCATTGTAGCGGATAGCATTGATGTTCACGTCAGGCACTTTATAGTCCACCAACAAAAATTCCTCATGGTAAAAAAAGGATGTCAGTACAACCTTACTAGCGGAAATGTGGGATTTGAATTTTTTTCCGTTTCGGTGATCCGGGATGTTTCCGTTGCACGCTAGCAGTTTTGCTGCTCGGCTCAAAGTGGAGGCACCCCGATTCATCACCTGCCACTATGCACAAAAGAAACGAATCACCCTCCTTTTCGTATCACAGGAAGTGGTTCAAACTCCCTCCCACGCGTTCTTCCTTGTGGTGATATGTCAGCAACCGATAAACCCATTGTGAATACACCTTTTGATACTTCAGTTTCTTGGTAACCACCATTTGAACTGTCCATAGCAACACAATGAATTCCTCTGCTAGCGAATGTAAGCTCCGGCAACGGTCCACCCGAATTGCTGCATCAATTTTGGCGATGGCATCTTCTGACGCAACAATATGCGCCTGACCTGGTCTCGGAAGATCTAAGGAATATTTTTAAATAGTTTTTAGACCTCACGGAATTCTTGAAATAATATTTAGATTACAAGAAATCCTTTAAACAATGTGTATGATTCATGAAACACTGCCTATTATATATATATATATATATATATATATATATATATATATATATATATATATATATATATATATATATATATATATATATATATATATATATACCTACCAAGTACCCTTCTGTCATATGCGAGTAAATATACCATTACATTGTCTACTTTTCTGAACAACTGTGTTGAACTAAATACACTCATGTAAAAGTGTTATCATTTTGGATTATTGCCACATTGCTAAACAAATCGAGACAGTGAGAACAGAAAATACACCATAGTAATTGAGTTCTGACATAAATGGATTGTCGGCTCCTCTCTGCAACTGTTCAGCTGAGTTCTAAATTAAAACAATATTGCTATTTGGTTGTTTTTTAACGTTCGTCCTGGAAAGGATGTTGTGACTCTGTGTCTTAGCTTACAGCGAGGATACGATAGCTGTGCCATTCTTTTTCTTCTTCATTTTAGTATGCTGTCTGACGACTTTAATTGTTTCAAAGTAAGCAGCGGTCATACTGAGGCTGTCGACACTGAAATAGAGCTTGTCTAGTGTTGTCACTGGTGATGGCCACGTGTGCTTTCTCTTGTCCTCGTATGTCGGGCAATTTTGTAGTAGATGTTCAGGGGAAACTTTCCCAGTATCACAGGGGAAACTTTCCCAGTATCACAGGTGTACTTATCAGTAGTACCTATCTTGAGTTTATTGAATAGATGGTTCAAGATGCTGAGCAGCGCATGAGCTGCAGTGGTCAGCGACACATAGCTGACTGCAAGCGTCAGGGCCCGCGAACCAAAGCTGCCATGACCCTTCTACACCTCTACGCGATGATCCTGGATAACAGGCCGCAGCAGGGCAGACTGGCTAAGGAGAAGGGATCGAAGAGGGAATGCTAACCCGGTACTCAAAAAATGCTTGCTGAAGTCGGATGTGTTGGACCGAAAGGTGCAAATATCGCAGCCAAGCTGTAAACTACGACACAACGCATTCCGTTCTCTGGACTACATTCTGCTACTTAAGCTCTTTCAGGGTTTGGTAGTGGGAGATTGAGAACGTAGAATAAGAAGAAGAAGAAAGAAGAAGATTAGATGGTTCCGTAATCTGCTGTGGCATATGTGGAGTTTGAAGACCACGACCTGCTCTCTTCTGTTCGACTGGTAATAAGCATCATTATTTTATGTAGCCAGTATGCTCTGTTCCTCATATGTCCATGTATCTGGCACTCGCCTGACATCCGATTTTAGCAAGAATTTTTTTTAGTACCGGGATTACCTTCCTACTGCGATCCCTGCCACTTGGCGATCCCTACCCCTTGGCGATCCCTGCCCGTTGGCGATCCCTGCTCCTTGGCGATCCCTGCCACTTGGCGATCCCTGCCCCTTGGCGATCCCTGCCCCTTGGCGATCCCTGTCCCTTGGCGATCCCTGCCCCTTGGCGATCCTGCCACTTGGCGATTTCTGCCCCTTGGCGATCCCTGCCACTTGGCGATCCCTCCTGCCACTTGGCGATCCCTATCCCTTGGCCAAGTTTCCAGGGCCACCACGCGGAGGTGGAATGGGGTCTTTATTAGCTATTGTTCGCTGACTCTAATGCAAGCAGTCGACTATGAGTCACTGTTAGCTCATTCACTGCTGCATCTCGGTCCGTATTTTATTCAATCGCGATCTCTATCGGATCATCTAAATATACCAGTTCGGGAAATTCATGTTGAGAAACCGTACTCTAGAGATATCATTCGTGATAATGCTAATTCTCTGTTATTAGACGACAAACGGACCAGACACTGATGGTCCCTGTAGAATTTTGGCTGCACACAATCATGATCCCCCCTCCCTGGTACCATTGACTGCTCAAACCATGGCCATACGAAAGGGAGCTCATCGATTGCAACATTATTGAACAGGCTGCCGTTAAATAATTTCAGTGTTTGATGGTCTTTATGTATGGTGGCTTCCATTGAGATACCCTGGTTTGATTGCTGCTTGCGTATTCTGAATGTTTCTTGATTTGTATGTTTTTTATATGTTACTTTAGTTAGTTTTTTTTCCACTTGTACAATTGAACGGCGTGGGGAGCTTTCGTCGCCTGTCGTACTTCAGGTGCATTATGTCGGTCGTTGTAAGCCCCTGTAAGTCATTGAAACAATCACTCTAATGTCATCTATCCATCTACCTCGCATCAGTCCTCTTTGCCTCTAGCCAGATCTACCAGAATTGTAAGCCATTAGAAAAATTTGATGAGGGTTTATTATCTTGAGATGACCAAACCTTGGTATTTCTTGCCTGGAAATGTATTCTCAACAAGACGTAGTGCCGACTTTACTTGGAATGTCTTGGCTTCGACGTCTGTTTTTCCTAGAAACACCAATGACTTTCCGCTTACTTATTTACCTACATAATGTATTCTGGCACTACTGCAGACGTCATGTTTCAATTGTTCAGCCACATTGATTGCATTGTCATTCCTCCTCTACAAGTCAACCATATTGAATGTTATCAGAATGTTTGGGCAAATCATAAGGTGGTCTGCGTCTTGTATTGCTCCACAATCGATGTCTCATAATCCTTGTATATCCATCTTTTAAAATGCATTTCCTACTTCATGATGCACCAGTTTGGAGTCTATTTGGTGACTTCCACGTTGTGTACGGCAAATGGCGCTCAGACGCAGTTATCTCCCGATACAATGCTTCAGCGTCATTTCATTCCATTTTTTGATGCGGCACTTTCTGGGACTGGTCTGTAGGGGATGTGTTGATGTAACAAACTTCGACCACATTTTTTTTGTTTTTTTTTGTTTTTGCGTTCGCCTTATTTATCTATTTCCCAAGTCGTGTGTGCGTTACACTGTGGTTTTTATTTTGCACCTGTCGACCCAGTGCATCCGACTTCAGCATGCATTTTATGTAAGGGTCTGCTTCCTCCTGCATTTTTTAAAGGTTTGCTTCCCCGGGGTAACGGCCGGTGCTATGATGGGGATCGAACCCAGCACCTTCTGGTTGTGAGCCGTGCCACTTTACCACTAGGCCACGCCGTCCCCACGTCCACATTTAAATATTGTACACTGCACGTGGTGTCCAAACATAGGGTGCGTTGTGTCGTTTACCTGTATGTATTTTTGAAGTGATACTTCTTCGTACCTTAGGCCGAATCATGCTTGACATTTGTAGTATAGAGTCAGCATAAATATTTTGTTTATCAGCTTTTACATTTTTTCGAAACTAATTCTCATGCAGCTACACAGCACTGACAGCTGATAAATATATTGTTTTTCAGCTTTTACATTGTTTCGTAACTAATTCTCATGCAGGTACACAGCACTGACAGCTGATAAATATATTGTTTATCAGCTTTTACATTGTTTTGAAACTAATTCCCATGCAGGTACACATCACTGACAGCTGATACTTCACAGCAGATGCTTTGTGACACCTAGACTTGATTTCCATGTCGAGTCTACCGCTTGCTGAAACAAATTTACTGCCTGAATGCCTGAACTCGTGAGTTTGCTATCCAGACTGTAAAATCACGACCAAGTGAAACATACTGACCCCACCATATAATCCTCGTCGCACTCCTGGAAAAATGATGAGTCATAGCAGTCTGGCCACCTAGGTGGGTATCTACAAAATGAACCCCACAGTGGTAAGCGTGCAGAGGAGTTTAGCACTGTACTACAGGCAGGCCTTCCTTCTCAAGCACGCTTCGAGATGTAAGAAATGTCACTGTAGCCTGCTATCGAGAGTGAAGAATGCAGTACGAGTTTCTTCGAAAACATATGTGGTATTCCTAATATTATTCTGTAAAGACATTTTTCTGTGGCTTCTAGTGACCGTCAAGAAGTTCTACCATCATTCGGGTTGTTACGTCATAAAAGCAATGCCTACCTGAGACTCCAACTTCCGGATAGTATCCTTCAAGTCTTGACTCTCATCTCGCCTGTCAGACAGAAAACGTCAGACATCTTATCAATTTGAAGATATACTCACTATGTCTGTTTGTAGTGACGTACGTCTGTATTTCTCATTATCTGTATGTGTATTTTTATGTCTCTCTCACTCTTTTTGTATGTCCGTTTCTTTGTCATTCATTGTCTTTGTGTGTAAGTCTGTCTCTGTTTCTGTCTGCCTTTCTACTTTTCTTTCTGGGCCCTTTTTCTGTCTGTTTTCCCTCGCTTCGATTTTGCAAACCTCAACTTACACTGTTTATCCCAATGTCTTTCTTCCCCTCTTATGCTCTTTTGAATCTGTCTGCTTTACTTCTTTTTATAGGTCAATGACTACGTCTGCCTGTCTCTATTTCTGAATCCGTCAGTTAAAAAAATATGTATTTTTATTCACATTTAGTATTTAAGCAAGCAAAACGCAAATTAAAAGTTCGTCGTACATCTGGGTACATACGCCATTGACAACATCCCGACAGCATACACAGTTCGGGCTGCGCATTCTGTCAATCTCCAGGTGTAATCATGTTATCTTAGTTCCTCTCACATTCTCTTTTCCATGTAATTTTAGGTATACCCCCCCCCCCCCCCCCCCCATCTCTCTCTCTCTCTCTGTCTCCGTCTTTGATGATTCCATGTAAGAGCCTGTCTGGCTATGTTGAATGGTGCCTTCTGTATCGTATGTCCTATCCAGCCCCATTTTCGTCGTTTAGTTTGTTGTTCCAGTGGCTGTTGCTGGCTCCTTTCCCGAAGGTTTTCATTCCTCACCATGTCCTGCCACGTTATGCCCATTATTCTTCGTAGGTATCTGTTAACAAAGGACTGGAGTCTTTGTTGTAGGACCTTTGTCGTTCTCCACGTCTCCGCTCCATACAGAAGCACCGACTTGGCACTGGCGTTGAATGTCTTTACTGTCGTGGGAACCTGGATCTCTCTGGATCTCTCTGGATCTCTCTGGATCTCTCTGGATCTTTCTGGATCTCTCTGGATCTCTCTGGATCTCTCTGGATCTTTCTGGATCTCTCTGGGTCTCTCTGGATTTCTCTGGATCTTTCTGGATCTCTCTGGATCTCTCTGGATCTTTCTGGATCACTCTGGATCTCTCTGGATCTCTCTGGATCTCTCTGGATCTTTCTGGATCTCTCTGGATCTCTCTGGATCTTTCTGGATCTCTCTGGATCTCTCTGGATCTTTCTGGATCTCTCTGGATCTCCATATGTTGTTTAGTGTCAGGAATTCCACTTTCGCCTTTCCAATTCTGATCCTGACATCTACATTATTATCTAAGCACCGCTCTCATTTTTAATTAAAGAGACACACATATAACACAGTTAAACACAAACAAAGAAATACATACATAGAAACACAAACACACAAACATATATATACAATCACATATATGCAAATACGTCCACAGAAATACATACACACGAAAATATGCAAATACTTACATACACACACATAAATTAAACAAACATACATGGAACAAATGCACATTCACACAAACACATACGCACAAACACAAACGCTTACATTAAAATACATGCATGCAAACACATACAAACACATACATGGAAACACGTACAATAAAACAAACACATGCAAACGAGCAAACACACATACAGGCATACATGCAAACACGTACATACAAACACATACATGCAAACACATGCATACAAACACATAAGTGCAAACAAACAAACATGCATACAGGCATACATCCAAACACATCCATGCAAACACATTCATGCAAACACATCCATGCAAACACATACATGCAAACACATCAATGCAACACATACATGCAAACACATCCATGCAAACACATACATACAACACATACATGCAAACACATCCATGCAACACATCCATGCAAACACATACATGCAAACACAAACATATAAACAATGGCAAAGAACATATATACTTGCAGGTTGTTGGTTTCAGATCTATGCTCCTCAGCGAATAGACGATTTTTAATCCATTAACTGACTGAAACACACACATACACACACAAAGATACGAAAACTCATATCAACAAACGCTCACAGACAGGCATAGGCGTCACCTAATTCTTACTTCCGTTTGTGAAGAGTCTTGTTCAGTGTGTGCTCTATTTCTACCGCTTTCTGCATGAACAGTGCCCTCATGATCGTCTCTTCTCTAGTCACCACCTGTATCCGCCCAGCCGCGCGCTTCCACGTGGCTACCTCATGCTTCATCTCTGCAAAAACAACCATATACCACATGACTTAAAACAGAGACAAATGTAAAAACATAGATCCCTTTAAACATTGACATATGCCGATACATAGCAGTGAAATATCGATATATCTACATATCACTTTAAGAATCAACATATGCTAGAAGTGTCACCTTAACACAAAACACTGAAAATATCGACACATGTCTATATATCACTTTCACAGTCGACATATGCTACAGGTAGCACCGTAAACATCCACATATGCTCACACAAATCATTTTAACAATCAATAAATGTACTAATAGAACACTTACACCGTTGATAAATGTCCAAATAGAATATGTAAACAACGACAAATGTTCATTTTGAACACGTAACAAAATCGAGAAATGTTCATATTAGACACGTAAACAGTCGACAAATGTCCATATAGAATTCTTTAAAGGCCCACACATGTACAAGTAAAATACTTTACAAGTCAACACATTTCTACGTCGAACACTTTACCAGTCAATACATATCGATGTAAAACACTTTACAAGTCAACGCATATCCACGTAAAACACTTTACAAGTCAACACATATCCACGTAAAACAGTTTAAACATTCACGGATGTCCAAACAACATTTTAGCAGTCGACAAATGTCCGCAAAGAACACTTTAACTATACAACCGGTATACATATAGAATACTTGATCTGTTGTAGGCGTGCATATAGAACATTTTAACTGTAAACGGTGTACATATAGAAGAATTAAACAGCTGATTTGTATATAATCGGTCTTTTACAAAACACACGGCAGTGAACGATTATTTATTATAAACCCTCGAGAGACCATCTTTCGGTTCTTTTTAATTGATTCTCTTTAGAATTGTTATGTGGCGAGGTCAGAGTAATGTTGATTTATATTGTCTCTTTGGCGTCAGAAAAAACATTGGATGATCTTAGCAGCTGGCCTTTCTCTCACAGGAAGCCTGTACAAAAGTATATACCGCCCTAACGCCCCTGAAATGGTTTCTATTGAGAAAAAAAATATGAGAAAATCTGTCGAGTTGATGTGGAAAGTCACCATTTACACATCTCCTTATACCGCTTGTGTGTCCTTTTTGTTCAGTGTCTGAGTAGCATCATGGATAGAGAGCTGGCTTACCATATCTGAAAAACTCAGCTCCAAACTTGAAACGCTGTAGTCTTATCTTAAAGAGCTGTGAATCGTTATCACCATTATCGTCTTCTATTCACTTGTGTCTTTAGATGTCGTGGGGAGGTGTAGTTTTCTGTCGTGTGACAGATGTGTCGTCGATATTTTTTATAATTACGTGTTTCTTCAGTGTCTCACTGCCACTTTCTATCCCTCTTTTTTCTAGGTCTCCCTCATGCTCAGCAGCCCCGATGTCTGATGCTGTAGATCTGTGCAGCTGGTAACTTTGGTTGCGTTCTTGTCAGGTGTCCAAAGCATTATATTCTCTACCTTCCAGCGTATTCCATGCTTGCACGATTATCTTTTTTCTTCGCTCTGATCCTTTTCCTTCTAGCTTCCAGCATTGCGCCAGCAGCACACTTGACAGTGGAGCATGTAGCCTAGCCGACAGTGAGCTTTCTTTCTTAGGCTGGGATTACAGCGTTCCAGGGTTCGAAATCACGGACGGACAGAAAACAATCCAGGAAATGGTTCGTGCCGTGTACGACAGCTTTTTCAGTCGACCTAGCAGTAAATGGGTACCTGACGTATGAATTAGGGACGGTTAAAAAAGGCAAGGAAGGGAGCTAACCACCCCACCTCACATAAACTGCGGCTTAGTACACGAAGAGTTATCTTCATCCCCGACGGCAATTGTTGCCATGGGACTGCCCTTACCTTACACTTGACTGCCTTCAGGAAGCCTGTGTCAAAGCACTTTCCGTAATTTTTTAGTGGTAGTTTTTGTAACATTTTATTTTACACGATAAGGTTGCTAGCCCCATGCACAACTCTCTCTCTAGCAACCTTAGATTAACTACATAAAAGGGCAGTGGGCCTAGTCTTTCCTGCACAGTAAGGACACTGGGGTAACCATGGGACGTACACAAGTCGTGCCAGACCATACCTGAGGGTCAAGATTACCTGATATATCGTGCGGGTCCTTATTCTTCAGTTCGTCCATGTTTCTGTAGTAGAGACGTAAAAGAGCATACCCCACGAAACTGACCACTATGATTCCTGGAAAAGCGTGCAGCGTGAATGAAGTGAAGGTTATACCCTGTAGAAAAACAAAATGAACATATGAGAATCAAGTATAAATAAAATAGTAGTCGTCCCTTTCAATCATGTTTGATTATAGGATGGTGTGCCCATGGAGTAATAACTCTCTAATGTGTATTTGATTTTAATTGTCAATGAAGGGTTGTCTTGTCACTTCTGTATGTTGCATGGGTTTCTTTTCATTCAGTTTTTTTTCTTCTTCGTCGTTCGTTCTCAAACTCCCGCTACCAAGCCCTGAACGTTTTAAATCTCCTACTACCAAGCCGAGAACGTTCTATAATTCCCGCTTCTAATCCTTGAACGTTCTCAAACTCCCGCCACTAAGCCTTGAACGTTCTCAAACTCCCGCCACTAAGCCTTGAACGTTCTCAAACTCTCGCTACCAAGCCCTGAACGTTTTCAATCTCCTACTACCAAGCCTTGAACGTTCTATAATTCCCGCTTCTAATCCTTGAACGTTCTCAAACTCCCGCCACTAAGCCTTGAACGTTCTCAAACTCCCGCTACTAAGCCCCGAAAAAGGCTTTGCAAGGAGCAGGATGTTGTCCGCAGAACGGAATGCGTTGTGTCGTAGTTTACAGCTTGACTGGGGTATTTGTAGCTTTCGATCCGACACATCTGACTAAATCATCACATTTCTGGGTACAGGGTTAGCCTTCCCTCTTCGATCCCTTCTCATTTGCAACTTTGCCTTTTTTGCAACCTGTTATCAAGGATCACCAAGTGGAGATTGAAAATGATCTCGGCAGCTCTGGGACCCCGGCTCTGACGCTAGCAATCAACTTTGGGTTGCTGACCACTACAGCTCATGCACGACTCATCATTTTGATTTCCTTCTGTATACATCTCCACTTAGATCGGTCTGAAGGTTAGTTTTCCAAGGATGCTGTAGTTGTTGATTAGCTAGGTATTCTTGGCTGTTCGGACTTCCCCAGTCAATGCCAAGTTAAAGTGTTTGCAGGTGTTTTGTAACTTGTGATTGGAGTTAGAAAACGTTTGGTTGGCAGGCAATAACTTTATTGAGTCCTAGGCATGCGAGCAGCACATGGTGCACCACTTCGTATACATGGGTGCAGTTGCGACTGTTAGGTTCATGTGCAGTCTTCATCTTGTTTATGTAATTGTCAAGTCAAATGTATACTGCCTTAAGTCTGGAAGTTCATATGTAATTGTCAAGTCAAATGTGTACTGCCTTAAGTCTGGAAGTTCATATGTAATTGTCAAGTCAAATGTGTACTGCCTTAAGTCTGGAAGTTCATTTGTAGTTGTCAAGTCAAATGTGTACTGCCTTAAGTCTGGAAGTTCAAATGTAATTGTCAAGTCGAATGTGTACTGCCTTAAGTCTGGAAGATCATTTGTAATTGTCAAGTCAAATGTGTACTGCTTTAAGGCTGGAAGTTCATATGTAATTGTCAAGTCAAATGTGTACTGTCTTAAGGCTGGAAGTTCATATCTAATTGTCAAGTCAAATGTGTACTGCCTTAAGTCTGGAAGTTCATATGTAATTGTCAAGTCAAATGTGTACTGCCTTAAGGCTGGAAGATCATATGTAATTGTAAAGTCACATGTGTACTGCCTTAAGGCTGGAAGTTGATGTGTAATTGTCAAGTCAAATGTGTACTGCCTTAAGTCTGGAAGTTTATATATAATTGTCAAGTCAAATGTGTACTGCCTTAAGTCTGGAAGATCATATGTAATTGTCAAGTCAAATGTGTACTGCCTTAAGTCTGGAAGTTCATTTGTAATTGTCAATTCAAATGTGTACTGCTTTAAGGCTGGACGTTCATATGTAATTGTCAAGTCAAATGTGTACTGTCTTAAGTCTGGGAGTTCATATGTAATTGTCAAGTCAAATGTGTACTGCCTTAAGTCTGTAAGTTCATATGTAATTGTCAAGTCAAATGTGTACTGCCTTAAGTCTGGAAGTTCATATGTAATTGTCAAGTCGAATGTGTACTGCCTTAAGTCTGGAAGTTCATATGTAATTGTCAAGTCAAATGTGTACTGCCTTAAGTCTGGACGTTCATATGTAATTGTCAAGTCAAATGTGTACTGCCTTAAGTCTGGAAGTTCATATGTAATTGTCAAGTCGAATGTGTACTGCCTTAAGTCTGGAAGTTCATATGTAATTGTCAAGTCAAATGTGTCCTGCCTTAAGTCTGGAAGTTCATATGTAATTGTCAATTCGAATGTGTACTGCCTTAAGTCTGGAAGTTCATATGTAATTGTCAAGTCAAATGTGTACTGCCTTAAGTCTGGACGTTCATATGTAACTGTCAAGTCAAATGTGTACTGCCTCAAGTCTGGAAGTTCATATGTAATTGTCAAGTCGAATGTGTACTGCCTTAAGTCTGGAAGTTCATATGTAATTGTCAAGTCGAATGTGTACTGCCTTAAGTCTGGAAGTTGATATGTAATTGTCAAGTCAAATGTGTACTGCCTTAAGTCTGGAAGTTCATATGTAATTGTCAAGTCAAATGTGTACTGCCTTAAGTCTGGAAGTTCATATGTAATTGTCAAGTCAAATGTGTACTGCCTTAAGTCTGGAAGTTCATATGTAATTGTCAAGTCAAATGTGTACTGCCTTAAGTCTGGAAGTTCATATGTAATTGTCAAGTCGAATGTGTACTGCCTTAAGTCTGGAAGTTCATATGTAATTGTCAAGTCGAATGTGTACTGCCTTAAGTTGAAAGAGCATGTTCTGCTACCTGCGTTACAGTTTGTTGATGTCATTTTGTTTATTTCCATGATACACCCAGTAGGTCCTTTGGTCCATCGGTTGAGCCATTGGTTTTTGAAGTGGTTTTGAAGTATATTCTTGGCTGTCTGCATATTTGCTGGTGTCTTTATTTGAACCATGCTAACTCCTAGATTTGCTAGTCTGTCTGCTTTCTCAATGCCTGATATTCTATATGTTCTGGAATCCATACTGAAATCTTGAAATAGATAACGTTTACAGAGTTTTGATGTATATTATTTACATTGTTTCATCTC